>OU426994.1:1308322-1325822 GCA_911387935.1 Dolichovespula saxonica | reverse complement strand
AGAGAGAGAGAGATATGTACAGGGTGATTGGAAATATTTCTATGGATTTAAAAAATTGGTTATTCCTTTCCCTTTTTCTTTTTTTTTTCCTTTTCGTTCTTCATTTTTTTTCTGTCACTCTCTCTTTTTCTCTCTCTCTTTCTCTCTCTCTCTCTCTCTTTCTAAGATAATACAGGAACTACTAGCGACAAGCCAGTCTTGTAATAATCCGAGAGAAAAATTCGATATAAAAAGTCTCGGAAAAATATGATAATATTTGATTTTATTTTTTTTTTATTTATTTTTTTTTTTTTTTAAGTTACACAGGAACTTTCAGCACACTCTGGTAAAACGAAAAAGAAAGAGAGAGAGAGAGAGAGAGAGAGAGAGAGAGAGAGAGAGAAGGCAAACTAGACGTTCACCAGTGTAACTTTCGGGCCGTGTTTACCTCGTTATAATTTTTCTATATAGGCGCAATGAAAAGTTCTTCCGAAAAAAAACTTTTTCTTTATTCCCCCTCTCTCTCTCTCTCTCTCTCTCTCTCTCTCTAACTCTCTCTTTCTTCCTTTTTTCTCTCTTATTTTTCCGCAAGAGGCAGTAAACTCGCAGCCTCGCTCGTTATAACGGCCCGGATTATAGTTAAGAGGATCCATCTACACGGACATCTTTTCACGGTTCAATTTTCAATTTTCAATTATCGAAACGTAAATTATCTTTTCTAAACGTAAAACGTTGCCAAACGCATTTAACATCCGATAGACCGTACGCCAACTCGAATCTTTTTCTTTTTCCCGCTTTTTTTTTACCTTTCTTTCTCTCTTTCTCTCTCTCCTTGACCCTTTCGTAAATTAATTTTGCAGGGATTTTAGAGAGAGAGAGAGAGAGAGAGAAAATAGAAAAAATAAAAAAGAGAAAGAAAGAAAGAAAGAAAGAGGAGGAAGCGAACGAAAATGCAAGTTGAAAAAAAGAAAAGAAAAGAAAAAGAAAAAAGGAAGAACGAAGATGAACGAGAGAGAAAGAAAATCATTTGAAATCATTATTACGTTAAAGAGAAAGAAATCATTGGAAAATCCATTTTTACACGGATAAACAAATGTTTTATCTTCGTCAAATTTACAAGGACGTTCGTCGTTTAGGGGAATACCATCGGACGTGAAGGCCTCGTTCGAAGCTTCCTCAGGAGGAAAGATTTACTCTGAACGCGTTCCGATTAAAGCTCGTCGAATTCTGATAAATCCTCGAACGGGATTTTAAAGTAAAAACGAGCTATGAGCGAAGCTCCAGCGAATAATCAGCGTCCAATGCCGACTTCATGAAAATCGCTCCGATAAAATCGGTTCTATCCACTCTCTCCATCCTCAAACCACCTTCTCAAACCCCATACGACTCACCATTCCTCGCTATACTTCACCATACAACGCACGTTCACCATTTCGATCCACGTGAATGATAGATACGTTTACGTATGTACCGTACGTAACAAACACACACACGCACACGTACACACACAGACACACACACGTAGATCATAGGCTTCTGTGATATACGAATATGATATACAGTGTATTATATATATGAAGTTTACCTATGCAAAGTTCACTATGAATGAAATAAGCTTTTTCGTTGGTGTACGATTTATTTCCTAGAAGATATATGCATGAAACGGTCCCCGTGAGGTATCCATAAAACGTTCAACGAATTATCTCGGATATTTTATTTTTCGTTTGACAAGACGAGAAACTTCGAGAACTTCGTTTTGATTGGATAATGGACGGACGGACGGAGGGGAGGGGGGAGGGGAGGGCGAAGAAAGACGAAAAGAAATCCAACACGCGCGCGGCACGAATATATATATATATATATATATATATATATATGTATATATATATATATAAATATATAAATACAGAGTGGAGAGAAATAGTTTGGTAAGGTCAAAAGTTCGTACGTCGAGTTTAGAAATCAATTACTCTATTTTTTCTTATTTTTCTTTTTTTTTTTTTTTTAGTCATTTTAGGCTTTACTCTTTTCCTTTTCTCTGTTTTTTTTATTTTTTCTATTTTTATCCAAATCGTAAAACTGCGAGCTCCACCAGGGAACTTTTGTACCCGATGCGGAGAAAAAAAGAAAGGAAAAGAAAAAAAAAAAGGTAAATGTTTTAAAAAAGGATCGATTCGTTTTTAAACAATCATTTAATTTAAAAACCTTTCAGCTCGCACTCTATGTAGTAGTATATACAAACGTACGTACGTACGTACGTACATACATATATACATATGTATCGCAAGAACTCGAGTTAAATAAGAAAGAACGGGATAGAAATAAACGAATCTGTCTTGAAATAATACGAAACTAAATGGAATCATTCGTGATGATGTTGGCAAGGATACACACACACACACACACACACACACACACACAGACAGACAGACAGACAGACATACACGAAGACACGTAGAACGTATGCATAAACGTATCACTTAGAATCGTTCGAAAAAGTTGGCAGGTCGATCGATCTATCGATAGATCGATCCGATCGATCCTCCTCGAAGCGATACGATAATACACCACTTGTAAGGAAACACATTGTGCCCTTTGAATAAGTTAAATGTATCGATAGAGAATTTTCACCGTATCAACCCCGTCCTTTTTCCTACCTCCTCCACCTCCTCTTCCTCCTCCTCCTCCTCCTCCCCCTCCTCCTCCTACTCCTCCTACTCTTAACCTCGCCCACTCGTCGAATATCAAAGATCTTCCTTCTATATCTCTTTACTCTATAGATTTCCATTTTCCTTTTACGTTGAAAATCTGAATCCGTAGAAATCCTACAGGATTTAATCTCACGAGAGAAAAGAGAGAGAGAGAGAGAGAGAGATGATCACAAACGCAACAAATAATCTCTCTCTCTCTCTCTCTCTCTCTCACTCTCTCTCTCTCTCTCTTTCTTTTTCTTTTTTATTTTTTAAACATAAATTAAAGCGAAGACCGTCCAGGTTGGTGTCACGACGAACGACCGATTCTTCGAAGGTTGTCGAACGAAGAGGAAAAAGAGAAAAGAAGAAAAGAAAAAGAAAAAGAAGAAGAAGAAGAAAAAGAAAAAGAAAAAGAAGAAGAAGAAGAAAAAGAAGAGGAAGAAGAAAAGAAAAAAAATTAGAAAGACGAAAACATAAAATTCGAGAAAAGACAATGGTATCGGGGGCGACAGACTCTTTGTGTGTAAAACGAGAGAGAGATAGAGAGAGAGAGAGAGAGAGATTTCGTGCCTCTTAGTGCATACGACGCCTTGCATTTTTCTCTTCCCCTTTCCCCTCTACTCCCCTCGTTCCACATCTCTCTCTCTCTCTCTCTCTCTCTCTCTCTCTATCTTTCCTTCTTTCATTACAACCTCCCATATAGCGTCCCTTGCATGTCACATCGGTGTAATCCACGAGAAAGACAGAGATAGAGATAGAAAGAGAGAGAAAGAGACAGAAAGAGAGAGATAGAGAGAGAGAGAGAGAGAGAGAGAGAGAGAGAGAGAGAGAGAGAGAGAGTGAGAGCGAAAGAGATAAAAATAAAAATAAGGAGGCACGTCAACCGACGAGGACGATTTTTAACGACCACTCGAGGAATACGAGAGAGAGAGAGAGAGAGAGAGAGAGAGAGAGAATATAATGATTTCTTACTTTGAATAATCGAAGATGCCGCGTGTCTCAAACGAAAAGAAAAGTACCTATAATTCTCGATCCCGTCTTTTACAATGTAAATCAACTTTTAGCGTATCATTACTCGTAATTTCTTCTTCTTCTCCTTCTTCTTCTTCTTCTCCTTCTTCTTATACTTTTTTTTTTCTTTGTCTTCTCCTTCATACACTTCCTCCAATCTTACAGCGCCATCGAGAAACTATATCTTCGGGGTTTAACCCGTTTAAAATTCGAGTTTAACGTCCTACTTAGTAATTTTTGCAAATTCTTCGAGTATCCTCTCTCTCTCTCTCTCTCTCTCGATAGTCTCCCATTATTTGGGTATCAATCGTTAAGAGATAAATATTTATCGTATTTCTTTCTTCCTTTCCATCTTTCTTTCTTTCTTTCTTTCTTTCTTTCAACGCGAATTTAATTAATTAACAACGCGTTTGCGGGCCTTTCAACGCGAATTTAATTAATTAACAACGCGTTACGAGTTTCGTTGAAACGTATTTTATATCCCTCTCCTCCCCCCCTCCACCCACAATCACCGATCGTTTTTTTTTATTGTTTTAATTCGATCATCTATCTCCTTCGTTCGTTTTATCTCTCTCTCTCTCTCTCTCTCTCTCTCTCTCTCTCATTTTTTTTTCTTTTCTTTATTTTTGTTCTTTTTTTTTTTTCTTAGTCGAGTTCAAGGTAATTGCACTCGGCACGAGAGATAGCAACGCGAGAAAAGAATTTCTTCAAAGGGTTCGCGAACGCGCTTTTCATTTCTTTCACGTGTACGTATTGTATCGTCATAATCATCATCTTTGTGCCACGAGAGTAAGATAAATATCTTTGTGGATCTTTTCATTAACCACTTCCCCTCCCCACCCCTAGCCCACCCTCGCCGCCCCTACCACCACCGACTCGTCCACCAAAACGTCTCATTCCATCCGAGCTTCGTCTTTCTTCCATCTTTCTTTTAACGAGAAACGATGAAATTTGTCTAAAATTATATTATTACGCGTAGTCGACGTATCTATCCCATGCATGTGTGTGTGTGTGTGTGTGTGTGAATGTGTTACGTGCGTGTGTAAGAAACGAGAAAGACAATTGGCGAGAATTTTTTAACGAGAGGCTCGAAGAAAAGAAAATAAAAGGAAAAAAAAAATAGAGAGAAAGAAAATAAAAAAAAAAAAAAAAAAAGAAGAAAAAGAGAAAAGGAGAAAAGGAAAGAGACATAAATCAAAGTCATTGTCGTTCGATGATTATCTCTCTCTCTCTCTCTCTCTCTCCCCCTCTCTCTCTCTCTCTCTCTCATGAAATGTTACCGTTGCATCCATCGGTCGACATACGGTACACGCGTAAATGACGTAATTCACTTGCATTACGATGTCTCTATGTACGCGTACGTGTATCTATGTACGTACGCACTATGTATGTACATATACATATATATATATATATATATATATATATATATATATGTACGTACATACATACTAGTCTGACTACGCATGCGCAACGTTAACATCCTAACTGCATTTTCCATGTACGAGTTCGACCGCGGGAAAGGGGAATGAATTAGAAGAAAAATAAACCGGAGAAAAACCAGGAGAGAGAGAGAGAGAGAAAGATATATAGAGAACGAAAAAGAGAAAGAGAGATAGATAGATAGAGAGAGAGAGAGAGAGAGAGAGAGGGGGGGGGGATAAAGACAAACGCACATAGAAAACCAGAAGCAACAGACCGCTCTTTTACTATCCACCAGTTGATATAAATATATTTAACTCGACTCGTAGGGAATTAGTCTTCGGGTAAGTTACGTTATATACCGTGAGGGTTGAGGGATGGGGAAGGGTTAAAAAAAAAAAAAATAAAAAAAATAATAAAAAGAAAGGGCGTTGATACTCGACTCGGTACTTCGGCGTTTGATATAAAGTGACGAAGATTCTATACATTTTTATATTAAGAAAAAAAAGACGCACACACACAGACAGAGACAGAGAGACAGACAGAGAGAAAGAGAGAGAGAGAGAGAGAGAGATAGAGGGATGATACACGCACGGGTGGAGGGATGATAAAAGAGAAAGAAAAAAGTTGATAGAGCAACGAGAGGTGTCGCTATAGCAACACTTTTCTAACGTTGGCAATGAAGAACACCCTTCCCTCGTCCGGTTTCCTCAGTCGAAAGATAAGACGAGGAGGAGGAGGAGGAGGAGGAGGGGGAGGAGGGAAGCAACGACGACAGCTTGTCTGC
Source organism: Dolichovespula saxonica (assembly GCA_911387935.1). Classification (NCBI taxonomy): domain Eukaryota; kingdom Metazoa; phylum Arthropoda; class Insecta; order Hymenoptera; family Vespidae; genus Dolichovespula; species Dolichovespula saxonica. The sequence goes on along the minus strand of OU426994.1, from coordinate 1,319,930 downwards.
GAGAAATGTCGACGAAGAACATAAATCTTGAAAGAGTGAAAGGGCCTTGAAAGGTTTGATATCGTCTAAACGTACGTTGCAACGTCGTTGGTGCACGGATAAACGTCATCGATGTTACTTCCTGTCCTTACACCACCCTCCCCTCTCTGATCCCCTCGCCCCAAATTCTCCTGGCCCTCTTACACTTCTTCTAAAACCTACTCTACGACACTCTACCTACGATACATCGATGTTTCTCGATCGAGATACGCCCCTCCTTCCCCCTCCTCCCCCATAAATACCCACCCCGTAAATCGACAGATAGATGGGGACTATGGTATATCAACGACGACAACGCTTTTATTGATTTAATATCGTCGTGGTGGGAGAAACGACTCGAGATTGATCCTTCGATCTTTTTATTTCTCTATCTTTATTTTATTTTCTTTTTTTGTTTTTCTTTTTTCGTTGTTTTTCTTTTTTCTTTCCCGCTCCCCTCCCCCCCCTTTGGTCGTTCCACTGTCGCCTGAACACTTAAAGTAAGCCATCGCGTATCTCTCTCGATCTTTTTTTTTCTTTTTTTTTTTTATTTATTTATTTTTTCATTCTTTTTTTTTCGTTTTGATTTGCTCCTACAAAAAAAAAAAAAAAAAAAAAAATTGAATAAAGAAACGTCTTCTTTGATATTCCTCAAAGATGCGTCTGGGTAGGAGGAATGAAATTTTGAAAAGGGATAGATAGAGAAATAGAAGGTGTGTTTGTGTGCGTGTGTGTGTGAGAAAGAGAGAGAGAGAGAGAGAGAGAGAGAGATGGAGAATGGTTATGCGTATTTATTAACGTATGTAGATGCGATTGTTGTTAGAGTCTTGAGAGGAATATTAAACTCATGCAACAATGCATCCCGTGGCCAGCGAGTAAGCTTGTTCCTATTCATACATTTTCAAAGCATAGAAAGAGAAAGAGATAGAGAGAGAGATAGATAGATAAATAGATAGATAGAGAGAGAGAGAGAGAGAGAGAGAGAGAGAGAGAGAGAGAGAGGTAAAGATAGAGTCAGATAAATAGATAGATAGATAAATAGAAAGAGACAAAGAGACAAAGAAAGAGAGAGAGAGAGAGAGAAAAGGAGAGTATTGTCTCCCTTTCTCTAATTCAGCCTATACTCTAGTTTCCAATCTACCGCTAATAGAAACCTATGTCTGTGTGTGTGAAGGGTGAAGGGTGAAGGGTGAAGGGTGGAGGTGTAGTAGTAGTAGTAGTAGTAGTAGTAGCTCTTCGCTTCCTCATTCAATTTTCGTGCGTATTTCGAATGATTGTTACAAGAGAAACGGGGGAATTCGATTCGTCGAGGAATATTTGCTTTCTCGTTTTACGGAAACGGGTTTCTTGGTAGTTAAGGTGGTAGTAGGTACGTGCCATTTACAAAACCTTTCCGCGCAGCGACTTGTAACGAGGTAAACTGGAACGTTGTGGCTAAATGAGAAAGAGAGAGAGAGAGGGAGAGAGAGAGAGATAGAAAAAGATCGAGAGTACATACGTACAATTATATATTGGAACACTGTTGGACGAATTACTCTCGAGACTTACATAAATACCCGAAAGATATAGAGAAAGGTAGAGAGAGAGAGAGAGAGAGAGAGAGAGAGAGAGAGAGAGAGAGAGAGAGAGAGAGAGAGAGAGAGAGAGAGAGAGAGAGAGAGATTTTCCACAATATGCGTAAACATCATAAACGTTACGTTTAATGACATGGGAAGGAAAAACGTTACGCGGCGGCTAATGCGTTTTTAACCATGTAATTCGCGTAATTAAGCCGTAATTACGTCTACCGCGCGACGAATATATTATTAACGCGAAATAATATCTTCGTTGTGATCGGGGAAAAAAAAAAAAATTGATAACGTGGTTGTATAAAAGAACAAAAAGAAAAAAAAATAAATAAATAAATAAAAAATAAAGAAGGGAAAAAAAAAAGAAATAAAAAAAACCATTTGCTTTTAAGCTTTCGTCGTGAATGATTGGAAATCGTCCATTATCTTTTCTATTCTTGCTGATATATCGTTTTACACGCACACGATATATATATATATATATATATATATATATACATATATTAAATATATATAATATATTTAATGAATATATTGTAAATAATAAATTATTATATGATAAATTAATAAATTAAATTAAAATAAATTCACACACGCGCATGCTAGTTTCTCTCTCTCTCTCTCTCTCTCTCTCTCTCTCTCTCTCTCTCTCTCATAGGAATTCAACCAGATGTCTTTTGTCGTCGCTCGAGTAAACAAAAAAATATTAATGTGGAAAAGTGAACACAGACCGCGTATACCCCTGTATATTTCGTGCGTTAATCGATAGTTACAATATAACCTACTATAAACGAATATAAGCTCGCGTGCGCGCGCGCGCGCTCGAGAGAGAGAGAGAGAGAGAGTGAAAGAGAAGGGCTATCGCGTATGATTATACATCGAAGCCTCGTGTATATGTAGATATATATATATATATAACGTATGAATTAACGCAGGAATTAATTCACGCGACGCGCGAACCAGTACTAACTTAACCGTTTCGTCACACTAACCAACCCTCTAACCCTAACCCTAGCCCTAGAGAGCCCCGAAGCACTATAAACTCACCCTTGTTCACGCTCCCGCGTCCCCACTTCTCTTCATCCCTCTCCTACCACCCTTTCGCTCTAGCTCGCGCCGACACTTTACAGCCTCGAGCCAGCTTTCGCGGTCCATTGTTTTCGAGCCCACCCCCCTGCCAACCCCCAACCACCCCAACCCCCACAACCACCAGTGCCGATCGGCTTTTCACGACGTTCGAAACGCTTAACCGATTGTTACTACACCCGAGAGGGTGTGCAATCCCTACCCACCCCTATCTCCCTCCAACCCTCCTATCTACCCCTCCCACTGCACCTCAGAGTGGAGTAAACCGTGAACGAATAAAATTATCGGGCTTCAAGAGAAATGAGATTCGCGCGTCTTTCCGTTCTTTTATCATCTCTCTCTCTCTCTCTCTCCCTCTCTCTCCCTCTGTCTGTCTGTCTGTCTGTCTGTCTGTCTGTCTGTCTGTCTGTCCGTCTCTTTTTCTTTTCCTCTCCCCGTATCTTCTTTCAGAGAATAAAAACGTTCTCGTTTCTCGTTCTTTCGCCGCGAGAAGAGAGCTCCGGAGATTTGCGTTCGCTTCCGTCTCAATCTATTCGTCCGTGTTCGTATGTCTATGTGTGTGTGTGTGTGTGTGTGTGTGTGAAAAAGGAAGATGGAGAGAGAGAGAGAGAGAGAGAGAGAGAGAGAGGGAGAGAGGGATGAGAGAATGAAAACGAAGACTGCCAACGCTTTTCACGATATAAAATAGAGACAGAGGGTGAGTGAAACGCAACAGCAGGTGTTAGCCCATCGAGTGGTAATAATAATCGTTTTACCAACGCGTACAACTTTACCCGATCGTTCGCGGAATAGAAATAATACTACTGGTTATTGAAATTCTAAACTAGGACTCTCGGACGAGCCGTGCGATCCGTTAAAAAAATTGAAATTGAATATTATCGCGTTACTTCACGTCGAGAAATAGAGAAATCTATATATAAATAATATATATATATGTGTGTGTGTGTGTGTGTGTGTGTGTGTGTGTGTAAAGAAAAATATAATTTTCATTAATTTAAAACAATGCCGCGTTTGACTCGTCATTGCGACTTTATGTACCATAGATTACTGTCGACTCGATATTATATGATCTATGGTTGATTAAAAATATAGTAAAAATAATCTATGAGCTTTGACGAAGCAAATCGACAAGATCCGTTTCAATAATTCAAAGAAATTACTATCGTGATTTTGATCAAGGAATCGACATTACAATTAACAACATTAAATGTCGTTTCTCTTCTTACAGGTAACGTATTGTTATTAGATTCTTTTCATTTGTGTATATCGCGTGAGGTCAACAAAATAAATATCTCCTTACGGAGAAACTCAATTGCGTTTTGAAAATATCATTATATACATATGTGTGTGTGTGTGTGTGTGTGTGTGTGTATGTATTGCTCCTTTGCAACGTTGAAATTTCAAAAACACTTTTCAACGATGTTTTATTCTCTCTCTCTCCCTCTCTCTCTTTCTTTTATTCTCTAATTTTATCATTTCTGCGAAATATTTATTAAAACCAAGCGAACTATAGGCTTCGCGTTAACCCGGAAAAATTGTTCGAGAGCGTTTTTAAAAACACACGTACACACTCACACGTACACACGTACGCGTTACACGAACGTCGTAAGCGCGCTCAAAAGAATACGCATCGATCGGATTAATAAAAATTGTCGGACGAGTCGTTGTGAAACGTGTACGGCAATAAAAAAAAAAAAAAAAAAAAAAAAAAGAAACATATTCTCGCGCCCTCGTATATTCTCTCGTTTTGATCGTTCGATCAAAATTTTTGAGGAGGAAACGATCGATCGATCGATCGATCGATTGATCGTTATCGTTATCGATCGAAAAAAAAAATATATATGTTACTACAACTTTCAAACAATAAATTGGAAAAACGATTTCTGTCGCGTTCTCGAGAAAAAGAGATAATCGAGTAGCGTGGGGAGAGAAAAAAGAGGGGAAAGAAAAGAAAAGAGATAAGAAAAAAGAGAGAGAGAGTGAGAGAGAGAGAGTGAGAGAGAGAGAGAGAGAGAGAGAGAGGAAAGAAGGAAAAAGGTGACAAGCAAGGAAATAAAAATAAAAAGGAAACACGAGTCGCGAGTTTTTCCAGGCAGCGGCGTCGTCGTTGTCATTACCGGGGGGAAATTTAAGTTGGATATTAAAACTTTTCTTGAACGTTTTCTGGTATCGCTTGTCTTTCTTCCATTTCTATCACCCCCTCCCCCCATCCCCTCCCCTCTCTACCCACCTTTCTCCTTCTCTCATTCTCCAAGGGCCAATATAGTTACAAGAAAAAGAGAAAGAATGGGAATAACTAGAAGTAGAGAGAGATATGGATATAAATTGTACGAGAGTGGGGGAAGAAACTCTCTCTCTCTCTCTTTCTCTCTCTCTTTCTCTCTCTATTTATCTCTCTCTCTCTCTCTCTTTCCTCTTTATCTTTACATCGCGAAGAACATTTACCAAGTTTTCCGATTAAAAATTCTAGTGTATTAACGATTATTCCTCGAAGCTTTTTCTATTCTTCTCGAAAAACTCGTTAAAGCTCGTCTGTATGAAAAAATAAATAAAAAATAAAAAATATCTTTTATATCGGAACTACGATACGTTTCATCGGATTTTTTTTTTTTTTTTTTTTTTATTTTTCCTTTTTTTTTATAGACGTTCTATACGAGAAAGAAAAAAGAGATAGACAAATACAAATACACACACACACACACACACACACATAGAGAGAGATAGAGAAATGAGGAAGATATATATATAGAAAGATAGTACGTACATACATAGTTTTATGTTAGATTTTACGATAGATATAATACCGATCGTGACGACGTTCCTTCCATCTCTAAAATACATTTCACTCTTATTTTCAACTACTATATTGCAAAGAGAAAAGTCTATCAAATTTTATGACGACTCCATTCATCTATCCGTAACAGTAATCGCTTACGGGTTTAACTCACGGCCGTGTACTCGCATGCATGCATGCTTGCATGCATGCAAGCTCACGATTACACGTTTACGCATGGACGAGAGTAAAAATACGCGATACGCGATACGTGAGGACGATTAAATTTTTTCGAAATTATTTCTTTCGTTCTTTCGTTCGTTCGTTCGTTCGTTCGACGAATGCCAAAAACTCAATTTTGGAACATACATACGTTGCGTACATACATAACGCACATATAGAAACATATATATATATATATATATATATATATATATATATATATATATATATATATATATATATATATATATATATATATATTAGAAAATCCTATTTTTTTATTCTCATTCGATTGTATCCCGTAATAATAGCCTACAAGTCAAAATCGTACGTTTGAATTAATTATTATTAATTCCAATTGGTATTTACGATTGGTTATGTATATTGTATATTAATATTTATCTATATATATATATATATATATATATATATATATATATATATAAATATATGAACAATTTATATTGAAAGTAATGTGTCTATTTAAATTAAAAAAAAAAAAAAAAAAAAAAAAAAAAAAAAAAAAAAAAAATGAGATCACGTAATTCGTGTGATTAATTTAGCGTAAACGTTTTATTTATAACTAGTTAATATTTAATATCTTAAATAATTCCAATTGCTTCGTTCGTATTAAAATTGACCAATAAAAAAAAATAGATAAATAAATAAATAAATAAAATTGTGTAGAGATCGATATGTTAACCTTTAATTTTATCGAAACAACACAACAACAAAAAACGTGGACTTGCACCACTTTAAAAATAAACGATTCATATATTTTTATGAAACTTTTCCTGACGTTTTGACATGAAAAATGTATCTTTGAAATCATTCAAAGATATCGAATATAAACGTTTCGTTAGTCGCGAAAGATTAGAATAGAAAAAGGGCAAAGTTCAAGGGGCAAAATATATTTCTCGATGCCGTTTCCTTTATCTTATTTTTTTCTTCTTTTTTTTTTTTGATAATTTTTTACCTTCCTTCCTTCCTTCCTTCTTTCCTTAATTTTCCTCGACCATTTACTTCGTTTCCATCAGGTAATTACGAGGGAATTCATCGGCTCATTTCGATTATCGTTTAATTAAAAATTTTACATCTCCCCGAGTCACCTTCGATATTTATTCGCTAATTGAACTCTATTTTTATCTTAATCTTTATCTTTATTTTTATCTGTATCGCTTTTTCTCTTTTCCTCTCTCTCTCTCTCTCTCTCTCTCTCTCTCTCTCTCTCTCTCTCTCTCTCTCTCTCTCTCCGTCTCTCTTCTTATTTAATTTCGTTCCATGGTAGATTTTTATCCGCACTAAAATTTCACATAAACGGCGAAAAATGTAATGATCGGCCAAAAATGCGTCTATTTAAAAATTTCGTAAAATCAATTTACCCACTTTCGACACATTTCGAGGTTGATTTTATTTTTATTTTTGTATTTATTTTTATATTTATTGTTATTTTTATTTTTATTTTTATTTGGTATTATTTTAACGTTTATTTATTTATTTTTTTTTCTTCTATTTCACGAAACCTCGGAAACTTTATGACGATGCGAACGGAAAAAAAAAAGAAAAAAAGAAAAAAAGGTAAAGATAAAAATTTTCCGATAGAGAGTAAACTTTTTTGTTTGTTTGTTTATTTCATTTCATATCGTTTCGTTTCATTTCATTGCATTTCATTTCATTTCATTTCATTTCATTTCATTTCATTTTATTCTACTTTCTTTTTTTCTCTTTCGCTTCGAGAAATCATCTGCAAAAATTTCAGTCGCCATTCTGTGGAATTTCGTAGAGTTTTCTCTCATACGGAAATAAAATCGATAAGTTCTATGTCGTCGTGGGTATCGTGGACGAACGAAGATTCAAGATTTATCGAAGCGTAGAGAGACTTTCTTATATCCGAAGAAATCCCGTTTTAGAAGAGATACATAAGGAGAGAAAGAGAGAGAGAGAAAGAGAGAGAGAGAGAGAGAGAGAGAGAGAGAGAGAGACGACGACGACAACGACGAGGAACATCCAAAGGATTTGCGAGTTCACCGTAACGCTTTTAATACTAACAAGGGATGAGTACAAAGCCCTGTAAGACTCAAGATACTGTTATTGTTGTCGTTGTCGTTGTTGTTGTTGTTATCATTATTATTATTATTATTGTTATTATTATTATTATTATTATACGAGAAGAGCTTCGGTTAACTTCGAATAAAACGTGTCCTTCTCGATTAACGTCATTGGATTTGCCTTCTGTGTAAAAGAAGCTCATAGGGGTGGACGTATTCGAACGGTCTGTATAAATTTAGAAAGTATTATTACCGAAATATGTATACATAATATATATATATATATATATATATATATATATATATATATATATATATATATATATATATATTTATAATACAAGAATTTCGGAAAATTATAGTAACGCGTGACCACATGTTCCGATGTATTTTAAATTCAATATCGTCGAAATGATATTTTCAAGAGTAGAAACGATTACGTTTAATAGTTTATTATATTTGTCATCGATATATCAAAACCGATATGAGAGAGAGAGAGAGAGAGAGAGAGAAGAATCGTTGAGAACTTTGTGTCTTTGATGAATATGAGAGAGAACGTGACATTCATTAACGTGATCGATTCTAATCGAAAATGAGTAAGTCGAACGCAAAAAAAAAAAAAACTTTTACCCGAACGAAAGGGAAGAGTAAATGTTTATTTGCCTCTCCCCCTCTCTCTCTCTTCCTTTTTACTTTCCAAAACAAAAACAAAAAGAAATTTCTAATCGGCCTACAATCGTTAGAATCCTTTAAGACTCGTTTCTCGATTACCAAACATATTTATTTTTCGCGCGTAGCCGAGTAGAGCGTATTGGATATCGAAAAGATTATTAATAAAAAAAAAAAAAAAAGAAAGAGAGAGAGAGAGAGAGAGAGAAAGAAAAGAAAATCATTCGTACGTCAAAAAATGATCGATAATGACGATAACGGTGATGATAATAAAATTATTATCGACGATAAAACGAACAAAAAAAAAGGATGAGGATGAATCTCTTTCGCCAATTGAATTATCCTCGTACTATCTACTAAGCTAGTGGTCATCGTACGACTAAGAGAGAATGGGGATAAGTTTTAACTTTAAAAGCTTTCCAAGCGATATCACCGACGTAAACGGAACGTTTGTAATCGTTATAAGAAATAAAGAGAGTCGATTTTAGCGGACTACTCTCTCTCTCTCTCTCTCTCTCTCTCTCTCTCTCTCTCTCTCTCTCTCTCTCTCTCTCTCTCTCTCTCTCTCTCGACACGACGCGTTAGCTAAGAAAGAACTAAAGTAGAGAATATCTCGAAGCATTTCCGATCGGCATTTTAATTTACGCCCCCTTTCCAAATATATAAAGTACTAAATTCTTCGGGACTATTAAACCCGACATTACCTCTCTCACTATTTCTCTTTCTCTCTCTCTCTCTCTCTCTCTCTCTCTCTCTCTCTCTCTCCCTCTCTCTCTCTCTCTCTTTCTCTTTCTCTCTGTGTTCAACGCTTGACCTGGATCGACGACGACGACGACGACGACGACGAAGAAAAAGAAAAAGAAGAAAGAAGTATACTACGAACGTTTTACTTTGCTCCCTTTCACCCCTAACTCTTTCTTCTCACCCCTTCTCTTTCTTCTATTCACCCTCTTCAACCCCCCTCCTCCTCCTCCTCCTCGTCCTCCTCGTCCGCCCACTCCTCCGCGTTTCACGAAATGCCAAAGGCTCCTTTTTCGATCGTGAAATAATTCTTTCTTTTTCCTATTCATTTCCTCCTTTATTTCATTCATTCGTTCGTTCGTTCATTCATTCATTCATTCATTCATTCATTCATTCATTTATATTTTCTTTTTCCTTTTTCAACGAACAACGTAGCGTTTTATCTATACACGAATATATGTATAATATATATAATAATGGATACAAAAAAAGAAAAAAAAATGTTTACGTACACGTAAATATGTAATAATAATCGCGTACGCTAAGTGATTACAACGGGGTTGTTCATACGAGTTAATAATCGCTCGGTTAAATAATAAACGTTATTGTTTCGGGTCTGTGACGGATACGTTGGATATTATTTATTTATTTATTTATTTATTCATTTTTTGTAAGTATCGTAGCAATTCAGACGCAGGGGGAAAATTCGTCGAGAATCCATTTTGATGAAGGCCGAGGGACGAGGGTGGAAATTAGCCGGAATCAATTGTAACGAGGTTAGGTCGGAACGCAAACCGTGAATGAACGAAAAATATAATCGAAAGCAATAAATTCCGTACGAAGAGATTAATCTCGATTTTAGATGATTATTATTATCATTATTATTATTATTGTTATTATTGTTGTTGTTATCGCGCGTTCCAAAATTCATTTCCCGCCCCTCCAAAGCCCTTCGTTGAATAATCGTCGTACGGCGCGATAATCGCGTTTAAACGTAAACTACCTGTTTTTCGCCCCACCCTCCCCCTCCCCCTCACCCTCACCCTCTCGCCCTCCCACCGTTTTTCGCGTTCGCCCGCTTGGAAAATTACTAAAAATAATTGAAATCCCGCCTCCCGCCCCTCCGCACCCAACCCCATCCCGCGCTGATTGCGGTTAATGATCGTCGGCGAAGGAACAAAAGGATGGAACGAAAGAAAGAAAGAAAAAAAAAAAAGAAGGAAAAAGAAGTGAAAAGAAACGAACGCAAAATAGGAAAAAATTAAATCTCTTAGCTACGAAATATTTTTTTTTTATCGCACCAGCATCCACTCCTCTCCTCCCCCTCTCTCCATCCCCTCACCTTCACCCCCTCCCCCGCCCCGATTATTTTCTCTCACCACGAACGACGTTAAAACTCGAATCCGCAACGATCGCGTAAGTTAGCATATTTTGTCATTAGTACTACCCCAATTCGTTTTAAACGAAATATCATTTTGCCTTATTTTCTATTCCTTTCTTTTCAGTTTTTCTTTTCGGTTTTTTTTTTTTTTTTTTTTTTTTTTTTTTTTTTTTTTTTTAATTCTAACAATTATACTCGCAATAACAATCGAGGGATAATAATTGATCGTGCGATTACGCGTGTCCAATTAATCGAAAGGATTTCCCCGAGCGATTTTAAGAATCAATTCGGACTAATTCTCTATTTCGAGGAGAAGGAAAAAAGAAAAAAGGAAGAAAAAATAAAAAGAAAAATATTTTCAGGCTAATCCTTTCTACCCTTTTCTCTCCGTCCTTTTTCTTTTCCTTAATCCTTCTTTTTCTTTTCGATTCGTAAAAAAGTTCCTACGACTCGTTGGAGAGTCGCGAGGAAGGAAAAAAAAAAAATAAAAAGAAAAAAAAAAGAAAAGAGAGAAAGAGAAAGAGAAAGTTTGGAAAACGTGGGAGCGATTTTTCAAATCGTCCAGTTTCGAACCCGATGTCCAATAAACCCCATTCGACATTCGCATTTAATTAATCAATCAATTAATTAATTAATTAATCAATTATTCTTATCGTTCCATTATTATTTTTAATTATTCGTAATTCGTAAATAACTAATTTTATTTTCAATATGTGTTCTTCACGCCTACGTCAACCGCTAATATAATATAAGTCTCTGCGTAAGATTTATAACCGTAACTTTCGTTAATCGAAACGAGCTATTTCACAATAACGTTCGTTCGTTCGTTCGTTCGTCAGTTCATTCGTTCATTCGTTCATTCGTTCATTCGTTCATTCGTACATTCGTACGAAAGCAGTTAACGGATTTGTCCCGACGTATTATTCCTCCGACGACAAATTCAGAAACTTACGAACTCGTTACGCTTATTGTGCCGTGGATAGAACGCGACGTTGGGTTCCTTGAGTGCCACTCAGATTTTTGGTCCCTCAAGAGAAAAAGAAGGAGAGAGAGAGAGAGAGAGGAGAGGAGAAGGAGGGGGAGAGGAATAGAATGCTTCCGC
>OU426994.1:1300822-1305822 GCA_911387935.1 Dolichovespula saxonica | reverse complement strand
AGAGAGAGTTGGAGACTTTTAAAACCCGTAAACTTGCACGGATGGTATCATCCTGCGGCCAATGTAAGCGAGTAAGCGAGTAATAAGGGAATAAGCGAGTAAGTAAGTAAGTACCTGTGCGTATTCTATCTGATAATCCTGCGACGGGGCTAAGGTAAAACTAATTAAAGAAACCCCCCCCCGTCCCTCCCCCCTCGTGAAATCATCGGATCTACGAAACGATCGAGATAAACACGTCGGAAGGGGTACCACCACCTCCAACCCCACCCCACCCCCCATCCCCACCTCCCCATCCCAACGACCGTCCCAGATTTTTATCTGAACGTTGAAAAAAAAAAAAAAAAGTTCTCAACGCAAAGAGTCTTCTTCTTTGTCACAACAAAGTTGTAATTATTTCCGGCGCGTCCGACACCTCGACTTCTTTTCTTTTCTTTTTTTCTTTTTATTTTTTTTTTTATTCTTTTTTTTTTTTCCTTTTCCCTCGCAACCTTCGCTCGGCGTGATTCATGCAAACGCGTTACAATCGTGGAATTCGCTGGGATACGCCGAGAAAGAGCGTTGACTGCGAAGTTAAAACGCAATTACATTTTAAAACGTATGCATTGTATAATGTATGAAACATTGTATGTATTGTAATACGTATAAAAACGAGACACGCATGTGCAATGATTGCAAATTTCCAAAAAAAGAAAAAAGAAAAATAATAGAAGGAAATGTAAAAGAAATATCCCAACTCTTTCCAATGAACGACAGGAGAAAGATGTGTATGGTCTAAAAGCCGATAAAAATAAAAGGTAGTAGTAGTGGTAGTAGTAGTGGTAGTAGTGATAGTAGTAGAGTAATAAAGATTGTAAAAGAAGAAACGAGCGATAAGAATCGTTGATCTTGCCTCTGTTCGCGCGTCGAATCGTCATAGTACGTGATCTTCGATCGATTTGCACTCGCGGCTCGGTAAGTATAGTTTATGCGATGATAATAATGCGTAACGCGCGATCGTAATACTCCTGTGAACGAGTAACACGTGCAAACAACACAGAGAAGAAGAAGAAGAAGAAGAAGAAGAAGAGGAGGAGGAGGAGGAGGAGGAAGAAGTGAAAAAGAGAAAAGAGACAGAGACAGAAAGAGAGAGAGAGAGAGAGAGAGAGAAAGAGAGAGAAACAGAAAGAAAGAAAGAAAGATAGAGTGTAAGAAAGAGAGATAGAGAGATAAATAGACAAACAGACGGACAGATAGATATATAGATAGATATATAAACAAATAAATTGATAGATGGATAGAAAGAGAAAGAGAGAGTAGAAGAACAAGTATAGAGAAAGTAAGGAGATCCACGAGAGAGAGAGAGAGAGAGAGAGAGAGAAATAGAGAGCGTCTTAAAATGAGGTGCGTGACGGTACCGCGCTCGCCGACGAACTGCGCGCTCTCGTCGAGTGCCTCGAGGCTCCAGGCACGGCTAAGACCAATCTCGTTGATCCTCGGAACCGTTCGGTAAAATTCGTTCGTCCGGCGGGCGAATACGGCCGACGTTGAACGACGATTACCGAACGGTCCTCTCTAACGCCCCGCCTCCCACATTTCTCTCTGCCACTTGGCGCGACGCGGCGCGGCACGGCGCGCACCAGCTCTACGTATAAAGCGCGGCTTCGAGAAGACTGACAGCAACACCGGTGGGAATATTATCGCGTGGACGGAAGCCAAATTAAATAGATTGCCATCTTTTATCGGTTAACTGGACTATCTCGCACTCTCTCTCTCTCTCTCTCTCTCTCTCTCTCACTCACTGATATCAATATTCTTACTTCTCTTTATAATGTAAATATTTGCTCATTCGAAAATATGTCCTTTTCGAGAATGGAAAATGACATGATTTACTGTAACAACAAATATATATATATATATATATATATATATATATTAAACAGACAGACATTAAATTGTATTTATAGTTTATATAAAGATTACATAGATTTATCTCTATATATCTATATATATATATATATATTATTATTAATTTATATATTATATTAAACAGACAGACATTAAATTGTATTTATAGTTTATATAAAGATTACATAGATTTATCTCTCTCTCTCTATATATATATATATATATATATATATATATATATATTATTATTAATTTATATATTATATTAAACAGACAGACATTAAATTGTATTTATAGTTTATATAAAGATTACATAGATTTATCTCTATATATCTATATATTATTATTATTAATTTATATATTATATTAAACAGACAGACATTAAATTGTATTTATAGTTTATATAAAGATTACATAGATTTATCTCTATATATCTATATATATATATATATATATATTATTATTAACTTTGATTTTTATTATTAACTTTAAAATTATTTCAACTCTGGAGTTATTATCGCGCGGTAAAAGGAACTCCCACATAACTTTTGAGTGGACTAAGGGAAACGGTAATCGGAGAAGTATTAGAGAGAGAGAGAGAGAGAGAGAACGAGTTGGGTTCTACAAGGTAGCTTGTTTGTCGTGAATCCGTTAATTATGCGCTCTTTACGTTGTCGCGCCTATTGGAGAAACTTTGAGAACAAGGTAGAGCAAGAGAGAGATAGAGAGAGATAAAAAGAGAGAAAGAAAGAGAGAGAGAGAGAGAGAGAGAGAGGAAGAGAGAAAGGAGTGAATGCGGGTGGAAGCTCAGACAAGGCTGAGAGGGCAAGAGTCGCCAAGTCCTCTCCAATTACTAGGCTTCCGGCTTTATAGAGTCGACTACCACCTTCCCTCTCCCTCCCTCCCTCCCTCCTTCCCTCTAACCCCACCTTATTGCCAGTCCCCTCCTCCTACTCTTCCGTCTTTCTCCCACCGTCTTTCTTTATTTCTCTCTCTCTCTCTCTCTCCCTCACTCTTCCTGGATCAACCGAGTACGAATGAAAACGATCACCATAGGACTACTTTGCGAATGGCACCCCGTTTGCGAATGAATGCGATCTTTCATCTTTCTTTCTTCCTTTCTCTCTTTCTTTCTCTCTTTCTTTCTTTCTCTTTTTTTTATTTCTTTATTACTTTATTTCGTTCTATCTTTTACTCCGATGAACCGAGAGTTTTCAATTTGCCGTCTAAACTCTCTTTACGTACATACGCAACGTACCACACATTCGCTGGCCGTATTTCACCTCTTGCCCAATAAGAAATATATTTTATCGGGAAAGAAGAAAAGAAAGACAGAAACAGAGACAGAGACAGAGAGAGAGAGAGAGAGAGAGAGAGAGAGAGAGAGAGAGAGAGAAAGTTGATCGATCGAAGGAGAGGACGAACAAAAACGAACGAACGAACGAACGAACAAACAAACATAGAAAAAGAAAAATGAATAAAAAAATAGAAAAAAAAGAAAAAGACCATGCCTGCTCGCGTTAGACGAAAACGATGGATCGGGGTGCGCAGGGTGGAGGGCAAGGGGTGTGAGGAGGGACGCGGAGGTGATGGCGTCGATCACGAAACCTGCGAACAGGTACGTCTCGAAATATCCCCAATTCTTTTCTCATATTGTTCCCTACTTTCGTTTCGTTTTAATTAAACCACGAACGAGGTGACAACGACAACGACAAACGTTCGACGTTCGACGTCGATGATGTCGACGAGGACCCATTCGTTTGGTCCTTTCGTAGAACAAAAACGAGGTCGTGCTCGTTTATTCGAAAGTCTTTTATATTAAAAAGCCTTTCGCGGCACTCTCGCTGGTCCGTTCCAACTATCGGATAAAGAAAATCGGATTTTAATTTATATTATATATCAGCGTGTTCCTCCTCATCCTCCTCCTCCTCCTCCTCCTCCTCCTCCTCCTCCTCCTCCTTTTCATTCTCTTTCAATATCGCAACGTCCCACAGTTATTTCTCTTTAGTTCTATTTAGATACGTTTATATGTATGTATGTATGTATGTATGTATGTATGTATGTATGTATGTATGTATGTATGTATGTATGTATGTATGTATGTATGTATGTATGTATATATGTATAGGATACATATAAGTATATTGGATCGTCAAGGATGAAATTTGTAATTAATATACATTTTTAATTTTAGCCCATTTTCTTTTTTGGTTAATACATTTATAATTAGTACATACATTTATTTTATCTATCCATACATTTGTAGTTGGTAGAAATATTTATATTTACAGTCGGTACATACATTTATAGCTGTAACCAATATACACATTTATAATCATTAAGTACATACATTAAACGACGCTATTCTATCCTTTCCGCGAAAGTCGAAAACCTCGACGAAAATAAGAAGAAAGAAGGAAGCAGGAAGAAGAAGATGGAGTAGGAAAAATAAAAATAGTAAGAACAATTTTGTTTCTCTTTTTTTTTTGTCGAATAGATTTCGAGATAGTCACGAAGGTTCGTCCCTTTGTTTATTTCATTATTTTCGGCTTCACTACATGGATCGTATTTAATTTTAAATTTAAATGAAAATCGACTGCACGAAAGACAGAAGTGTGTGTGTGTGTGTTGGGGGGGGGGGGGTATATTATATATGAATAAGGTGGTGATGGTGGTGGTGGTGGTAGGTACGTACGGTCGAATAATAATATTTTCTTTAAAAGTATTGGTGGAGTGTAGGTATTCACGAACACACGTTGAACGGTCGATTAACGTGAGAATGTGGAATAATCAAGTAAGAAGGAATTATCGTGTTTCCTCTCCCTCTCTCTCTCTCTCTCTCTCTTTCTGTCACTGCGCTAAATACCTCGCCAGGCGATGCAATAATTTAGTTTAGAAAGCAGAGCTTCCCTCCTCGACAGTCCTACAAAGAGAGAACGAACTCGCAGGAACATTGAGAAATGTAATCTGAAAATGACTTCTCTCTCTCTCTCTCTCTCTCTCTCTCTTTCTCTCTTTCTCTCTCTTTCTCTTTCGTGAAGGCGATAATTCTTCGTCGAATTTAAACATACATATTTACGTTACGAACACGATTGCGTTCTAATGATCCATTATTC
>OU426994.1:1275822-1298322 GCA_911387935.1 Dolichovespula saxonica | reverse complement strand
TCTCTCTATCGATATATATCGGTCTTTCTCTACACGATCGTCGTCGCCAACGTAATAGGAACTGACTTTACTCATAATTCACCGTATGTATTGAACAAGGACTTCCGGGGGTTACCATAGAGACGCGACAATAGCAACAACAACAACAACAACAACACAATGACACAACGACAATAACGACAACTCGCAATCAAACGCACGAAAGGCTGAAACTGTAGATAGAAAGCGTTGCACCGACGCGCGCTTGCTTGCTTGCTTGCTTGCTTGCTTGATTCATCGTGCAAACTTGTACCATGCAAAACAACCCTTTAGCCCTTATACCATAGGACCTATCCACGGACTTTCTCTCTCTCTCTCTCTCTCTCTCTCTCTCTCTCTCTCTTTCATTCTCTCATTCTCTCATTCTCTCATTTAACTGTCACAAACAATTCCACGAACGGTATAGAGAGTAAAAATAATATATACGTGTGTTTGTGTATGCGTATACGTATGTGTATGATAAAATAGTATTTGTAAAATTCAATAACGGTGAAAGATAAAAAAAAAAAGAAAAAAACACAACTCTTGTGTAATAACAATTGAAATTCTCTATTCACCTGCCTTTCGTTTACAAACTTTATAACAATATATGTATATATATATATATATATATGTACATACGTACACGCATATAAATATGCATGGACGTACGTACGTATTTATTTATGTATATACGTAAATATCCTTTCTCGAAAATATGGTAATAACAACCAATGGGATATAAGCGAGTACCTCGCGAGTACACTCTAATTGGGCCAATTACCAAACTCAACCTCCGACGACTATCGAGGTACATACGTACGTTGCGAAAGGGACAAGGGGTATATTTCGTGACAAGCTTTGGTATTACCATCCTGGAAACAGGATGGCTTATGCAAAGGGGAAGAGAGAGAGAGAGAGAGAGAGAGAGAGAGAGAGAGAGAGAGAGAGAGCGTGCGCACGCGCTATACCATTCAATCGTACATTTCCTTCTATTTATAATGGACTATGATTTGTAGATTCTAGGATGACGAGTGGGTATAGTGAGTAGTACTATACATCCTTCTCGGATGAATTCGATCTATGTATTTATATACGTATGTATGTATGTATGTATGTATGTATCTATGTATTTATATACGTATGTATATATGTATGTATTTATGTATTTATATACGTATGTATGTATGTATGTATTTATGTATATATTTATGTATTTATATACGTATGTATGTATGTATGTATATATTTATATACGTATGTATATATGTATGTATGTATGTACGTACGAATTAATTGCTAGATACGTGCTTATAAATGCAAAGAGAGCGAGCGAGTGAGAGAGAGAGAGAGAGAGAGAGAGAGAGAGAGAGAGAGGAGAGGAAGGTGGAGTGAAGGAAAGAAAAAATGAACAAAAGAGGAAAAGGACGACAAAAACAAGATCCAAACGAGTCGTAGATCGAAAGTATAATACGAGGGACGATAAGGAACAATAGATCGCGCGTAAGAATGTTAAATGAGAGAGGAGGTACATACATGTAAAAGAGGATCGATCGATCATCCATGCTATGTGAATCGTCGTAACGCCTTCGTCAAAAGTACTCCGTACAAATGATATCGAGGATGGTGCGATAAAAGTGTATGTATTCCACCATTTAATTGATATAAGAATTATTCACGACTTCGATCGAATCCTTTCGATAATCCCGTCGAAGAAAATGATAATGAAAATGAAAGTGAAAGTGAAAATATATTGAATATCGATTACAACCGATGCATAAATCGATCGATCGATCGATCGTTCGATCTACGAAGGTAAAACATTCATCATGATTTTTTTCTTATGCTGAACAAGTCCATTTCTTTTCTTTCTTTTTATAAAATAAAAACAAATTTTACGTTAATTCGTAATAAGAACTAACTGTACCTATTTCTTCTTTCACGAAATGTACACCGCAAATATACACAATAAATAAATAAATAAATAAATATATATATATATATTTATATATAAATATATAAATAATGACAAATTTTAAGTTAATTCGTAATAAGAACTAACTGTAACTATTTCTTCTTTCACGAAATGTACACCGCAAATATACGCAATAAATAAATAAATAAATATACATATACATATTTATTTATTTATTTATTTATTTATTTATTATCCTATCAGCGGGTACTCGGGAGGAGTAGTGAAGTGCGTAATAGTTGGATTACAATACGACGACAGCTTGAGAGCCGAATATCGAGAGAAGACCGGAAGCGAGATATAGGTGATCGTTACTCCATAGTTAGCCACGTACATAAATTTTCCATGGGCACGGCCCACGAATGCCGCACGTTCCACCTACCACCAAGCTGGTCCCCTCCCCCTTCTATATATCCCCCCCCCTCTCTTTCTCTCTCTCTTTCTCTCATACTACATGCATATACGTCGTATATGCGTGTGCCCTTTCGATCGATATTGACACATTGGCCATTGGGACGGGCCTTGCTGCATTCCCTTACAGTCCATTAAATCGCCATTAACTACGCATTCGAGCGGCTGAAAAAAGTGATGCTTCTCTCTCTCTCTCTCTCTCTCTCTCTCTCTCTCTTTGTATGTAACATCACTATCTTTCTCCTCTCCCTACCCACCCCAGTACCGACCAACCCCGTCGCCATTAAAACGTATGCAGCAGCGTAACATCATACACATATACGTTCTATCTTCATCTACCGACATTTATCTATATTTCGATTATCTATAAATTCGATGTTACCCCGACTAGAATGCACTATGATTCATTTCTCTCTCTCTCTCTCTCTCACTCTCTCTCTCTTTTTGTCCTTCTTCTTTTCTTATCATCGTCTTAGTTTCGCTTTCCGATAACTAAATTGATTATAATACCACTGTCTAGGTAGGTATAGTTATGATTATCGTGAAAACGAATGAGATTAATTGCAACGAACGTAATCGAATATGCGAAAGGAGTGGTTATATACATACATATATATACATATATATACATACATATATATATATATATATATACATTCATATATATATATATATATATATATATACATTCATATATATATATATATATATATATATATATATATATACATTCATATATATATATATATATATATATATATATATATATATATACATTCATGTGTGTGTGTGTGTGTGTGTGTGTGTGTGTGTGTGTGTGTGTGTATATATATATATGTATGTATGTATGTATGTATGTATGTATGTATGTATATATATATCACGGTTTATAGGCAACGCTTTGGTTAGATATCGCACGTGGGAAGGATGTAAATGATATATAACTAATTGTGAACGCCACAAGAGAGAGAGAGAGAGAGAGAGAGAGAGAGAGAGAGACGTGCGATCGCGATGACGACGGCTGGACAAACGAACGTTTTTGATTTATCTCTCTCCTAGATTCTACTCTACGTCACGAGAAAAAAAAGAGACTCCTCGATTTCGTTCTTCTTGTATGTAAATAAAAAAAGAAAAATCATAATAATAATAATAAAATGTAGTATGTAAAACGAAACAAAAGCAGTAGAGGTAAAAAACATAAAAACAAACAAACAAAGAAGAGACGAAGAAGAAAAAGAAAAAAACAGAATAATAATAATAATAATAATAATAATAATAATAATAATAAGAAATAATAGGAATAGAAAGAAAGGAAAGGAAAAGATTTCTTTTTCTTTCTTTTTTTTTTTTTTTTTTTTTTTTTCGAAATACACTTCGTAAAATGTATACGCAATAACAGAAGTTGAAACGTACGTCGTACGTACATAAATAACTATTTTTCGTATGCAAAAAAGAGAGAGAGAGAGAGAGAGAGAGAGACAAGGAAGCTTGTCAGGACATTCTCTCTAGCGAATGGTACAAACGAAAATTTCATACACTTCTGTTCTTTCTCTCTCTCTCTCTCTCTCTCTCTCTCTTTCTCTTTCTCTGGTTGCTAACTTCGTAATGCAATCTCCTGCCGAGCGTACCAAGAATGTAATGCATTTAGAATTCACCCTGGAAAATTGTATGGCCGAGTAAACCGTTGATATAATAATGCATCTCTGTCTCTTTCTCTTTTTCTCTTTCTCTCTCTCTCTCTCTCTCTCTAGCGCGCGTCCCCTCCCCCTTCCTGTTATCTGACACCCCAAGAGAAGCTGTTTTTCATTCGGAGCCTTTTTTGATAAACAAGGACGACCCTAAACGAGGCCGATCCCAAACAGGTATGTCCCTTATTTTCTCGGCCGATCGAAAAAATGAATCATCATGATTGCGATCGAATTATATACATATATTAATTATATTATATATATATATATATATATATATATATATATATATATAATACTAATTATAGATTTGTAATCGATCGATTGAATCGATCCTCGTCGATATATATTTACTTCTAATCAAATTTTTACTCGATTTATTTCGAGTAACGTAGAACGTTTTTTTTTTTTTTTTTTTTTAAAGAAAAAAAAAAGGAAGATCAGAATCGATCTGTCCATTTTAATCCATCAAACACAAAAAGACTACATTATATTATCCCTCGAGAATGTCAGTTTCGTGTTCCTTCAAAAATGTGTACACACGACCAAACATGATTTTATATTTCGTATCGTATATTCTAAAATATTAAATCCCCTCCCCCCTGCTCCGCCATATACGTACGCTTACGAAAGATATTGAGATAATCGGTTTACCATTCGTTAATCGATTGCAAAGAACAAATTAGAAGAAAGATAGATAAATAATAATTAGATAGATAGATAGATAGATAGTTGATATAATTAGGTCGATCAAAGATAAAATTTTACAATTAATAATGCCTAATCGCCTTATATATTTTTTTTATCCCCCTCTAAAAATTTCATCCCCGACAAACCCGATAAATTTTTGCTTGCTATAATTTTACGTGACTAAGAAATGCATCCCTTCGAAAACGATACCATTTTTTCTTGCTTCCTCTTCTTCTTTTTCTTCGTCGTCGTCGTCGTAGATAATTTCTCGTTGGTTCAAGGAAAAAAAAAAATAAAAAAAAAGAAAAAAAATAAGAAGAAGAGAAAGAAGAAACAAAGTCGTAAAAAGTCGACCACCTTGTAGGTCCTTCCCGTTCCATCGTTCAGTCCAAACCCCCGCCCCGCCCCACCCCACCCCCTTACCAACCCATTGAGAAGCAAGCTTATTGTCAATGGCACTTTGCGTCTGGATAATGTCAGAAAGGAACGTGGCCCCTTCTTTCTTCCTTTCTTCTCTCGAAAGGAGGGTCGTACGGAGGGGTTGGCGGGGAGGGGTTGGTGGGGAGGGGGGATGGAGACTACCGACGTCGTAGGATTTAGGAAACAGGTACTACCTAAGTGTACCAACCCAAAAGGGCACAGGGTTCTCGTACTCTCTTTCCCCTATATCGCTTTTATACATATTTTTTCTTCTTTTTCTTTTTTTTTTTCCTTTTTTCTTTTTTTTCTTCTTCTTCCCACGGTCACGAGAACTCCAAGATCGGATCCCCAAAACTTGAAAGTGCTTTGCCGCTTTTTTGTTTTCGGGCGACGCCGCGACGTCCGTTTATTTTCTTTTTTTTTTTCATTTTTTTTTTTTTTTTTTCTTTTTTTTTTTTTTTTCATGGAAACGATTTTACATTTTGCCCCGCCCGTTACGAATATCATTTGCCAAATATCTAATATTATTTTAATTGGAGATTATTTTCTCTCTCTCTCTCTCTCTCTCTCTCTCTCTCTCTTTTTTTTTTGTTTTGTTTCATTCGTGAAATAACATGTCAAAAGAACTCAGTGATATACCATTCCTCGTCTATTATCATTTCGAATAATTCCCCGAGTGATTTACTTTCTTTTATCTCTTTTTTTTTGTTCGTTTGTATTTGTTCTTTTTTTTTTACGTTTGCAAAATATAACACTTCCGATGAGTTTCATTGTCGTTTAGGAACAATTTTGGAATAACTCTTTCGTCCTTCTCTCCCATTTCCTTTTCTCCTTTCGTCTTTCCTTCTCTCTCTCTCTCTCTTTTTATTTTTTTTCATCGATTATCGTGAAAGCTCGATTCCTCTTTCTCTACCTCTTCCCTTCCCTTTCTCCCCTCTCCTTTCATTCGTCATTTTCCTTTTTATTCTATTTTTTTTCTGTTTTTTTTTTTTTTTTTTTTTTTTTCTTTTAGATTATCAATAGATAGTGTAGTTGTACCGATCGGAAAACACACGCAACATACATCGATATAATCCGTGTCGGGTTTTGCTCGTATCGCACGAATAATCAGAGGAAACGTTTGTTTGAAAGAAAAAAAAAAAAAAAAAGAAAGAAAGAAAAAAAAATAGCACGCATGAACGATCACACATTGGAACGAAAAAAGAATACAATGCGAGAGAGT
Organism: Dolichovespula saxonica; assembly: GCA_911387935.1. Lineage (NCBI taxonomy): Eukaryota > Metazoa > Arthropoda > Insecta > Hymenoptera > Vespidae > Dolichovespula > Dolichovespula saxonica. The sequence continues at coordinate 1,291,898 of OU426994.1, read as the reverse complement.
GAGAGAGAGAGAGTGAGAGAGAGTGAGAGTGAGAGAAAAGAGAAGAGAGTGTAGTATCGATATGTTAGCGACGATGTATAGTTTACTGTATACATATGCAACATAGAAGATGCATTTATTTGGAAATCTCTTTCGGTAAACACGCTGACAGTTCGCAAGCCGGACGATACATAGTAGGATACACAAGTTACGATGATAACGCTCTTACTATCGCTACTACCAATACCATTATTATTACTACTACTACCACTACTATTACTACTACTATTACTACTACTACTACTACTACTACTACTACTACTACTACTACTAGTAGTCGTTACTATCACTCCTCATACAAACAGAAAACTTGTACTTGTCTACACATTCCCTCTATTTATCGCACTCTCTCTCTCTCTCACTCTCTTTCTCTCTCTCTCTCTCTCTCTCTCTCTCTCTCTCTCTCTCTCTCTCTCTCTCTCTTTCTAAAGCACGCGTTACTGTTAATGCATTCTGGGATTCTGGTAAACACAAGGGGGCAAATGATTTAACGACACGTTTCTATTAAGCTTACGTACGCCCCATACGCTTTAAACGTTCGTTTAAATGTAAAACCAATTTAGTGGTTTTTCTTTTTGTTTTTTTTCTTTTTCTTTCCTTTCGTTCGTTCGTTCGTTCGTTCGTTCGTTCGTTTTTCACGTAAGACGCTTTGTTAATTTTTTTTTTTTTTTTAAGATAGAAAAAAAAAAGGAGAAAAAGGAAAATAAAGTGTAGAATTCCCTAGAATTATTTCTTTTTCTCTATAATTCCTCTTCATCCTTTCTCTTTATGATTATTTAAAATCAATCCTTTATTTTCATTATTCTTCTTATTATTATTAATTAATTAATTGATTGATTGATTGATTGATTGATTGATTAATTTTCTTTTATTTAACTAAACACGAGACAATACAGTTTTCTTTCTTTCTCTTTCTCCCCTACACACACACACTCTCTCTCTCTCTCTCTCTCTCTCTCTCTCTTGTTCTAAAAAAAGAGAGAGAGAGAGAGAGAGAGAGAGAGAGAAAAAAAAGAAAAAGAAGTGGTCGGATAAAAACAGAAATGGTTTTTCCGAGCGTCGCGTAAATTTCAACGGGCGCGCGCACACACATACACACACACAAACTCTCTCTCTCACACACACACTTTCTCTCTCTCTCTCTCTCTCTCTCTCGCCATTAAGGGCAGCGAAGTCCTCGCGTACGTAATTATTCATTCGTAAGAGAGAGCGTATGCATAAATAAATATTCGTGCGATCCCATAACGTTATGCAAAATATGCTCGGGCAAAGTGAGTGGGGGAAGAGTGGGACGAGGGGATAGGGGGTGGAGGGGAAGGGGGGAGGAGGGGGGTGGAGAGTGGAAGGGAGAGGGACCCTTTTCCTTCCTTCCTTTGAGATATGTGTGCATGCGGTCGTTTCATGTGCCATCTACTTTGCTAGAAAATATCCTCTCTCACTCTCTAACGTGCACAAACACACAAACACACAAACACACACACACACACACTCTGATATACAACGTACGGATTAAAAGACTTTGGATTTAACTCTTGCGACGCACGTACGTACGTTAGCTTTAAATACGAATATAACCTCGTTTTGAATAATTAATAACATTCCCCTCCCCTCAACCCCTCATCCCCTCGCCACCCCTGTGCACACGCGCGTTAATTACTTTAAGTGCTTTCAAATGGCGCAAGTAATTCTATCCCTCTACCCCCCCCCGCCCCCTTCCACCTACACCACCGCGACCATCATCATCACCCTTATTTTCTCACTTTCTTCCTTTTTTTCTTTTCCTTCGAGGTTTTTTTTCTTCTCTTCCATCTCTTCTTCTTCTTCTTCTTCTTCTTCTTCTTCTTCCTCCTCCTCCTCCTCCTCTTTCTCAATTTTTTTTTCACGCGACGACGAGAAAACCGGGATAGGGGAGGGGGTATAAAATTGATCAGAGGGATTAAACGATTAAAAAAAAAAAAAAAGAAAGAAAAGAAAATGAACGAAAAAAAAAATACAAAAAATACTACGGATAAAGGAGTTACTCTCGTTTGCGAAGATATTATCTTCCCGTCATTGGCTCTGCGAGGAGGAGGAGGAGGAGGAGGAGGAGGAGGAGGAGGAGGAGGAGGAGGAGAAGTAGTAGCAAGTGGTACGAGGAAGAGAGAAAATTAGAAAACAAAAAAAAATATACAAAATAAGACGAGAAAGAACCAAAAAGATAAGAAATGGACGAGAAGAGAGGACGAAGGTCGGTGGTCGGGTGTCTCGACGAAAAAAAAATAAAAAAAATAAAAGAAAAGAAAAGAAATAAGAAGAAAAAAACCGAGAGAAATATGAAAATAAAAATAAATAGAAACGGGAAATAAAAGTGTCGATCGAAATTTTAATAACGTGATTCACGTCGTCAACACTCGGTCGAATAATTTCGATCGAACAATCGGATAATTCTATTCGCAGACCTGGCATTCCGATCCTTCTCTTACGTTTCCCTTCTCTCTCTCTCTCTCTCTCTCTCTCTCTCTCTCTCTCTCTCTCTCTCTCTCTCTCTGTCTTTCTACCTAGAAGCATGTGCCTCCTCCCTTTCACAATCTGTGCCAGGCCAACGAGAAACTTTTAAATACATACATACATACATACATACATACATACATACATATATACATATATACATACATACATGCATACATGCATACATAGGTAAATACATATGTACGTACATACATGCGTACATACATACATAATCTTTGTATAGTGCGTATTACCGGACACGGTTGGTTGACCGTGCGTTGGCATACTTACGCCGTTTCAACTAAAACTCACGCGCGCTTTTCTCTGTTCGACGTACATTAAACCAACCGGAATAACAACAACGACAGCGATAAAAACAACAAAAATAATAACAAAAACAACAACAACAACTATTACTGCTACTGTTACTACTAAGAAAACAATTAAACAACGTAAAATCGTTCGTCTTTACTAACGTCTCGCGTCTCGTTCATTTACGGCCGTTTTATAATGATCGAAAAAAATCAAAGAAAATATATACCGTAAGAATATTTTTCAATGATTAAATTAAATTATTTTCAATTACGTATTACGTAACGTGATTTTTCTTTTTTTTTTCTTTATTCTTTTTTTCTCTCCATCTCTCTAACTTAACTGATAATAATTCGATAAAATTCGATGAATATTACTATTTTTTATTTTTCATTTTTCAATGACACGATAAAAAATGTCGTAGGAAGTGAGTGAGAGAGAGAGAGAGAGAGGGAGAGAGAGAGAGAGAGAGAGAGAGAGAGAGAAGACTTTAATACCAACGAGAACGTCGACCGTGACATTTAAAAGCACCGGGACACGAATTACCATCGAGATTGCCAACGGAATTTCGCGCGGGGATGCAATTTTTTTTCTTTCTTTCTTTTTCTTTTTTTTCCTTCTTCTTCTTCTTCTTCTTCTTATTCTTCTTTTTTTTTTCGTAATCGCATTACGAATCCTTTCGCATAGATATTATTTTTTCATACCTTGCGACGGTTAAAGCGCGAGATATGGTCGCGCATAACGGGCTAATAACGAGAAATCGTAAACGACGGAAGGAAAGAAAGAAAAAAAGAAAAAAGAAAGGAAGAAAGGAAGAGAGAGAGAGAGAGAGAGAGAGAAACAATTTTCCTCGAGGAAATGATAATTTTTTTATTTTTTTTTTAAAACGTCTCTTTCTCTCTCTCTCTCTTTAATTTCAAAACGTCGATTTAATCGAACGCTCTTTCGTTTAATATTTATTCGAGCGTACCGATGTTGTGTTTCCATATTAATACCATTTCTCCCGCTAATAATAATAATAATAATAAAAAATAATAATAATAATAATAATAATAATAATAATAATAATAATAATAATAATAATGATAATAATGATAATAATGATAATGATGATAATAATAATAATAATAATAATAATAATAATAATAATAATAATAATAATGATAATAATAATATTATTCAGAATTATTTTATAAGTATATTTGTGTGTGTGCGCGTATTTATAGATACACGTGAAATAATATTTTTAATTTACGCGGCATCGACTCAACGGAGTCTCATTAAAATTATTCGAATAGTACGATTGTTAATCGTTCGAAATCATCGTTGCTTAGTTTAGAAGGATTAACGATAGGAGTATACTGGTGTGTTGGTGAAATATCATTGAAGAGAGAAAGAGAGAAAGAGAGAGAAAGAGAGAGAGAGAGAGAGAGAGAGAGAGAGAGAGATCCGCCATAGCTGTTACGACGAACCACGGAGAGCGAGAACCCTTTTATAGGCTCTTTTATTCCAACTCGTTTTTCCCTTCACACACACACACGACACACACACGAACACACACACAAACACACACACACATCTCTTTCTTTCTTTCTTTCTTTCTTTCTTTCTTTCTCTTCGTTCTCTTCGTTGGAGAGGCTTTGTCCTGCCTTCGATCAAATTCCGTGAAGCTTGAGTAGGGTCAGGGCGGCCAAGTACGCGAGTCGAATAAATTTCCTGCGTTAGTCTCCGAGAAATTTTGAAAAAAAAAAAAAAAAAACGAAGAAGAAGAAGAAGCTTTTCTTTATGCTTTCCACGCGTTTCCTTGCGTTAATCCACGTGAAAAAAAAAAAAAAGAATTTTTGTTTTTCTTTCGCTTCTTCTCGCTTCCTTTCTTATTCCTTTGTTCTTTCTTTCCCGGTACGTTTTTAATTAGCATCACGCAAATTACCCCAGTAATTTTTTTTAACGTCCCCCGGTATTTCGTGCAAAAAAAAAAAAAAAATTACGCACGAACAAAACTTTTTGTACATTTTTCCTCCTTTGCAATTTTTTTCTTTCCTCTTAAGCTTTCGATTCCTCTCGTTCGATTTTCTTCTTCTTCTTTTTCTTTTTTTTTTTTCGAAATTACTACGCGTAACTTTGCAATACCTCCATATAGAGATATACGTATAAACAAAATGGCTGACTTTTGAGAAAAAATTTCTCCCATAAAGCTGCTTCTCCGCCGTTTCAATCCACGCGAGAAAGTAAAATTCTTTTTTTTTTCTTCTCTCTTTCGCCTTCGTTTCCTTGGGTTCTCTCTCTCTCTCTCTCTCTCTCTCTTATTTTAATCAAAAGAAATTTTTTTTCTTTTTTTTTTTTTTTTTTTTTTTTTAATCACTAACTTCATACAATATCTCCATATTTATACGAACGAAGTACTGCATTTAAGTGAAAACTTTTTTCTTCTCTCGTTTAACAAGCGTTTATTTTCTTTATTCTACGCGAACAACCGGGCTCTTTCTCTTTTTCTCTTCACCGTTTTCGCTTTCTTCTTCTTTCGGTATTTGTTTGTTTGTTTGTTTCTTTTTAATTAAGTTACTACACGTAATTTTAAAGACACAAGAAAAAAAATATATATATACATACATATATAATTCATTCACGTAAACAAAATACTATTTCTTTTCTTCTTTTCACTTTTCACGCGTTTCATTGTTTCTTTTTTTTTTTGTTTTGTTTACTCTTCTCCTCTTCTTTCCTTTCTCCCTTTTTCTTTACATTTTTAAATCAACGCGCGCAACTCTAAACACCGTTATATTTATACGAACAATAGTGCCATCGAAGAAGCTTTTTATTTTCTTTTTTTTTTTCACGCGTTTATTTGCTTTTTATCCTACGCGAACAAGACGTCGTTTCACATATTTTTGTTTGTTTCATATTACTAAGTAATCTAACATATACACGCACACGTACACACACACACACACACACACACACACACACACACACACACACACATAAATATATATTTATTTATTTATTTAAACTTTAGGATTAAATAATTCAAATCGATATATTTTCAAATATAAATTTACATTTAAAAAACACGACTGAAAGAATATATTCGGAATGTTATTATTTACTGACATTTACTCCGTATATTTTATACCCATGCACACACAAACACAAACACACACACACACACATTTATATTTATATTTATATAAACAAAATGTAAAATATGGAATTGAATCTTTCGTAGTTTCCAAATTGGAGAACGGCATTTAGATACCTGCCGCTTCTTGGTATTTCAACGGAAACTTGATGGGAGATGCCAAACGTTATTGAACGTCGAATATCTCGACGTAGATTTCTCTGAGGAGAGGAAGAGACAGACGGACAGACAGACGGACAGACAGAGAGAGAGAGAGAGAGAGAGAGAGAGAGAGAGAGAGAGAGAAGGACTACGTACTTGTCTCGTACGTGTCTCTGTACGTGTGTCATGCACTATCTCTCTGTCTGTCTGTCTGTGTGTGTGTGTGTGTGTGTGTTTGCGAGTCCACGTAGCACGAGCGCGTGGTTACACTGTCCTAAATCGTGAGACGAATTCCTAAGGAATCAACCAACGAGAGGATATCGATGACCGTCCCGCGTCTATTAAAAAATTCTTCACGAAACTTTTCTCTATCCTAAATTTTCTTTTAAACCATCCTCTCTCTCTCTCTCTCTCTCTCTCTCTCTCTCTCTCTCTCTCTCTCTCTCTCTCTCTTCAGTTCAGATTCCTAATATAATATCGTTCATTCGATTATTCCGATTAATTTGCTGGTTCCATATGATAGGTCCAATTCGGTAAAAAAAAAAAAAAAAAAAATAAAAAAATAAAAAAAAAGAAAAAAAAGGCCAATGGCGATCGTTAACCGAGTAAACGGCGACCGACTTTTTGCCTGAACCAATTCGTTTAATTTTCCCTCGATTTAATTCGCTCGTTCGACTTTACTTATCCAGGGACGTTTCGTTCGGCTAAACGTGGACTTTCGAGCGCGTATAAAAGGAAAAAAAAAAAAAAAAGAAAAAAAAAAAAAAATAGAAAAAATCGTATCTCAAAACCGAGCGAGAATTTAGTCAATCTTTAGAGTTGATCTTTAATGTTGCCAAAAGCTTCACACGGATTTCCTCTTTAACAGACGGGATGATGATAGTGGGGGAAAAAGGGTGTACGCGGGACGCGGAGATGCAGCAGGGAGGGAGAGAGGGAAGGAGGGGGGGGGTGGGAGGGAACGTTTCAAAATCTCCGTGTTCTTTGATAGATAATATTTTTTACTTTCAAACTTCTCTAAGAGAGTGCTTCCTCCTATCTCCCGGACTTCTGACTTTACCTTTCTCGTTTTCGAGGAGAAGGAGAGGGTTCAGGAGGAGGATGAAGAGGAGGAGGAGGAGGAGGAGGAGGAGGAGTATATTATATTTGCAGAAAGTTCAAAAGGAAAGCCGACAGTGGCCCTTTTCGCATCCCGTATATGTATTCAAGCACGGCCCAACTTCGACTCTTTTTCTACCTCTCTCTCTCTCTCTCTCTCTCTCTCTCTCTCTCTCTCTTATACTAACATCTATCTCTGTCTCTTTTTTCCATACAAACATATACGCATATATATATATATATATATATATATATATATATATAAATATATTTACTTCTATCTTTCTGGTACGTTCACGAGATCCAAACGAAACGAGAACGGAAAGGAGCTCTTGATTAAAATGAGTGCACCGTCAACGGTAGACGAAATATAGTTTTAGGAAAAGTGACTGAGAGAGAGAGAGAGAGAGAGAGAGAGAGGAAAAGTAGGTATCATTCGTCCAACGGGAAATGAAGTACCAAAGAGTCTGAAGCGAAGTTCGCTCGTAGAGATCGTTTGCAAAAGTCTATGAAATATTTTCTAACTCCGTCTAATATTTTTTCCATCTTTTTTATTTCATTTTATTCCCTCCGAACCCATCCACCTTCTCCTCCCCCACCCCCCACTTCCCGTTACGCACCCTTTCCCCCTCCCCTTAAAAATCCATCCGACGATTATTCAGCTTTCAAATTCTTCCGACAGGCTTCGCTTAAAAATATGTCCGAGCCAATTCGAAACATATACATATTTATCAATTTATATATATATATATATTTATATATATTTATCAATTAAAATATACATATTTTTTAATATATATATATATATATATATATATAGATTTTTAAATATATATATATATATATATATTTATCAATTTTCTATATCGATCAATCGGATTGTGACAATTTGTGACAACGAAGAAGAAGAAGAAAGAAAGAAAGAAAAGAGAGCGAGATTCGTCGATTTGGATGATAAAAGCAAAAATGAAAAAAGAAAAGAAGTGCTTCGAAAGGTGGTATACATCGACGGTAAGGAATTTATCGATCTACGACGACACGGTCGTAAGTTTGACAAAAACAAATATAGCATGGACGAGAGAATGCGTCCAGGGATATGTGTGTGGCTATGGAGAGACGTCTCCCTCCCTCCCTCCAACCCTCTTTCCCTCCCTCTTCGACCCTCCCGTTAACCCCACCACCACCACCACCACCACCACCATCATCCCTTCTCAACTCTCGTACACTTTCAGAGTTCGCACACTCTTCGTTTATACTAAACCTTCTCGTTCTAGCTTACTCTTCTTTTCAAACCTCATTCTCCTCATTCTTCTTCTTCTTCTTCCTCCTCCTCACCACCACCTTCGCCACAACAACCACCTCCACCACCTCCCACCTCCATTACCGGCGCCATCGTCCTCCTCGTCCTCGTCCTCGTCCTCGTCCTCGTCCTCGTCCTCGTCGTCATTGTCGTCGTCGTCGTTCTTCGTAGCCCCAAGAGCAATTTAACTTGCAAATTTATCCTCTCGCAGCTTTCGCCAAGGGCTTTAACAAGTACTATCCGGGGATGCAATTTTTAACACGTGTTCCGTTCTTACGTACGTACGTACGTACATAACGTATGTACGTACGTTCGTTAGTGTTCACGCTGAAGTCCAGGAAGGAAAAAAAGATCGATCATCTCTCTCTCTCTCTCTCTCTCTCTCTCTCTCTCTCTCTCTCTTCTTCTTCTTCTTTCTCTTCTCTTTCTCTTCCTATTCGTCTTCTCGTTTTTCTCGTCGTTCTTGTATTTCGTTCCTCCTCTTTTTCGTTTTCCTACCCCCGTTTTCCCCCGCGGCAACAGATTTCTCTCTTCTTTTTTTCTTTTTTATCTGTATCTTTTTTTATTTTGTCTTCTCTTTCCTCTTCTTCTTCTTTTTTTTTTGTAAATTTACCTCTCCAAGAGCTCGCGATGTAAAAGTTTCGATTTAACGGTGGGACTGGCAGAGAGAACACATCCTTCCTTTTACAATCTACATCCGAACCATCCGTCCGTCTCTCTCTCTTTCTCTATCTCTATCTATCTATCTATCCATCTATCTATCTATCTATCTCACTCTATATTTCTCTTTCTATCTATCTATCTATCTATCTATCTATCGTTCGTATCCTCCTATCGACACGATTTAACGACGACCATACATACAAGATTTACCGGTTACCCGGTGGTTATTGGCCGCTATAAAACCTAGAGACCATACAACGTTACACGTTTCATGACTACCTATCGACGTTCGAGACGGTCATCATGTTTTGTGTTCTTTTTTTATTTTTTTTTATTTTTTTGTACACGTCGACATCGCTCGAAAATTATCGTCCCGCTAATGTAATCCCGCGGACTCGTTCCTTCTCGTTCTTCCTTCATTTTTTCTTTCCTCGCCTTCTTTTCTTTTTCTCTTTCCCTTTTCTCTCTCTCTCTCTCTCTCTCTCTCTCTCTCTCTTTCTCTCTCTCTCTCTTTTCCATTCCGCAAAAGACGGTTATCTGGATTATTTTCGAATATAATTCTCTGTACGGTTTAATCTTCGCTGGTAAGAATATTCTTTTTTCTTTCTTTTCTTTCCTCTTTTTTTTTTTTTTTTTAAACCTTTTCGTTCGATTTTTAATCGTTTACTCATCATTGAAATAAAAAAAAAAAAAAAAAAAAAAAAAAAAAGAAAAATCGTACCTTCTGCCGAGTCAGAAAGAAATGAAAACGGAAGAAATTTCGTTCATATTTTCGATCTTCCGAACTTTCTTTCTTTTTTGTTTTTCTTTTTTTTTTTTTTTTTTTTTTTAGACGCAATGGGTCAAAATTTTTTGCAGATAATTTCGACGATCCGTATTGCCGTCTCTCTTTTTTTTTTTGTTTTCTCTAAGACTACTTTTTCTCCTCCTTTTCCTCCTCCTCCTCCTCCTTCTCCTCCTCCTCCTCCTCCTCCTATCCCTCACTCTTTTACCTTCACTTCCTATTCCACGGATCATAAATAATTTCAAGGCTCATAATTTCACGATGCGGACAAGAAAAGCGGGGAAGTTCGGAAAAAGAGGGCCAACAAAAAAAAAAAAAAAAAAAAAAAAAAAAAAACAAAAAAAAAGAAAAGAAAAGAAAGAATTAGCCTCCCAAAAAAGGTCCCGAGTGAAAGCGATCAATTTTTAAAAATCAGCCTCGAAACTTTCGGTCCAACCCCTTTTGAAAGAATAATTGATAAAATCCAAGAGGGTGATAAAAGTGAGAGAATGAGGGTCCAAAAGAGAGAGAGAGAGAAAAAGAGAGAGAGAGAGAGAGAGAGAGAGAGAGAGAGAGATTTCACTCTCTTATCCTTAAGATGACGTGAAAAGATGACGAGAACTTTTATTATTATTATTATTATTATTATTATTATTATTATTATTATTATTATTATTATTATTATTATTATTATTATTATTAATTCTATTTTTTCTTTCTTTCGTCGACGAGAGTAAAAGAACAGAAATTTTATACGTTAAAAATGTAGGGAGCCGTAGTAACATCGAACCTCCTCCATCTACCCTCCCTCCCTTCCTCCCCCCTCCCTGTCTCCCCCCCTAGTCGACGTCCTCGAGGAGCTTAACATCAAAATCCTCGCGCGTTCTTGACGAAGTATTATATTTCAGTAAAACTCGGATTAACTCGGATACATAATATGTACATCCGAGCCGGATACGTTTCTCCCCTATTCTTAACCCCTCTCTCTCCCTCTCTCTCTCTCTCTCTCTCTCTTCGACAACCCCATACCCCGTACTCCAATCCCCCTCCCCTTTTTTTCCTTCTCTTTTTCTTCATCTTCTTATTCTTCCTCTCGTTCTTCTCACTCGTAAGAGGGGAATAATACACGAGGCAACTCCACCGTTGTTGATATCGTCCTTTTATTTATTTGTTTGTTCGTTTTTACTTTTATTATTTTCTAATGGAATCGCGAAGAGAAAGAGAGAGAGAGAGAGAGAGAGTAATATCTTTTTTATCCTTTACGAGAGAAAAGGATTAAAAAAAAATAAAAATAGAAGAAAAAGTAGAAAGAAAAATCGAACGAGCAAATACAATAGATAAATAAATGAATGAATGAATGAATGAATGAATAAATATGTAAGTGAATAAATTTTAACGTAAACGACAAGCTCGAAATGATTTTCTACGCGGGAGAAACCCAATCGCAATTACAAAGTTTGCCATTAATGTCGTTTACGTCGATGAAAGTCTGCAATTGCAATTACCACGGTGCCCCTGGCGCGTTTGTATTCTTGAACCGGTAGCACCAATGAAACGATTATATAGTAGTTCCCGATTGAAACGCGAAATTGACGTTGCGGACTTGTTCCCTCTCTCCCTCTCTCCCTCTCTCCTCTCTCTCTCTCTTTCTCTCTCTTTCTCTCTGAACGGAGATGGGAGCAACGTACGATCGCATAATTCTCCACGCAATTACTATCGATCGATCGATCGAACGATCGAACGATCAATCGATCCTTTCTTTCCTTCTCTTCCGAGTACGAGCATAACCAAGGTAAAACAATCTTTTGTATTATATTTATCGTCGAGTCGTATCGCTATTGATGAGAGAAAAAAAAAAAATATATATATATATATATATATATATATATATATATATATATATATATATACATACAAATTAATTGCGATTCATTTTTGTTATACATTGATACGATCGAATAACAAATAAAATAATCGACAAATGAAAATTTATTTCCAAGGAATAAATATTATCACCTACGTATGTAGAACGGATTTCGAAACTGATCCTTTCGTAACGAACGACAACTATTCTATATTATAACGACGGTAGGAAGTGTATGTATATATATATATATATATATATATATATATATATATATATATACATATATATATATATATAGAAACCATTCGTTATAATTCTAATCGAGATGAAATTAATTTGCGAACGCGAAACTCGATATCTCGATCCGATTTGCAATTCGATATCTATACGCTGTTTTGACCGCGATATCTCGTGTCCGAGTTTTTGCTTTCTCTTCTCGACCATTTGGAAAAAAAAGAAGAAAAAAAAAATAAATATATATATATATATATATATATATATATATATATACATACACATATATATATATAAAAGAAAAAAAGAGAGAAAAATTGAAAATATGAACGAAAAAGGAGAAAAATAATAATGACAATAATAATAGTGATCGAGTGGAAATTAATTTTGAAAATGAAAATGAAAAGAAAAAAGATGGTCGACATATCTCGATACGACTGGCAAATTGGATATCTATGGACTTCCAATTTTAATATTTCGTACTGACAAATCGCGAGCTCGATTCCACACTTCGTCGATGGAGTAAAATAAAATGACATGAAATAGTATTAAAAAAAAAAAAAAAGAAAAAGAAAAAAAAATAGAAAAAGAATTACTAATAATAATAGGGAACGAGTCGAAATTAATTTGCGAATCGAAAAATTCGATACCACGAGCGACCCTTGGACAGGATTTGCGATTGCGATCTCTACTACTGCTCCCCCCTCCCTAACCCATTCTCTATAAATTGATATTTCGCAATGAAAAAAAAAAAAAAAAAAAAAAAAAAAAAAAAAACGACGAATTACACCGAATAATTTTCTTCATCGTACACGGTACGGAAAATATACGTAACGATTGGACTCTCCCATTGATTGGATTTGTAATCGTAGATCGAAATTAATTTCGAAAGTGATAAATGCGATATAAACTCGAGGTCGTGGTCGTGTACGATTATCGATATCGCCAACCCTTTTGGTCGCGTACGATTATCGATATCGCCACCCCCTTTTGGTCGATGATGTCACGTAGTCTTGGCAGGGTTGTCGGCGACACTTGACGCTCGACAGAGAGACAGAGAGAGAGACATAGAGAGAAAGAGAGAGAGAGAGAGATAGAGATATATATATATATATAGAGAGAGAGAGAGAGAGAGAAAGAGAAAGAAGAGATTTTATATATATATATATATATATATATATATATATATATAATAAGATATATATAATGATATATATATATATAAAAATATATATATATATATAATAAGATATATATAATGAGATATATATATATATATATATACAGGAGTATTCGAAAATTAAACCGCAAAATTGACGCTCGAGCGAAGCTTTCGAAACGATCCAGGAACAAGCACCGCCTTAATTATCGTTATCCAGGGGTTTCTCGGTATCGCAACGGCAGCCATACCGTTCCCGAGGGATAGTAGTGTGTTTGTCGCGTTAACGTAAACAGAATAATCCCTTTGTCATCCGACGATCGTGATGCGCGTTCATCCCTCTCGAGAGCATTCGCGTGAAACCGGCCGGTCAGTCGGTCTTCTGGTCGGTCGGCCGTCACTGACACTTGTCACGGTGAAAACAAAAGTCCCCATTTAAATGCCGTGATTCACCCGAAGAGAGAGAGATAGAGATAGAGAGAGAGAGAGAGAGAGAGAGAGAGAGAGAGAGCCGAACCCTTTCGAAATTGTCGGCTCCTCGACGCCAAATCGAAATATCATTTAACGTCCCTTCTCATTTATTTTATATTTATATTCGAACGAGAGTGTTCTATCGTGACGATTTTATTCGATTATTACATCAAATTTATATTTTTTATTACCGTGTATGCGTGCTTGTGCGTGTGTACACACAACGAAATGTGTATTTCGTATCACGTGTTACCGATAACTCGAAATAATAGCTCGATGAGTGATTTTAAATAGTAGTATAATGAATAGAAAGAAAAAAAGAAAAAAAAAACAATAAAAATAAAATAAAATAAAAGAAAAATTATTTTCATTCGTTTCGTTGAAAAATCGATATGCGAGATATACGGCCACGAACATATCTCATTGTACTATATTATAACAGGCTGTATAATTGTTATCGCAATATAAATAATAGATACACCGTACTGTATAATATACGATATATATATATATATATATAAGTAAATATATTTATATATTAACGATAAGTCAATAACAAATGCATATGTATATATTAAAATAACGTAATATATGATACATTATATATTGAATAATTGAAATAAGTAAATCTACTTGATTTACTATAGTATAATATATATATATATATATATATATTATATAATAAAATACTGAACTATTCTATATATATTATATCTATTTAGTAAATTTTCGATTAAGAAAATTAAGAGAGTAATAGTTTTAAATAGCAGTTAGGATTGGTTATAGAGAATTCTCTATCCTGCGGTAGCTTCGATCCTGTAGCTTAATCAAGAAAGTTTCGAGTTAAGCCGTAAAGTTGATGTCCGTTCGTTCGTTCGTTCGTTCGTTCGTTCGTTCGTGGCGAGAAAGCTTTTCGCGCGTTCTTTCAGCTCTTAGGGTGCCCGTTAACCGTTCTAATTTTAAGTTTAACGCATTCGACCGATGCGACCAGACGAATTATCCTGAAGAATTTAGAGTTAACGGTTCGCAGTATATTTCGTAAGAATCGTACGTGCTAGTTTGAATCGGCCAGTTTCACAATGGACGAACGAGTTGCTCGATTATCTCGACGTAAACTTTGCGAACGTGATAAATCGACGGAGAGTAAAACGGACGAACGGACAGACAGACGGACGGACAGACGGACAGAGAGAGAGAGAGAGAGAGAGAGAGAGAGACAGAGTTAATCTTATGTTCGTGCACACATAGATATGTTACTCGTCGATGACGATTAATCATCATAGAAACGACGATGACAAGCCTCGATAAAATCTCTCTCGCGGTCTCGCAGTCGTCCTCTTCAACGCTCTTCAATATTCCCCAAGTAAAACAGCTTCTCTATAGAAAACAGCTGCCCAATGCGCGCGCGCGCGCGCGCGATCTCTACTAGCCTCGTGTCGTACACGATGATTGTTTGCCTCCCCTACCCTCCCCTCCCCTACCCTCCCTCTTCGAAATTTCTAACGAACGTTTTAACATAGTCCTCGATTAGATCGATCGATCGATCGATCGATCCGAGAGGACTCGAGGATCGATTAGATTTT
Organism: Dolichovespula saxonica; assembly: GCA_911387935.1. Classification (NCBI taxonomy): domain Eukaryota; kingdom Metazoa; phylum Arthropoda; class Insecta; order Hymenoptera; family Vespidae; genus Dolichovespula; species Dolichovespula saxonica. Next base: position 1,276,642 of record OU426994.1, on the reverse strand, counting down.
CTACATGGACGGATAGAAAGAGAGAGGAAAGGAGAGAGAGAGAGAGAGAGAGAGAGAGAGAGAATGTGTGTGTGTGTGCGTGTCGATCGAAAAGAAGAAAAAAAATACATAAAAATAAATGAAATAAACGAGAAGAAAAAGAGGGATAGAAATCTGATAGACGGAAAGGAGAGAGAGAGAGAGAGAGAGAGAGAGTGTGGGTGTGCATGTCGATCGAAAAGAAGAAGAAGAAAAAAAAGAAAATACATAAAAATAAACGAAATAAACAAAAAAGATAGATAGCTAAAACATCGAGTACGAGTTGAAGAGTAAAAGAGTGTTAACCGTGGATGAACTGTGGTATATTAGAGAAACGAAATAAACGAAAAAAAAAAAAAGAAAAAAAGAAAAAAAGAAAAAAAAAGATAGAAAGTTAAAACGTCGAGTTGAAGAGCAAGAGAGTGCGAATCGTGGACGAACCGTGGAATATTCTTGGAATGAGCTTACTTATCGAAGAGAGAAGAGTTTGGCGCGTGGACGGAGGTAAAAGAAGGGGGAAGAAAAAAAGAAAGAAAAGAAGAGAGAGATAGAGAGAGAGAGAGAGAGAGAGAGAGAGAGAGAATGAGAGAGAGAGAGAGAGAGAGAGAGAAGATTAAGTGATTAGAGCGAATCGTCGACGTGTTCGAAGAGGTAGAAGTAAAAAGAATGAAAGAGAGAAAGAAATGAAGAAAATGAAAAAGAAAATGAAAATAAGAAGAGGGGATTCTTCGGGTCTATTCGTCGTTCCATTTAACACGGTACGTAAGTATAATTACGATGAACGAGATTCGATTAAAAGAAG
>OU426994.1:1268322-1270822 GCA_911387935.1 Dolichovespula saxonica | reverse complement strand
AGCGTCACACGTCGTCAACTTGGAGGATGGCTTCAGCCGTGCCTCTCCCTCCCTCCTCCTCCCCTCCTCCTCCTCCTTCCCTCCCCCCTCGCCAGAGATATATGGCCCAGGGGCAGAGACCGGCAATGAGAACGTTGTCAGCGAGTTCATTAACGCGTCGCTCGCTAAATTCTCTCGCCTCGAGTGTACCAGCGCGCGCGTGCGAGTTCCTCACCTACCTACCTACCTACCTACCTACCTACCTAGGTAGGTAGGTAGCTAGCTAGCTAGCTATCTCTGCCTATCTACCTGCCTAGCTAGCTGTCCATTTGTATGAGAGTACTACCGGTGCGCCATCGGAATCGATCGAGAGAATTACGTTTCCTTCTATTCTCGTTAAGGTCATACCAAATATAAACACGCTTGAGGTACAACTAGGAAGATTTGGAGGAAAGGAAAAAAAAAGAAAATAAAAGGAAGAATATATTGTACGTACGTACGTACGTATGTATGTATGTATGTATGTATGTATGTATGTATGTATGTATGTATGTATGTATACGTATACAGGTTTGTTTTTAAAAGATATATCGTACGTAAACATTGCTACCGCGATGAAAGATATCGTCAGGAGATCGATAGAGAGAGAGAGAGAGAGAGAGATAGAGAGAGAAAGAAAAAAGAAAAGAAAAGAATTGGATTTTTCCAACCGAAAATGAAATCCTTGCGTGTACCCAAGGAAGACGTACGGTTACTTACTACTTCTCTCTTACCAACATACCCATACACACACACACACACACACACACACACACACACACACACATATATATATATATATATCGCGTGTCTCCTCGCGTATCCGTCTTTCCTAATGGCAAACCCAAAGGAGAACTACTCCAGACTATATTTATTCCTTTCGGCTGTTTCTTATCGAGAGAAAGAAAGAGAGAGACAGAGAGAGACAGAGAGAGAGAGAGAGAGAGAGATAGAGAGACGGACAGAGAGATAGAGATAGAGATAGAGAGAGAGAGAGAGATAGTCCCAGCTGCAATGTCAATACGATATGGGAGAAGCAAAGGCAGTCTTCTAGAAATCCAATACCTCTCCATCTCCGAGAAAGAGGAAGAGAAAGAAGACGAAGACGAAGACGAAGACGAAAACGAAGAAGAAGAAGAAGAAGAAGATTTACGCCTTGAAGTAAAAGAGGTTAAAAGGAGAATCGAATGACCTCGTATAGACGAACGTTCTTTGAATTCTTCTTTAGACGTCGATCGGAAGTAGTCCCACCTCTCCCCCCCCCCCGCTGTCGGGAAGACCGAACGATTTATTTAAAAAAAAAAAAAAAAACAGAGACACAAAAACAAAAACAGAAACAGAAAAAATAATCGAGAAAAAATTCCCCATTCTCGCTTGCCCTTCTTATTTATTTTCGATCTGCGTGCTATGGGGAGGAGCTGTGAGGGGGTGTGAAGGGGTGTGAGAGGGTGGATATGAGAATGACCAGGAGTGGGAACGCTACCCTACCCTTTTATCGTTTACCCCTCAATTTCCAATTCGACCGCGTCCGAATAAAATCAACAGAAAAAAAAACACACATACACAGACACACACACACACACACTCGAGCGCAAAAAAAAGAAATCAACAACAACAACAACAACAACAAATACTCACTTTCCTGGCGGTCCATTTGACGCAACGTACGGTCGGACCACGTGTGCGATCGTCTATGAGAAGATAGTGTTCGTTATCCGAATCGGTATCCATTTTCATTCGAGGAATCGGCGAGTGGTCGACGTCGTCGTTGGGATCGTCGTTGAGGTCGTCGTTGAGGTCGTCGTTGAGGTCGTCGTTGGGGATGGAATACGACGGGCATGGGACGACGACGTCGTCGACGTCATTGTCGCCGTCGAAAGCAGATTCGGAATACTCCGTGATCGTCGATAGCCTCTTCTTCTTCTTCCTCCTAATATCCTCGGATAGGTCAGCAGAAAATTGTTCTTCCATATTGGGGACACTTGGAATTAAAAACGGGATACACGCGAGAATCAAAACGATATATTTAGTCTGATTATTCTCTCTTTGATCGCACTTTGTTCTTATTCTTCTTCTTCGTTTTCTTCGCGGGAACGAGAACGAGAACGAGATTGAGAACGAGAACGAGAACGAGAACGAGAACGAGATTACGTTCGCGGCACAGTAGAATTTCACCGAGGAAGATATACGCGCATATATACATATACATATGTAGAGAGTCAGAGAGAGAGAGAGAGAGAGAGAGAGAGAGAGATAGATAGAGAAAGAGAGAGAGAGAGAGAGAGAGAGAGAGAAAGATAGATAGATATAGAGAAGAGAGCTTTTAAATCTAGCCGAGGTACGGTACACGTTCAAGGATTTAATCCTGTAATTGCATGCGTTAGCTTAATCTCGTAACCGTGGGCAACGGTGTAACACACCGTAAGTACGGTGTGCCGGGTAGTAGGTTACGGAGAAAGGTGTTGGTGTTGGTGGTGTTGGT
>OU426994.1:1260822-1263322 GCA_911387935.1 Dolichovespula saxonica | reverse complement strand
CTCTAACGTGCGGTAGCATGGAAAAATGTTAGCAATGAAAAATATGCATGCGAACACGCGACATATTTTTCGTTAGAAACAATCCGTTAAAATCATCATATACGAATATCATTCATTTATATTTATACGCATTCGTAATTAATTAATTTCATATTAATTAGCTTCATTAGATTTATGATATATATATATATATATATATATATATATATATATATATAAAAGTCGCAAAACGAATCATTTTTCAAGGAAGCAGAAAAAAACCTTTCGACGTTAAAAAAATAAGAAAAAGAAACTAGGAAAAGATTCGAATTTGAGAAAAAAGAAGAGTAAAAGAAAAAAAAAAGATATCGCTTCGACGATCTAACAACGTATCGACGTAATGTGTTCACATTAGATCGATATAATCGAGACCTATCGAATCGATAAACTCACGTAATTGATAATATCTATTTTATTACGCAAGATGATAGGTTAGATATATACAATATATATATACATACATACTTGATACCAATATGTATAAACGTGTATACATATATAACACACACACACACCGCGTTACACACACACACACACACACACACACCGTGTTACACACTATGTCCGTACTAATATATAGTTCCGTAACTTATCGGCAAAGATTTAACGCGTAAGGACCGTACGACGACGATAATAACAGTTTAATGCATTTAACGAAAGCACCCATGTTAAAACGACGAGATCCGAGAGTAAATTCAATGGCATAACACTTTGAAATGACCGGCAGGGACTGTATAGCTCGCGTCGTGGGAGGAAGAGAAGATGCTACACACACACACACACACACACACACACACACACAAGCTCGGTTGTGTGTGTGTCGACTCTTGTTCGTTTCCTAGTACTTAATCTCCTCGGTTTATCGGCCCGTGAGTGCGCTCGAGCGCGCGCCCACAGACGTCTACACACACATACACACATACACAAGTACATACGTATACAGACAAACGCATACATGCACATACGCATATACACTTGCACATAAACACACACATGAGATACCACTAACTCAGGTTACGTTACGATGGCACATCGTGCGACTATGGATTATTAAACGAAACACATTCACGTTCGGTGTGACGGGTTAAGCTCTACTTTCTTTCTTTCTTTCTTTCTTTCTTTCTTTCTTTCTTTCTCTCTCTTTTCATTTTTCTTTTCTTTTCTTTCTAGAATTCTTTTCCTGTATTTATATTGACTCCGGCAACTGTGACTCGCAACTATGACTTTCGAACGGCATAGTTAAGTTCTCTGTATATAAGTGTGTGGAAGTAAGAATGATATATATATATATATATATATATATATATATATATATATATATATATATAATAACAGGTCGTTACATAAAATACGACCAGTAATATCGTCCCATGAAAGTTCAACTATTTAATAAATCCTATGTAATTTCGCTCGTTACTTTCAAATAGCGATTGCGATGACGATAAAAAAAAAAGAAAGAAAAAATAAAAAACAAATAAATAAATAAATACATAAAAGAAAGAACAAGAGAGGAAGAAAAAGAGGCAGGGGATGGAGGGGGAAAAAAAGGAGATAGAAACAAACGGTATGAGCGAGGATTCAAAGAGAAGAGGGACCTATCTATAATGGACGAGAATGAACGGTAGGGAGGGAGGCGAGAGATGGAACGAGGGAGAGGTCAGGGATGTACGAAGAGAGAGAGAGAAAGAGAAAGAAAAAGAAATCTTTTTCGAAAAGGTCCGATAAATTACAACGTTTAAACGGTACGGCGCGTCGTTGGTCGAGGGTCAATCGTTTCGGAGGATAGAAAATCGTCGAAATCCTGAGGCTTTCCAACGAAATAAATGCAAATGCGTTTGGCCGTTTGCCTTCATCCTCTCTCTCTCTCTCTCTCTCTCTCTCTCTCTCTCTCTCTCTCTCTCTCTCTGTCTATCTTTTTTCTCTGTCTCCCATCCCCTCCCCCGTATACCCCCTTCGCCACTCTTTCTCTTACTGGAAGATAGAAGAAGTTCCGTTCTGGCGAGCGTCAATCGATTGTGAAGAGGACTGTAGTGGATAAGAGAGAGAGAGAGAGAGAGAGAGAGAGAGAGAGAGAGAGAGAGAGAGAGAGAGAGAGAGAGAGAGTACAACGAGCGCATTCAGCGCACAAACGATGAAGTGCAGAGAGAGTGTAGTGACTCAATGACGGATGAACTTCTCTCCCTTTGAACGGCTTGTGTCACGACCCTTCTTCACCTCCTACCTCTCAACTACCATCCTCTCTCCTCCATTTCTTTTTCTTATACTCGTGTATACCACCTCTCTCTCTCTCTCTCTCTCTCTCTCTCTCTCTGTTTCTCTTCCTATTACCCTGACCAGTCGTCTCTCTCTCTCTCTCTCTCTCTCTCTCTCTCTCTCTCTCTCTCTATCTCTGTTAAAGTAAGAAGCGAGTATAGTCGCTACTCTACTACGAATTCTCCTCGGAATTCTGTTTCACAGGACG
>OU426994.1:1244230-1260622 GCA_911387935.1 Dolichovespula saxonica | reverse complement strand
AACAGGACGGTGATTCGAGTACTCGTGAATATTCTCGTTGCAAACTACCGATCGGATTCTCATTCTCTCTCTTTCTCTCTCTCTCTCTCTCTCTTTGCTTCGTTGATTTCCAAGTGGATATATATTTCTCTGCAATTTTGATGCTTTCGCGTTCGAGTACCCACGAAGCACCGTTAAACGATATCTCGTTTCTACTTTTTTTTCCCTGTTGTTTTTTTTTCCGTTTCTTTTTTCTTTTTTTTTTATTTTTTTATTTTTTCACTCCGCCACGAAAATCGTTGTCGGGTGTATCCGGTTTAGCGGACGAAAGGGAAAAATAGAAAAATCCTAGAGGATTTTTTAATCCTGAGGGACGGACGGACGGACGGTCAATCGGTCGGTCCGTCGGTAGATTTAGGTAAAGGAAGAGAAGATGAAAAAGAGAGAGAGAGAGAGAGAGAGAGAGAGGGCTAAGTGGGATCGGTATTTGCGTTCGTTACTACGTTCTCAAAAAAGTTTCGTGGTCGGAAAAAGAGAAACAAAGAAGAAAAAATTAATTGCGTTAAAAAATTACCGATCGATACAATTGGACGGGACATAAAAAAAATTTCTTTTCTTTTTTTTGTATTCCAATTTGACGCGTAACTCGTAAGACTTGATAGACGGAATGGATGGAGAAGTAGAGAGAGAGAGAGAGAGAGAGAGAGAGAGAGAGAGAGAGAGAGAGAGAGAGAATAGTAGTAGGAAGGGAAGGTGTTAGAAGGATGATCATAGCGGATCATATTTCATGGTGTGGAAGATTTAGATCCCATTAGACGGCCGTTGAAGGTGATGGCGATAGTAGGACGTATGTACTTACATAAACAAGACGGGGATGGCCACCTTCTTGGTTACTTGCAAAATATATGAAAATTTTTCAAGCGGTCTCACAGAATCGTCCGTTACGGGAATACGATTTTTACAATTTTACAATTTTACCACTTTTTACTAACTGTAAGAGATCTACGGTACCATACAGAAACGACGTATTTCTTATTCTACGTCTCTTAATTTCAACTAAGAGAATGTGTTTGAGGAAGAGAGAGAGAGAGATAGATAGAGATAAAGATAGAAAGAGAAAGACGATGGCACGGGGAGAGGAAGGGAAAAGGGAAAAGGGATAAAACTGTACGTGAGATCCTCTTATTTATTATATGTAAGTCCTCGAGACTCGTCACACGTCAGACGTCACACGTCATTCAGCTCTCTCGGTGGATTATCCTCTCTCTCTCTCTCTCTCTCTCTCTCTCTCTCTCTCTCTCTCTCTCTCTCTCTCTTTCTATCTATCTATCTATCTATCTCTATCTCTCTCTCTCTCTCTCTTTCTCTTACGAAACGTTTTAACTATTTCCTTTTGTGTAAGAAAACGAAATTTGTTACATACAAGATTTACAACGATAACATACTTTACGTTCCCGCGCATGGAAAGACAATAAAAATTGCATACCAAACGACGACGACGACTCGCGATAAAAGTTTAATTAAAATCTAGAGGGATAAGAATCGTGAAAGAGAGAGAGAGAGAGAGACAAACGGACAGACAGGCGGACAGAAGACGAAGAGATAGAGAAAAGGTTTAATTTATACTTGGTGAAAATGGCGGCGATTAATCTCTCTCTCTCTCACACACACACACTCTCTCTCTCTCTCTCTCTCTCTCTCTCTCTCTCACACACTCACTCGCGTGTATAGCCAAAGAAGTTTCGACTTTGTACGGAACTATGTACGCACCTGAGAAAGATAGAAAGAGAGAAATGGCACTCATCTCCATGAGTACGAAAAAAGAGAAAGAGAGAGAGAGAGAGAAAGAGAGAGAGAGAGAATGAGAGAGAGAGAGAGAGAGAGAGAGAGAGAGAGATAAGAGTGGTAAAGAAGAAGAAAAAGAAGAAGAGGAAGAGAAGAGGGTGAGCGAGAGTGAGAGGGTGATGCACGGATGATAGAAGGATGAGGACGAGGATGAAGAGAATGAGAAGGAGGAAGAGGAGGTGGTGAAGGAGGAGGAGGAGGAGGGAAAAGGATTTCGCGCGCATGCGCGAGACGAAGCGTTGGAGCGTTTTAAAAACACGCGAGTAGAGGCGACGAGTGGGATTTCAAGGTTATACGAAGCGAGACACACTCTCGAGGCTAAACGGCGAAGCAACGGGGGTTTTCATCCGTCCTCCTGCCTCCTCCTTTCTCCTCCTTCCTCCTCCTTCCTCCTCCTTCCTCCTCCTTTCTCCTCCTGCATCCGTTGCTCGTGGTCTCGCGTTCGTTCGTTCGTTCGTTCCTACGTTCGTTCGCTTGCTTACTTGCTTGCTTACTCGCGTATACCAACTCGAAGGAAAAAGAGAGAGAGGGAGAGAGGGAGAGGGAGAGAGAGAGAGAGAGAGAGAGAGAAGCTTAGGGCAAAAAGTTGCAGAGACGACGGGGATCTCGGTCCGTGGCCGCGTTCCTTTCTTGTTTTCCACGAGAGCTAATTGCAGTGGGCTATATACCTACTACTCGCTCTACTACCGGTGGCTTGTATATATCTCGCGAAGAGATACCTTTATCCTTATCCGGACGGTCGAAGGAGAACCGAAGTAGAAGGAGAAGGAGGAGGGGAAAGGGAAAAACTCGAAAAGAAGGGAAGGGAAAGGGAAAGGCAGGGATTGGACGGTGGGTGATGATGATGATGGTGGTGATGGTAGAGGATCGATGGGAGACGGGTGAGGAACTTTGAAAAATCTCTCGATACAGTAAGATCGAACTCTCCAAGTCAGGGACGACTATCGTGTGTGTGTGAGAGAGAGAGAGAGAGAGAGAGAGAACCTTTGATCGATCGTTAATAATAAACGTAGATCTCGTAGAATTTTCCGATCCGTCGAATATCCTTCCTTCATTTTTATCATTTTTGCGGACCTCGTATTTATCGCCGTTCGTTCGTTCGCTAATAAGCTTTGTTTTTTTTTTGTTTTTTTTTTTTTGTTTTTTTTTTTCGTAAATTCCTCGTCCCTTTGCATTCTATTCGATACGAATTCGACGATGGCGCGTCTCCCTCTGCCGTCTTTTTCTTTTTTTTTTTTTCATTTTATTTTCCTTTTCATTTATTTCATTGCATTTTATTTTAATTTATTTTATTTTACTTTTCTCTTTCTTTCTTTTCTTCTCTTTTTTTTTTTTTATCCACAACGTGAATTCTATCCTATACAAATTGTACACACGTGTATATATATATATCTGTGTGTGTGTGTGTGTGTGTGTGTGTGTGTGTGTGTGTGTGTGTGTGTAGGTTTGTGTGTATGTGTATAAACATATATATATATATCTGACGCAAAATACGGATTAGGCGGACGACAGCGCAATGAAAAATAGGGACGAAATAAAAAGAAATAAAAAGAAATAAAAAGAAAGAGGAAGAATAAGAAGAGGAAGGAAATAAAAAAAAAAAAAATTGGAAGATCGATATAGCGCAGTATCGAAACGAGAAAAGAGCATTATACTTCCCATTCGAAATAGGCGCTTTACGTGCCCATTCGTCCGCGCCGATTTAATACCGAACGAAACTGTCCTGTGCGTTTCGACTCTTTTCTCATTCTCTCTCTCTCTCTCTCTCGAACGCGCGCGTCAGATAGATATTAACTCGATATCTCGATAGGAGCGGGACGAATTAAAAGTACTTTCGACCTACCGAGCAATCTGCCTTTATCCAAGATCGATAGAGATTTAATCACGAAGAAGAATTAATCTCCTCGAGAATAGCCCCTATTCAATCACTCTCTCTCTCTCTCTCTCTCTCTCTCTCTCTCTCTTTCTGTCGTCGAATCAATCTACCCCTTCCCCCCAAATTGCCGTCAGTTCGCCCTTTTCCCTTATCTTTGGCGCGATTTTTCATAATCTCGAACATCAATGTGGACAAGGGTGTGGAGAAGGGGGTAGGAGGGGGTAAGAGGGGGAGTAGTTCGATCGAAGGAAGGGCCGAAGGGATCCGAGACTCAAACGGCTCTTAAATTTTCCTTTTAAGAGAACTCTAACTCATCGTCCTTCTCCTTCCTTCTTTCCTTCTCTCTCTCTCTCTCTCTCTCTCTCTCTCTCTCTCTCTCTCTTACTTCTTCTTCTTTTTCCTCGTTTTATCCTCTCCCATCCTCCTCCTCCTCCTCCTCCTCCTTCCACGACCACCGTGAAACCGCGAGATAATTAAATCGAATCCAAGAGAGAGGGGTAGTACCTTCTTCGAATTAATCGAATTTGTTAATACGATTGGGCTCGTTGAGAACCTCTCAGTTTATTCGATCATTCGGTTATATATCCCATTTCCGAGGAATAATCTTGTCGATTTGGGGGGAGAGAAGGGAAGAGGGTGGTGGAGAAGAAAAGAGAAAAGAAAGAAGGAAAAAAAAAGGGAAAGAAAATCGAAAAAGAAAGATGAAAATAAATTTTCGATAGTTAAATATATATAACATGTACGTGTGTGCGCGCATGGGCTATTATATATATATATATATATATATATATATATATATATATATATATATATATATATATATATAAAATTTATAATATATATTATTATAAATGTATTATTATAAATTATAATAAATATTGTTAATATATATTATTATAATTAATATTATAATATATATTAATATAATAAATATATATTATTATAATAATATTATTATAATTAATAATATTATAATATTATTATATTATTATATTATTATAATATATATTATTATAATAAATATTATAATATATATTATTACAAATGTATTATTATAAATTATAAAAAATTTATAATATATATTAATATATATATATATATAAAATAAATTTTCGATCGTTAAATATATATAGCACGTACGTGTGCGAGCGCGTGTGTTATATATATATATGTATATAATTAAAGATGTAAAAATTGATTTCAATTTATTTTAATCTATGTACGTATGTACGTACATATGTATGTATGTATCTATATGCCCAAGTATAGTAGATATATACCTAAGTACGTTTTGCGAAGAACCGTGGATTATCGTCGGTCGTTACGATTGGAGAAAACAATAGAGACGACGACGACGACGAGGACGAGGACGAGGACGAGGACGAGGACGACGACGACAAAATATAAACGTTGGACCGGTTGGCTCGGTTACGATCGAACGTCGAACGTTTAGATTCGATGCGACCAAGGACCGCGTAGGATGAGTCGGAGGAGAATGGTTTTAACCGCGTGAGAATTTTTACGAGCTTACCACGAGCATACGACGTAAAGTACCTAACAACAACAACAACAACAACTTATCTTTTATCGAGACGAAATAGGAAGAGCGTTCAAGGCCGAAGGCCATCTTTTGAACTTAAGCCGACCACAACGGCCAAATGTCAAAATCATAGCCTACGACTACGAAGACGAAGACGATTTATTAATGATACCCGACTTTTACGACTTTTCGATATTTTCGGAATTTAATTTTTTCTTTTTTTTCTTCATTCTCTATCTCTCTCTATCTCTATCACTCTCTTTCTATCTCTCTCCTTAACCACGAGATATAAAGATTACATCGTTTATGGGCCCGCCTCCGCCGTAATAGAATTCCTATGTGTACATATCCCTTGGTAATAGAGTAAATCAATAATCGTAAGGAGGGGGGAGGGGGAGAGGGGGAGAGGGGGAGAGGGTAAAAGGAACAACATATAATAAATATAGTCGAACCGCAAATGAGGTTAAAGGAGAACCGCCGCCGCCACCGCCGTCGTCGTCGTCGCCGTCTTCGTCGTCGTTGTCGTCGCCATCGCCGTCGTCGCCATCGTCTTCGAGAGAAAGAGAGAGAGAGAGAGAGAGAGAGAGAGAGAGAGAGAGAGAGAAGACGTCGACCTTGAAATCGAAGCCGAGTTAACGAGAATCTTTCGGCGACACTCTGGTATGCGACCGCAGTAAATGTACCAAAACCAACAGGATTCCTTTCTCCCCCCCACCCACCCTCTCCTTCTCTCTCTCTCTCTCTCTCTCTCTCTCTCTCTCTCTCTCTCTCTCTCCGTCCGCTTCCCGTAGATACACGCGGTTTACGTTTATCGTTCAACGCAATGTTAAATGTGTGTCCGCGCCATGTTACGTATCGGTTAGGTAGATAGGTAGGTAGGTAGGTAGGTAGGTAGGTAGGTAGGTAGGTAGGTATATCTATATATATTGCGGTATACCGGCGAGTAACGCGATACGTCAAACCGCGCGAAATTCAAAAGTCATTCGACGTGTGTGTGTATGTATGTGTATATATATATATATATATATATATATATATATATATATATATATATATATATATATATATATATATATATTCGTCGGTTCTCGACCGATAAATAATCTTATCCCTCGTATTATTATATCGAATGTTTTAAGTCGAACCGTTATGACAATTTATAACGGTTAATTTAATATTAATCAAACGATATATATATATATATATATATATATATATATATATATATATATATATATATATATATATTAACGGGGTGTCATCGAAAAGTCACGTATCAAACGAAAATAAAACGACAACGACGACAGTGTCCGTCTATAAAAACGAACGATAATATCCCTCCTCTTTCCCCTCGCCCCGCCTAACCCAGGTTTCCCCTTTTAGAACACACTCTACGATCGTTCTTAAATTCTCTCTGGAATAAATCTTACGATTCAAAAAAAAAAAAAAAAAAAAAAAAAAAGAAACAAAAAAACCGATTCAAATTTAACATAACCTAACTTTAAGAAGCTCGCACGCACTCACTTACGCACTCCACGACGACACCACGACCATCGGACGATCGTATCTTCCTCGCTCGGATTAAAAAACGCGCGAGTAAAGGAAAATAAAAAAAAAAAAAAAAAGAGAACGGAAGAAGAAGAAGATTCAAAGAGAAAAGGAAAAAGAAAAGAGAGAAGAAGAAAAAATAAAGAGAAAGAGAAAGAGAGAGAGAGAGAGAGAGAGAGAGAGAGAGAGATGAGTGAACTCTCGTACCTTTTTTATGAACCGGCAAAATCTTGGCGATCCTCGAGTTGCCCGCGTAATCCAGATCTCGACGGTCGCGAGCAACTCCGGCGTTCCTCGCACTCCTCTTCTCCCCCACCACCCTCTCCTCCTCCTCCTCCTCCTCCTCCTCCTCCTCCGCCTCCTCCACCGTCGCCGCTCCCTCCTCCAGCTCTTTCCTCCTCACGATCCAGTATTTCGTTCCTTCGATGCACACACACACACACCGATCTTACACACCGCACTAATATACTATTTTGCGTTTTCGCGATCTAACAACGACAACAACAACGACAACAACAACGATAACGATAACAATAACAATAACAACGACACACGCGACGACTACGTTGATGATGATGATGATGATGATGATGATGATGATGACGTAGATGACGGATCGATGCAACGACGGCAACGATCACGAGCATATCTCTCTCTCTCTCTCTCTCTCTCTCTCTCTCTCTCTCTCTCTCTCTCTCTCTCTTTCTCTCTCTAAATCACTACGCGGCAAACGTCGGTGACGGTTACGAAGCGACGACGACGATGACGACGATGACGAGGACGTCGACGACGACGACGACTATGACGGCGACGTGGAGGTGGTGGAGGTGGAGGTGGAGATGGTGGAGGAGGACGACGACGAACGTACATATACACTTAGTTATATATCGCGATTTATATTCCTCTTATCTCTCTCCCTTTCGCACGATACCACCACCACTAACTCTCTTCTTCTTCTTCTTCTTCTTCTCTTTTTTTTTTCTTGCCTCCTCCTCTCCTTCCTCCTCTCTCACATGCACGACGACGACGCACGTACACACATAAGCACACACACACACGGATGGTAGGATGAGGACACTGTGAACACACCGTGGACGGGGACTTTAACCGAACGAATCCGAGCTTTGCCCGGGGTTCTTCTTCTTCTTCTTCTTCTTCTTCTTCTTCTTTCGCATCCGAAAAAAATCCAGCCTCGTTCCTACCGTCTTCTTGAAATTCTTCTCCTTCTTTTCGTTTCTTTCTTTCTTTCCTTCCTTCTCCTTCTTCTTCTTTTTCTTACTCTTCTTTCTCGTCCTTTACACACTCGCTTCTATGGCGTCGATTTTAAAAATAAAAATAAAAAATATATATATATATATATAAACGCGTGAACGATCTCTCTCTCTCTCTCTTTCTCTCTCTCTTTCTCTCTCTATCCTCTTTACTTTCCCGTTTTTTTTTTAATTCTACGCAGTGACGACGAACTTTTAAACAGGTGCGAGAACCCCCAATCAACGAAACGACGCGAACGAGAATGAGAAACGTAAAGCCCGTGCTATTTCCTTTTCGTTGTGTTTACCCTCTTTCCCCCTCCCCACTCCGACGGCAACAAATTCATGAAAATCTCACCGACGTTTATCCTCTCTTCCTTCTCCTCTGTCATTATTTGTTTACACGGCCGCGGAGAAGGTCTCTTTCTCATCGACTGTCAAATCCGTATTACGACTGTATACACCGCCAACAACGATAACAATAACGATAACTATAACTATAACTATAACTGTAATAAGAATAATGACGACGATGAAAATGATAATGACGAGGATGATGGTGATGCGCGATGATAACGATAATGGTGGTGGGAATAAATGATTCGTGTGGTAATTAAATTCCGGTCGAGTAGTAATGGTTAAAATGTTTGGATTTGATTTGAGGAAGCGACTTAAAAAAGAAAAAAATAATAATAATAATGACCAAAAACGAACGAACAAATGAAAATAAAAACGAGTAATAATAAAAAAAAAAAAAGAAAAAGAAAAAAGAAATAATTCACCGTTCCTCCGTAAAAGATGAGAAGAAGGAGGAGGAGGAGGAGGAAGAGAGACCAGCGACGCTTCGGTGATTCGTTTCGTGAAGGGGAAAGGAGGAACGCTCGCGGAGAGACAGAGAAAAAGGAGAGAGAGAGAGAGAGATAGAGAGAGAGAGAGAGAGAGAGAAACGAACGGTGGATCTTTCAAACGGATTATCTTCGACCTCCACTTCCTAATAATTATTATTATTGTTATTAATTTTGTTTCAATTTCTTCGTTTTCTCTCTCTCTCTCTCTCTCTCTCTCTCTTTCTTCTCTTCTTCTTCTTCTTGCTATTCGATGACGTATTTTCACGATTTCGATCGTAACAACAACGGATATATTTATACGAAAGAAAGGAAGGAAACTTTAAAGCGAGAAATACCGCACGACCGACAACGTCGAAGAAGAAGAAGACGAAGAAGAAGACGAAGAAGAGAACGAAGACGAAGACGAAGACACGGGAGTAAGAAAGAGATAAAAAGAAATATATATACGTGTGTGTGTGTGTGTGTGTGTGTGAGTATATATATATATATATATATATATATATATATATATATATATATATATATAAAGAGAGAGAGAGAGAGAGAAGGACGACGGGTACCAAAGTACGCCACACACCGTACACACCACACACACACACCATACACACAGATGCACACACGCGGACACTGTATCTTTCTCGTAGGAGCAAGAATCCTCTCTTTCTTCGTCTCCTTCTTCTTCTTCTTTTTCCTCTTCTTTATCTTTCTTTACGCGTAGAGAGAAAGAGAGAGAGAGAGAGAGAGAGAGAGAGAGAGAGAGGACATACACGACACGTATGTACAGGTCACGTTAACGTAGAGAAAGAGAGAAAAAGAAAGAGAAAGACAGAGAAAGACGAAGAGATACAAAGAAAGAGAGAAAGAGAGAGAGAGAGAGAGAGAAATGTAAACTGGACGGAAGGAAGAAAGCGCGCGAGCACGGACGATGGCTCACGGCGACGCGCGATCGTGGCGGTCGTCGATCGAACAACACTCGTTCTCTCTCTCTCTCTCTCTCTCTCTCTCTCTCTCTCTGTCTTTCTTTCTTTCTTTCTCTTTCACTCTCTCGGTTGTCTCTCTTGCCACCCGTCACCCTCCTCCTCGAGTTCGTACGTACTACGTTCGGTCGTTTTCGTCGTTACCGTCGTCGTTACCGGTACCACAGCCACCACCAAAGAGTAAATCAAAGAATAAAGGCCGTATATCGTTGATCGAACGAGATCTACGCTTACTCTTTCGTCGTGATTCACGATTGATACGATTTTTGTAACGCGTACCGACCGAGCGACCGATCCAACGACCGATCGACCGATCGAACGATCGAATGATCGACCGTACGAACGAACGAACGAACGAACGAACGACGTCCCTGTCTCCACGTCGAAGTTTACAAACGAGAGAGAGGTAGAGATAGAGAGAAATAGAGAGAGAAAGAAAGAAAGAGAGAGAGAGAGAGAGAGAGAGAGAGAGAGAGAGAGAGAGAGCGTAGAGGGAGTGGGAGTAATGGTAGGAGAAAAGAGAGATAGATAGATAGATAGAAAGAAAGAGAGAAAGAGAGAGAGAGAGAGATATGTAGAAGGATGGATAGAGAAAAATTTGTTACGAATAGTAAACGACGATGGAAAGGAAAATGAGGAGAGTTATTTATCCAGGTTTCAGCGGAATGTCCGCAATCGTCGAGTCGAGTTGCTTGCTTGTCTGCCTGCTCGCTCGCTCGCTTATTTGTTTGCTTGTTAGCTAGCGTGCGTTCCTGCGTTCGTGCGTTCGTGCGTTTTGGCCGTGCGACCAATCAACCAACTAACTAATCAACTAACCAACCAACCAACCAACCAACCAATCAAACAATCAACCAACTAACCGACAGACCGACAGGATCGACCGACAGGATCGACCGACAGGATCGACCGACAGGATCGACCGATAGGATCGACCAACCGACCGTCCGTGCGGCGAAGGTAAGTTAAACTGAGAGCACCGGCGCGCCTACGGTATAAACGAGATTAAAGCCCCGTACCCGCGGTAACGTTACGTTGGCCAATCACGTACCGGCTTTGAGATACTCGGCCAATCACAGGACACCGTACTCACCTGGCGAACGGTTAGAACCCAGGTGCGGCCGTTAAGGCGCCATTGCCTGGCGTTGGCACGTTACCTGCTCCTCTCTCTCTCTCTCTCTCTCTCTCTCTCTCTCTCTCTCTCTCTCTCTCTCTCTCTGTCGCTCTTGGCCAACGCGGCATCGGGGGACGAGAGGGGAGAAAGGAAAGAGGTAGGGGTAAAGGTGGTATACGCGGCAAGGAGAGAGGCTTCGGAGACCGGTGCGTTCTGCGATGGAAAGAGATAGATATAGTTAGATAGAGGGAAAGAGAAAGAGACAGAGAGAGAGAGAGAGAGAGAGAGAGAGAGAGCGAACGATACTATACTACTCACCGTAGTCGCGAAAGAAACTCGGTGATAGAGCGAAACGAACGACGAAAGTGGCCCACGATCGACGAAGGAGAAACAGAGAGAGAGAGAGAGAGAGAGAGAGAGAGAGAGAGAGAGCAAGTTTATTATACGCTGCGACACGAGCTCTGTCTCTTCGAAGTGAAAAAGAGATAGAGATAGAGCGTGATACGCAACGGTGAGTATCGTACAAGAAACAGTACGATGTTTAATACCCAATGGAATATATATGTATATATATATAACTACCTAGCTTACGGTGATACCGCAACGAACGAGAGAGAGAGAGAGAGAGAGAGAGAGAGAGAGAGAGAATAAGAGAGAGAAAGAAAGAAAGAACGAAAGAGAGAACGAGAGAGAGAGAGGGAAGATATTCGCGAATATCTCTTCGGCGTCCGGTTATTACGAATCGAATTCGCTCGATGACTAAAAGTTTCTTGCTCGTGTTCCCTCGGCCAACGTGGGGCGTCCTTAAGGTCGCGAGCATCCACGGTAACTCGATACGCCGGTTTCTCTACGGTCGGCAAACGTTCTTTTTTCCCCTCCTCCCCACCTCACCATCATCCCCCTTCCTCCTCCTCCTCCTCCTCCTCCTCCTCTTTTCTCTTTTTCTCTTTCCTTCTTCTATCCTTTTTTTTTCTTCGCTCTCTCTCTCTCTCTCTCTCTCTCTCTATCTCTCTATCTCTCTTATTTTATTTTTTCATCCTCTTCTCTTTTATTTCTTCTTTCCCTTCTCCCTTCTTTTATTTTATTTTTTTATTTTTTTTTTTTTGTTTGTTTCCGTCTCAAAGCATCGTCGCGCTCGTCGCGCCCCCCCCCCCTATCGAAGGTTCAAACTATCATCTCGAATTTTTCCGATTGGCTTTCCCGCGAAATCCGGAGAAAATTCCTACCGATGATATTTTATTAATAATAATTATAATAATAATTTGACGAAGCTAATATAAAAATTGAAGATCCTCCGCGTTTCGAAATCGGCGAACGAACTTTTCGGACGACACTAAGATGTCAATCGGTTGGTCCAGTCGTTATCACGATCGAAAGAAATACCGCGATCGAAACGTAAGACATCGGTTTCGTCGATTACGTTCGATCGAATCTTTTTGACGTTTTGACGCGTTCAGGATTAAAATTCTCTACCGACCTTTTCCATCGATGCACGTTGTTAATAATGCGCGTCAATGTCTACGGGGAAACATTTTTTATATGTCCACCTTCGTCAGAATTACCACCGAAAACACACCGTTCGTGAACCCGTGCGACAAGGTAGGACCATTTCGATTCCCGTCATATAACAAACAATCTCAATCGAATTGTCATCGTTATTATTCTTTTATGTTTTTCTTCTTTTATATATCAAGCGACTCGTTCGTTAATAAAAAAAAAAAAATAAATAAATAAATAATAATACCAATCTCGTTCGACTCGACAAGCGACAAAATTTCTTCGCGACTTTTGGATCTATTTTGTTTTCATGTGAAATCCTGTCGTATCGCAAAGTTTAGAGTCGAAGCGATTTTCGAACATTCGATCGTTCGACGACGTCTCCGTGAAGAAGGAGAAAGGAGGAACGGGAAAGGCGCGAGGGTGGGGCGGGTGCAAGGGGAGGGGAGAGCGAGGGCAATCGTATATCGATCGATCGATCGATCGATCGATCGATATAGTTTGTACGTAATTAATTGACATCTTCAAGATCCTCATTCTCTCTCTCGCTCTCTCTCGCACGTGTAATTTTTTTTTTCACCTCCTTTACGACCGTACGCGCCGTAACGTTTTCGCTTAGTGTCTCCGCGAAATACGAACCTTCCGCGAAACGTATATACCGGCTTTCACGTGATAATATTTCATCGACACGCGAGACGAACGTTTCCCGGAAATATGTACATACGTAATTCGAAGAAGGCGCGGGTTTCTTCGACAGATTCTGCGTCTCCTTTTCTCTTTTTCTTTTTCTCTTTCTCTTTCACTCTTTCTCTTCCATCTCTCTTCTTTCTCTCGTTCGTTCGTTCGTTCGTTCGTTCGTTCTCGCTCGATTACGTTTAATAGCCATCGGTGCTGACCCCTACCGACCGATGTCCAAAACATTATTTTGTCTCTTATAACCTTTAAGTATTCGACGATACGCTACCACTTAAACTTCAACTATATACATATATATAAATATATAAATATATATATATATATATATATATATATATATATATTTATATATATATATATAGTATGTAAATATGTATATACCTTTCGTAAGTTATCACATTAATTTCTTTGCGCTTAACCGTAAATAAATTTCTCCCGTAATTTCTCTCTCTCTCTGTTTCTCTCTCTCTCTCTTCTCGCTAATGTTATATCGAATCGTTATTGAAACGTAGAAAAAAAAAAAAAAGAAGAAAAGTGAAAAACCTTTTCTCCCGACCGTTTTCTCGAGGGATAACCAATGACAAATAAAGGATTGGTTTCAGATTCGATAAGAAGAGGAGGTAGGGGAGGGAGGGCTGCGTCTCAAAGAATGTCGAGTGTTCCAAGACGAATATACATATAGAAGAGAATCGGAGAAGAGTCGAGCTGGATGGAGGTGAAGATGGTGGCGGCGGTGAAGGAGGAGGACGACGAGGAGGAGGAGGAGGTGAGGAGAGTCGTTATCTAAATTACTCTATTTTCTCGAGGGTCGCTCTAGATGGATTTTTTCCCCTTTTTCTTCTTTTTTTCCTGTTTTCTTTTTCCTGTTTTCTTTTCTTTTTTTTTCTTTTTTCGTTCGACCAGAACACCGGTATCGAATCAAGGTGGGTGTTCCTTCTCTCTCTATCTATCTATCTATCTATATCTTTATCTTTCTTTTTTTATCTCCATCTCTCTCTCTCCGTAGTGTCGACGAAAAAAATTCATTTTATTTGATGCGACCATAACAGGATTATCGATATTAAGATGATATTAAGATTAAGGATGTGTACGTATCTATATTATATATATAATATATATATATATATATATATATATATATATATATATATATATATCACTGTAATATTATTTATCCTCAATTTTATTTTATTTCTTTTTGTGTGTCCTTTACGTCTTTTTTGTTTTGTTTTGGTCTTCCTTTTTTGTAGCGTCGTATTGAAAATCTAAAAAGCTTACATCGAGCTTCATAAAGTCCTTTGATCAAGTACCCTCGATAAAGAGATAGATAGATAGTAAGAGAGAGAGAGAGAGAGAGAGAGAGAGAGAGAGAAAGTTTTTCTATCAGAACGAAGAGAAGACGAACGATGAAGTAAAAAAAAAAAAAGAACGAAACGTCAAGTATACAACGTATTTTTTTTTTTATCGAGTCTAATCCTTATCTATTATGAAACACATCCCTCGTAGTCTTCTGGGATTTTTCAACGTTCAAAGTGAATTCCGAGCTTAAAACGCAACAACAACAAAAACAACTACGACGACCTGGAAAATATACCATTCCTCCTATCTCTTACTCCATTTCCAATGAAAAAAAAAGTTCGTTCATTGTATACGTTGCTTATACATAAATCGCACTTGCGATAGTTACTTCCTTCTATGTATTACGTATGTGTGGATGTGTGCGTGAGCTTGTGTACATATACACGCTTAACTTTTATAGAAACTCGTTCATTGAAAATACCGAATGAGTTTTAACGATTATGATGGAACACATTGATGATCGAATAATGAAAGAAATAAAGGAAAAAAAAAAAAAGAAAATAAGAAGGAGAGTAATGGGAAATAAAAAATGAGAGTTAGACCACACACACACACACACATATATATATACCTGGTATGCATTGTCGTCTGTGTCCCATGGAAGAGAGGATGTCTTCTCTCTCTCTCTCTCTCTCTCTCTCTCTCTCATTCGTATAATACGTAGAGGACAAGCAGGTACGCGTTAGTTCTTTCCTTCTCGGATGAACCTAATGCACGTGGTAAGCGAACGGATCCTTCGGATCGCCGAGACATGGACGACGATATAGGTGGAATGTTAATTTAGAAAGGAGGGGGAAGATAAACTGCTGCCGGATATAACAGGTGATAGAAAAGAGAATGAAAGGGAGACGTGAACGTGAAACCTAACGCGGCGGGTATCAATGAATGAAAACGTTTACTATAATATATTCTCGTGTTTGGCGTAGTATTTGCTCGTTCATTCTTCGTCCTCCTTTTATTTCGAAGTATTATTCGCTGGGGTTCTCCATTAGTCCAACGATACACGTTGGCGGTAAGGAGGATGAGGAGGATGAGGAGGACGACTATGGCTATGGCTATGGCTATGGCTATGGCTATGGCTATGGTGGTTTGTCTCTCCTCCTCTCATTCCTAATTAGACACCGAAGATTTGTGAGAACGAGAGACACTCGATATATCCTCCACCGTTACCTTTCCCTTTTCCTTTTGCCAAACTGCGAAAGCTAATCCACACGTGGCACAAGTTTTCGACGATAGGGATACCCCACCCTCCCCCTCCCCCTCTCCTCCCTCCTCCCCCCGCAGTCTATACCTATCGTATTTCTTTCTCTCTACGCTCTTTTCTCTCAATGGTTTTTACGAGGGATGGAATGGGGGTGGAGGTGGGGTGGGGTGGGAGAGAGTGGACCCTCCATCGTTTCTGTACCTTTTTCTTTTCGAAGAATCTTCCTCGCATTTTTTTTCTTTTTTTTTTTTTTTGATATTTTTCTTGCTTTTTTCTTTTTTTTTTTTTTTGATTGTCGTCGTTTGTTCTATGAAAACCATAACCGAGTACGTTTCCGCTCCCCTTTTTTTTTCTTTTCGTTTATCCTTCGACGCCCAGATCGAACGATAGAAGTAATTTTCTGTCGGTTTTTTATTTCCCATTTTTTTTTTTTTTCTTTTTTTACGAGCCTAGTAATTAAAATTTCATCGCACGTTTCTTCCTCTTCTTCTTCTTTATTTCTTTTTTTTTTTTCTCTCTCCGACGGCATTTCGCACGACTTCTTCTCGATGTCTACACGTAAGCGCGATCTCGATCTCGTGCATCTCTTTTTCTTTTTTTTTTTTCCTTCGCTTATTCTCCATTCTATCCTGAAACACGGCACGAAGAGAAGTGTGTGTATC
>OU426994.1:1229230-1236730 GCA_911387935.1 Dolichovespula saxonica | reverse complement strand
TCTTATAACTTTCTCTCCCGTCCTTGCGTCGAATCGTTTCATGAAAACGCGCCCGTTGCTCCTTTTTGAATTTCTTGTACGTTTGAGGCGAGATTGAAGAGAGAGAGAGAGAGAGAGAGAGAGAGAGAGAGAGAAAAAAGAAAAGAAAAGAAAAAAAAAAACGGAAAAAAATTTTAATCCGATTCGTTCGAGAAATCCAGATTTTGCGTCGACGCGACGCGTCACTTAATTTTGCGACGATCGGATGAAATCATTAATTCCCTTTTGTGAATCGATATGGATTTGCGCGCGAACGAGAAAAGAAAGAAAAGAAGAGAGAGAGAGAGAGAGAGAGAGAGAGAGAGAGAGAGAGAGAGAATATAAAAAAAGAAAGAAAGAAAGAAAGAATAATGTGGAAATAGATTCGAGAGAAGGATATAAAATTGAAGCGGAAAAAATACGGTCCGCGATATGAGCCCGTCGAATTACAGAGTATTTGCGATCGATATATCAGAATTATATTTTATTTTTTTATTTTTTTATTATTTTTTTTTTTTTTTATTTTATTTGTTTTTCTTTTCCTTCTAGACAAGAGAGAAAAATCGATTCTTTCTTTCGTTCTTCCTTTTTTCTGTTATTTCTAGTTCGCTCATATTTTTTAAACGATCCTGACGGGATTGGAGAGTGGAAAGAAAAAAAAAAATAAAGGAAGAAGAAGATGAAGAAGAAGAAGAAGAAGAAGAAGGAGAGAAAGAAAAATCGAAAAAATGAAAAAACGAAGGTAAAATAAGGATGAGAGGAGAGATAAGTAACGTAACTCGTTTTACGGATCAATGAGTCCGAACTAGGGGTGGAACCGAAATCGTTGTTCGAATTTGTGATTTTCTTTATTTCTCTCTCTCTCTCTCTCTCTCTCTCTCTCTCTCTTTTCGTATCAGACAAACCGAAGGGAAAAAAAGCTTGATCCAGAAATCGTGTTTCGTATGTATGCATGTATGCATGTATGCATGTACATATGTATGCATGTACAATGTAGATACGTGTATATATTATAAAATATAAAAAGATACATCGAGGGGTAGTATCGTAATATCGTGTCGCCGGATTTGAAAGCACGTGTACCACTCGCTCGAGCATCCCTTTATCCACCCACCCACCCTCCAATCCCCGACTCTTATTCCTTCTTCCCTCTTCATCCTCGTCCTCGTCCTCGTCCTCGTCCCTTTTGTTTTTACCCTACATCCTCTTTCCGATCGAGGCTTCAGGATTATCAAGAAGCTCGAATACCCATACGAATTTTTTACGAACGATCGATAAAATTCTCCTCCGAGGGAAAATCCAAAGTTTCTTTTTTTTTTTACTTTACGGCAGAGAAGAAAGCTTACCCCCGCGAATATCACCGATGTTACTTAGGTAAAATCAAACAGGGCGAACTTGAGTTCGATGAAACGAACGAAGCGAAAGAAGAAGAAGACGAAGACGAAGACGAAGAGGAAGAAGAGGAAGAAGAAGAAGAAGAAGAAGAAGAAGAAG
This sequence comes from Dolichovespula saxonica, assembly GCA_911387935.1. Lineage (NCBI taxonomy): Eukaryota > Metazoa > Arthropoda > Insecta > Hymenoptera > Vespidae > Dolichovespula > Dolichovespula saxonica. Next base: position 1,235,218 of record OU426994.1, on the reverse strand, counting down.
ATAGGACGCTTTAATACGAAGCCGAAGTTTTCCCGGCCATTGATAAACTTCACTTTCGAAGCCGATAATCAAGAATAGATATCCGTCGAGTTGAAAAATCTTCGATGAAAGTAAAACATCTCTGGGGAGAGATATGAAAAAAAAAAAAAAAAAAAAAAAAAATATGAAAAAAGATTGTCATCGTTGGGATCGATCGATCGATCGATCGATCGATCTCTATATCTCGACCTAACCTCTTTTCGTCTTCGTCGTCGTCGAGGGCTGTCGGATTGAATTAAAAAAGATAAAGAGGGTAGGGAAAAAGATGAAAAAAAAAAAAACAAAAAAGAAAGCAAAAAAGAAGTAAAAGAAGAAGAAGAAGAAGAAGAAGAAGAAGAAGAAAAAGGGAGAAAAATAAAAACGGCCTTTCCACGTTTGATTCTCGGTAAAATTTCAAACGTTACATTCTTTCTCTCGAACCGTCCGTCCCTCTCATCCCTACGTCGCTTTTCACGTAACTTAGTGTCCCCCGGAGGTAGACACGGATTTATATATCGTCGAGGCTAACTCTCCTCTACTGGCTATCCTCCTCTCTTTTTTCGTCCGTGTCTCCGACTCGAATAAGCCGGGCATTAACGCGAACTCGCAACGAGTGGTAGTAGTAGCCTTCCTTCAACGCGAGTATAATCCTCGTGCCTGCCAGAGGTCCCCCGACAATTTACACTTACACCCGAGGAACGAATAACAGTGTTCGTGTATATGCTCGCGCGCGCGCGCGCGCGCGCTTGTGTGTGTGTGCGTGTGTGTGTACGTACGCGTCACCGACCCTCGAGATATCTCGACGATTATGCCTTACCCTCTCTCGATCCGTCCTTTCTTGCGCTCGCAAATTTGTCTCTGTTTCTCTTCGAGACAACTTATGATCTTGGTAAAAGGAAGAAAAAAAAGAAGAAGAAGAAGAAGAAATAAAAGGAACAAAAAAATAAGAGGACAGAGAGAGAGAGAGAGAGAGAGAGATCCTCACGGTATCGTTTTCCGAACGATACAACGCCCATGCTGTTTTTTTTTCTATATTTTTTTTTTTTTTTTTTACTCCTGTCGTTGGGACGCGAAGGAGAGAAGGAAGAGAAAAAAAGGAAAAAAAAAAAAAATAAGATAAATTAAAATAAAAAATCAAGAAGGGTGGGGGGAGGGGTGGCAAACGTTGAAAATTTATTAGTCGATTATCGTGACGCCTGAAACGTTTTTTATTTTAATCCATGCTTAAACGAGCTGACGCGATCCCGTTATACTCCTCGCAAATCTTCGTATAAACGAGAGAGAGAGAGAGAGAGAGAGAGAGAGAGAGAGAGAGATCTCCTGTCTCTGAATCCTCCCGATAGAGATTAAATCGCGAATATGAAATTATCATGAATAACGATTAATTATTAAGAATATTAAGAATAATTATTAAGAATAATTATTAAGAATATGAAATTATTATTGATATTTTCTTTCGTTATATCACGATTAGATCGTTGTATCACGAGAACGAGTGTAACGGAGGGGGCGTTACAAAAAAAGAAAAAAAAAAAAAAAAAAAAAGAAAAAAAAGGAAAATTATCGGTCGTAAAATCGTTTCTAACGCGATTATAACTAACCGAATCGTTTCTTCTTTCCCCGTGAACAAATAAAAATGATAAACGCGTCGTTCGTTCGTTCGTTCGTTCGTACGTACGTACGTTTCGCGAGTATGCGGCAGAATTTGCATTCAGGCGCACGCGCAAGCGTATCACGCTAATCTAAGAATGGATCTGTAAAGGCAACGAATACATTCAAACGTTGTTATTATTATTTTCACTTCGCGAGGCGTTACCGTCGTCGACTTCTCATTTACGCGCAAACTTTTTATCTTCCTCCTCGTCCTCCCACTCATCCCTCATCCCTCATCCCTCATCCCTCACCCCTGTACCTCCGGCCTCCCACGTCGAAAGTTCCTCGAAGTATCTCACGGTAAACTGGAAAAATGTGGAACGCGTTTCCGCGCCAAAGTTTACTCTCTCTCTCTCTCTCTCTCTCTCTCTCTCTCTCTCTCTCTCTCTCTCTCTCTCTCTCTCACTCTCTCGATAAGTTTGTAATTCGAGCGATTTAGAAGGAAAAAAACCGCGGGCCTCTATCTCTCGCGAAGAAGAGAGAGAGAGAGAGAAGAAAAGTTTCTTTTAACGTTTGCTGAGACAGGAAATTTTCTTTCTTTCTTTTTTTCATTTTTTTTTCTTTCTTTCTTTCATTTTTCTCTCCTTTCCCACCCTCTCTTATCTTTCGTTTCTTCGGTTCGTTCGAGTCTCTACTTACTAGTCCATGTATTTCAAAATAACGTCTCCCATATCTCAACGCGTACCGATAGGAATGACTAATCAATGAGAGAGAGAGAGAGAGAGAGAGAGAGAGAGAGAGAGAGAGAGAGAGAGAGAGAGAGAGAGAGAGAGAGAGAGAGAGAGAGAGAGAGAGGACATAATAGCGTATAACGAAATTGTGCTTGTGCATTCGATTCGCGCTAGTCGATATCTCTGCCTTTAATCCAATGTAAATTTCGACCATCTTCTCTCACGGCGATGGGTTGTTGACTTGCTTAGAAACAACAAGGCATCTCCTCTCTCTTTCTCTCTCTCTGTCTCTCTTTGTCTCTCTTTGTCTTTCTTTGTCTCTCTTTGTCCTTCCTCTATCGCTCATATTGGACAGTGCCATCGTACACCTTTACCCTAACCCGTTCATCTACACGGAACTCGACGGAACTATTAAACTTCGACGTTCTTCAAAGTTTCTCATCGTCCTTCACAATCCCATCGTAAATAAGAGAGAAAGAGAGAGAGAGAAAGAGAGAGAGAGAGAGAGAGAGAGAGAGGGAATATCGCTCGACCATAGGATATACTTATATTGGACATTTAAATTCGTACGGATTCTATGGTGACCCCAACCGATAAATAGCCTTCCTTAAAAATCGGGATAATCGTTGAAACGGGCTTTCGATAATTCTCTCTCTCTCTCTCTCTCTCTCTCTCTCTCTATCTATCTATCTATCTATCTATCTCTCTTTCTCTTTCTCTCTCCTCTGATCTTAATCCTCGGGCTCCTTTGGAAACATTTCAAGTGGTAAGGAAGATGCGGTGAAGTAATTTAAAAGTCGTTATAAAAGCACTTACCCTAATGGAAAGGCAAATAGGATTTTGGAGAGCGTTGAGTTTGCATCGGTTGAAAGAAAAGGAATCGTATGGTTTCTTTTTATTTCTCTCTCTCTCTCTCTCTCTCTCTCTCTCTCTCTTCCTTCTCCTTCCTCTTTTTTCCTTTCTTTCTTACTCCTTCCTTAATTCCTCCTTTTATTTCCTTTTTTTCGTCTTCAAAGCACATTAACGATCTCTTGGACGGGAAAAGGGAAGGAGGATGATGAGAAGGAGGAGGAGGTGAAAGAAGAGGTGGAGGAGGAGAAGGAGGAGGGGGAGGAGGAGGGGGGGTAGGAAGTTTGATGGAAAACGCGCCACTCAGATGTGGAAGAAGGCCTCGGGACGTTCGAACTTTCTTCCATTTTATGTTTTGTTTTGTTATCTTTTCCTCTTTTTATCTTCTTTCTTCTTTTCCTTACCTTCTTCGTAAAAAGTCGAACTACCGTGATAACGGGCGTTAAATGAAAACCGTTGGGGAGGGGGTGGAAGAGGGGCGCCGGGGGGAAAGTAAGTGAGCGAGTACGTGTTTCCCTTCGAAAGGCCACGTAAAAGAAAATGAAGGAGAAATGGTAGAAGAAGAGGCAGAAGAAGAAGAAGAAGAAGAAGAAAAATTAGAGATAGAAAGAGACGTTAAAAGATGGGAAGATAGGAGCGAAAGTTCTCGTCGTTTATGTTCCCTATTTTTCGAACTCGTAAAGAGTCAGGAGCGTGAAGAGGTTAAAGGAGCATGGAATACGTGTTCGAAAGAGATAAATACGCGAAAGGAGAGGAAGGTGAGACGCGGAGGGAGAGGGAGAAAGAGAGAGAGAGAGACGGGAAGAAAACTGACGATACGTCATGTCTAACGCGTCATAAATTCGTCGCGATGGAGCATAAAAAAGAAGGCACCCGTCCTTTATATCCATGTAGAAGAGGAAAAAGCTTTTTCGCTCGAAAGCTTGGCAGAAAAAAAGAAAAAAATAAAAAAAGATAAAAAAAAGAAGAAAAAAAAACACGGAAACAGAAAAAACACCACGAAAATGGTAAAGGAAACGAAATCGTGACACGATTTTTTCATGCTAGAGAGACTACCAACCTCTTTTGCGTTTTCGAACGAGCCACGCGTGTACGCGTGCGTTCGGCGAAAGGGCAAAGAGAGGAAATAAAAAAAAATAAATAAATAAATAAACATAAAAAAATTTAAAAATAACACAAACTCTCGGTTGCTTCGAGGTATATATACGTACACGTATATATATATATATATATATTTTTATATATTTTTTATAAATCTCAAGTAAAGAAACACGACTCCTGGCGGATTAATAATAAATAAGAGGGTATAGCGGGTTTCGGTTGGAATGCTGAATGAATTTTAATATTTCACGTAGCGGTTGAAAAAAAAATGAAAGAAAGAAAGAAAAAATAAGAAGTAAATAGAACGAGATAAAACAAAACAAAAACGAAAAAGAAAGGTAACAAAAGGTACGGGAGAACACCGGGACATAACTTTTTTCGTAACCGGCAGGCTTTATTATTTCAACGTGCAACAACAACAACAACAACAGCAGCACCAACGGCAATGACAACGACGATGACGATGACACGGGAGAAAGGGGTTTTTGGAGGATGAAAGCGCAGCAACGCGAGCGAAATGTCACTCCGACGTTTCGTTCAAATTTCTTTATCCATCGTTCGCGTTGAAAAATTCACTTTTAAAAGGGTGCAATTATCGATACGAGTTGGTTGGACGCACGAATCCAACGAACTTCGTCTACGTAGGATCAACGAACGGCGACGAATAAATCGATTTTAATAAGATATGATTTATTCATTAATGTATCAATGAAATCAGAAGCGGAAGAAGAGTAGCGGACAAAGAGAGAGAGAGATAGAGAGAGAGAGAGATAGAAATAGAGAGAGATAGAGAGAAAGAGATAGAGAGAGAGAGATAGAGAGAGTGCGTGGGTGATACCAGATGATACCGCTGTCGCAAGCTGCTAATTGTGACGCAAAAGGGGGCTTATCATCGATAATTGATATAATAAAATTATTGTACAAGGTAGAACCACTCGTCGACACGGTATTCTCCAAAGCATCGATCCTATCTCTTTCACATATATATATATATATATATATATATATATATATATAGATCTCTTTCATATATATATATATATATATATATATATATATATATATATATATATATATATATATATATATATATATATATATAGATCTCTTTCATATATATATATATATATATATATATATATATATATATATATAGATCTCTTTCATATATATATATACATACATATATTTCTCTCTTGTACCCGTTTACCCGTACATCATCGTCTACAAAACGTTCGTGACGTCGATGAATCGTTTCGCTTCTAGCGCGAACGCATTTTTTTTCTCACGGAGATTGACATATTGACTGTGAATCAAATCGTTGTTGAATTGAATTGCCGGTGATTGCGATGCATATAACATAAACCATACGAAATCGACCGAGTTCCGTCGTGGCACCGTAAAAATCAATATCGAAATTATGTGACAGACATGAGAGAGAGAGAGAGAGAGAGAAAGAGAGAGAGAGAAAGAGAGATAGAGAGATAGTCGACGATAGGACAGTCCGTGCTATTTTATATATTTTCTTCTTTCTTCTTTTTTTTTTTGTGGTCCCTCCCCTTCCATTTTTCTTCCGTATTTTCCGCTTTTGTTATCCAGAATCATAGCGATTACGAGTCGACCGATCGATTGATCGTATTAATCGGACGAAAGCGTCGCTTACATCTCTCCAGCGTGACATAGTTTTCTCCATAGG
>OU426994.1:1211730-1224230 GCA_911387935.1 Dolichovespula saxonica | reverse complement strand
GATATTACTTGGAATTCTAAACAAGCAGAAAAAATATTTATGTGCTTGCTGTTGGACACTTACGAGGCCAATAAAGAGATGGCCTTTAGAATATTGAAATCTATCGATCCAATTATTTTGGGTTTGGACGCGGAAAATCGTCTTTGCGAAATGATTAATGTAGCAACCGATCTTGGTAATAGTATTAGACCGATAGACAGTATAACTGCGGCTTATATGTTTAAAATCTGTATGCTCTCGCCTTTATTACAAAACGTTCTTTGCGATTATTATAACATGAATCAGTTTCCTAATGGAATCGCAGAATCCGATATTCTGCAGTTGATATTATTTCTGACAAGAAGATTAGAGGTACGTATTACGTTATACGATTAATTATATATATATATATATATATATATATATATATATATATATATATATATATATTTTTTTTTTTTTTTTTTTTTTTTCGTTCGTTTATCCCAAAATTGTATTACAGGTGTCACTGATGGCAGCTAAAGAAAATATAGTAATGGCGGTAACAAAGTACTCTCTTTACGGATATCTCTTTTGTTTGAGAAGTTTATTATCCAATTGCGACTTGAGGTATTCACGAATTATTTTTTTTTTTTCATTTACGCCATCGAATTATCTCGTTACTCTATAAGCATTAAAATTTGATATAGTATCGTAGGTGGAGAAAAATTATGGCAAGAAACAATTTCTAAGCTCATATCGATGTGCTTCGAGTTGAATAAAGTAGTTTCTGTAATAGTGAACAATTCATCCCCCGAGGGACACTTGCCGATGGATTTGAGTCCGCACACTACGAATGGCTTATTTTTTAATCCAGAGAAGGAGATAATAACTCCGCAAATGATACTCCTTTGTTCGTGGCGTACGGTGAAAGAGGTCAGCCTTTTGTTCGGTCAATTGGCGATTAAATCGACCATATCTAATGGCAACGTATCGGGAGAACTGTTGACCGAAAATCAAGTAAGACATGTCAGAACATTATACTTTCTACGTACAAGATTCATTATCGTCTAATCGTTGAAATGTTTTATTCTATCCCCTGATAGATTATCCAAATAGGGGAACATCTAGTCACTCTTCTTAGCGAAACAAAACACAGAGGTGCGTTTGAACAAGCTTACGTGGGTTTCAATCAATTATGCACACGTTTATGGCGCTCAGAGAATACCACTTTAAATCAATTACCTAAACTTTGGTTACACCAAATTTTGTTAGCGATAACTGGCCTATTGCCGGGCAATTTTAAATTTTGTGCAACCAGAAGAAGCGCCGGAGTACCGTTTATGGTTCAAGTGAGTTTCTCAATGAACGTATGGTTCTTTCAAAAAAAAAAAAAAAAAATATATGTGTGTGTGTGTATAATACGTCGTTCAATTTAATTATTTAACAGGCACTCGTATCCTCCGAACCTTCCATTCAATACAATCCAAATATCTCGGCTTTGCACTCCGTTATGAAAATATTGTTAGGATTCACCGAACTCGAGGACAACGTTAACGTTTGGAAGGACATAAAACGCGTGGTTTATGACGGAACTATATTTACGGAATTCGAAAATTTTATCGATCTATCGAGAACGGACATAAACGAGAGTTTATGCGAGGATAACAAAATACAAGTTACCGAAATAAAAACCCACGCCTTGAACATATTGAGGGCTTTGTTTAGGCACTCACCGTTGGGCGATTCCGTTAAAGCATTTATCGCCGACGGCGTAATAGCGGCATTCAAAAATTACGATGGAAAATCTTGGGCGGTAAGAGATCCTTTTTTGTTTTACGACTAGTAGTTATTTTTTCGTCTCGATAAAAAGAAAAAGAAAATTCTAACGGATTAAAATTTTCCAAATCTTCCCGATAGGAAAGAAACGCGGCCACGTTGTTGTTCAGTGCGCTGATCATAAGGATATTCGGCGTGCAAAGAACGAAGGATCATATCAATCTTACGACGGAGAACAAAATGACGGGTAAAATATTTTTCGAAAGGTATCCCGGCCTGCTGCCGTTCATGCTGGACGAATTGCAAACGTTCGTATCGATCAACGAGAGCCTAATAAAGCCAAACGTACAATCGATTTTGTTGTTGTTGTCGCGATTGTATCTCAGTTATAATTCTGAAGGAGGGGATGCCAATTGGAAGGTCTCTATAAATTGTTAAGAACAAAAAGAAAGATAATAGTAATTACGATGATGATGATGATGATGATGATGATGATGATGATAATTCAATTGGGCGTAAAGCAAAGACGTAAGGATTATACGTGTGATTTTAGATCGACGAATTCATTCATTTGGTTTCTCAATGCGCCAAGTCGCCTGTCTGTAAAACTCGCGAATTAGCAGCCAGAGCCCTCGTACCATTGATGACGGAAACAAGCGCTACGAATATCATTAAAAAATTGTTCGAAGTGGTAGCCTCGGGACAAGTTAATCATTTGTCGTTGAACGCTATGCACGGTTACATGTTGCAGGTACGTTTGCAAACCGTTTACTTATTTTTTATTTTTAATTTATTTATTTTTTTTTTTTTTTTTTTTTTTTATAAAATTTCGCATTTTCATAATCGACATCATCGTACGTATTCTTCCAAGATCCTGGAAATAGCGAAAAGGCTAAGGGTCATAAGGCAAAAATTAACGTCCACGGATCTTTGTTCATTTTTCGAAGGTACAATATGGATTTTAAGGAACTTGGAGATAGATAGCAACGGTCCTGTATGCTTTCCGTTGGCAACCGCCTACTTGGATACTCTCAACGAATTACTCAAAGCGGATTATAAGATGTGAGAATAATCCAATGATCGTGGATCCGATCCGATCCGATCCAATCCGAATAAAGCGCGAACATTCGAACGTTTCTTATTTCGTTTCTAGGATAACGGACGATATATTATTGAACATATCGAATACATTGAAGCGTCACGTTTTAGAGCAAAATATATTGAAGCAGGCGCCGAGCGAGGAAATTTATAAAGTATCTGCCGTTAAATTGATCGTTTACATGGGTAAGAATTGTATGTTCAATATCACGACGAGGATACATCTTCATATATTGACCGTACCAGAGCCAGAATTGCAAACGATCGCATGGTCGACGATAATAGATGTGATAAACGGTGCCACGTGTCCTCACGAGAAGAGATTGTTGAACGATCGTGCCATCGACGTCGCCTGCAATTCCATATCCCATTTACCGAAATACAATCCCGAATTGCAGGATGCGATTTTTGATTTCCTTTACGCCAGCTTAATGTACATGGACAAATCCTCGTCCACGGATGATCGTTACGACAAACAGGAGATCTGTGATCTGGTATTGAACAAGATGAGAATTAACAATCATAGATATAGTTATTGCGAGAGAAACAGTTACTTGAGATTGCTTGGTAAATCATACGGCACCCTGCATTGCGAGTTGAAGGTAGATATCGTTCGGCGATACGCTTTCGAATTAAATCGATAACTTTGTGTATACATATGTATGTATGTACGCATGCACGCATGCATCTATGTATCTGATTTAAGGACAATACAATTTCGATAGAATGCACGGAGGACGTTTATAGCAATTTCTGCGATAGTTCTTGGATCGGTACGTTGGAAGTGGATTTTAGAAGGTCCGTCTTCGAAATAATGTATCAACTTTATTACACTGACACGGACAATAGCCGGCAATATTGTGAGTACCCGAACGAACCGTTATACGATGATATTAATTTCACAGGAATACATACATACATACATACGTGTGTGTGTGTGTGTAATGAGAATTGTTTTGATTTTATAGCACCACTGTTGGAATGGTGGACGACCGTGTTACAATTATTGGTAGACGATAACGTGGAAGTGAGGAGGGAGGCGTCTCGGTTGGTTTGTAAAATAGAATCGAACGGTTCATTGGAATGCGCCTCGGCTATGGTACAAACGTTTTTCGAACAATTTTATGACATAGTCGGTACGAAATATCCTAGCGTTGCCGTGATAGCGTTATTTTTTTGGGGCACGTCGTTGTCCGGCGACATGGATTACGAAATGGACGAGACCGACGTAAGTATAAAATCTATGATCTCTAAGCGTCCAACGTAATCAACATAGATCGTAACGTTCGTACCAATTTAATGAATTATCTCTTGGTCGATCAGGTATTCAACAAGTGTAAGAATTACGACTTTTTCGAGCCTGTGCAATTGTCGAACACCTGCGTCCAATTCATAAAGGCCATAACCAAACGTTATTCCCTCGACGGTCCATTACCGATGGACGCTATGCGCTGGCTGACCTTTCACCTTAATCTCGATCTAACGAAGGCCACGAGCTTTCGCAAACTCGTATCCTCTTACGGCGATTACCTGCCCGTCATCGAAAGGCAATTACGCGATATATTGGATCCAACGTATAAGGACAAACTATTGCGGATTTTGGCATACGAGAAGTACGCTTCGTTACATTCCCAGGAATGTTAGAACGTTGAAGGAAAAAAAAAAAAAAAGAAAAAAAGAAGAGAAAGAGTTATCGATGTAATGATAGATTTAAGTTGAAGGGCGCGTAGGATAAAATCATATTTTCGGGCTGGTCTCGCCGAGGAACATAAAAAAAAAAAAAAGAAACAAAAATGGCAAATAAAGGATAATTTTACAAAGTGCGTTCGACTCTCGATTGGAACGTATTTTATTTAAAAAGTTCTACGAGCGCGTTCCTCGTATTTGGACGACGGGTATGCTTTCATGGAGGGGAGGGGGTGGTATGGCCCCGTAACCCAAATATGAACTACGTTCTGACGTTCTTCACAAGTACCAGAGATTAAAAAAAAAAAAAAAAAATAAAAATACACGATCGAAAAAAGTCAGCGCTCCATTCTAGTTTTTTTTATTTCACGTCAAGAGGAGCGCGATATGGCGTTTGTCGTGTTCCATGTTTGCTGATTACCATTATATCGGGTGGTCCGGCAAATTTGTAAGCATAAATTTCGAAATTCCGCACAAATCGTATTTTTTATCGTCGTTGGCATTCGTTCCCGTTCATCGCAACGCATACGTTCCTCCGACAACAGGCGACAAGTCACGTTTGGGCCCTTTTTGGAAACTCAACTGTTTCACAAAAAAAAAAAAGATCGTTTCTCAACAATTTCATGATAACGATAGAAATGATAATTAAAAAGTAATCTCGTTTCTTAACAATTTCACGATATAACAATTAACGATAACAATTAAAGAAGAAAACGCTCCTTTGCAATTTCATGATAAAAAAAAAACAAAAAAAAACAATAATAACAATAACAATAAAAATAATAATAATAATTAATAATAAGGAATATAGATAGGGGGTAGACGCGGGAGATGGAAGGAAGCGATAAAAGAAAAAAAAATAACAAAAAAAAAAACAAAAGAAAAAAGTACGCGACGAGATGATCGATTCTCGATAGAGGAAATCGACGTTATCGATAGGGACCCGACTGGACACGACACGACCCGACTGGACACGACTTGACACGATTCGACATATTACCGTCGAGGGTCGATAGAGGGTGCTGGTGAAGGCGTGTTCTCTCTCTCTCACTCTCTCTACCTCTACCTCCCTTTCTTTCTCTCTCTCTCTCTCTCTCTCCCCCCCCACCCCACTCCACTAACCATAGTCGTAGTCGTCGTAGTCGTCGTCCTCGTCGTAGTCGTAGTCGTCGTCGTTTTCGTCGTTACTCGTCTCACTCAATTGCCGCGCTCGTCGCGTGTCGACGCTAGCGTCGCGGCTGGCCGTCCGCGTACTCCGGGGTCCGTGGTGCGCCGCGTATATGCGTCGCCTCGTCGTCGCCGCGTCGTCGTCGTCGTCGTCGTCGTCGTCGAGCGCCGCGTCGTGAGCGCGTGTGCGTATACGTATGCGTGTGCGTGTGCGTGTAGAGTGTGCGCGCGCGCCCGTGTAAAAATTGCTCGGTGTCTCTACTCCGTGAGGTTAGAGAGAAGATATCGGCCGTGGTCCGCGCCCGTATTATTTTAACGCTTCTTCCCTTCCTCTTTGTTTCCTTTTTTCTTTTTCTCTTTTTCTCTCTCTCTCTCTCTCTCTATTTCTCTTTCTCTTTCTCTCTCTCGTCTTTCGCGCCTCCTACCGCGCGAGCGGAGTGACCCCCTCCCCTCTACCACCCCTCCCTCCCTCCCTCCTTTCCTACCCTTCCCTCACGCCGCCGCCCCCTCGTAATATACGTTGGGAAGAGGAAGAAGACTCGCGGTGTTGTATGTATATATATACATATATATATATCTCTTTCTAACGTTGTAAACGTCAAGGACAACGCCGCTTAATAATAACAACGTACGACGTTTTTCGGTGACAGGCGGTAAGGAAGGAGTGTGCGGAAAAGGGCTTTCGTGGAAACAGAGGACAGTTTTCTAGTGGCACACGACATACCACATATACATATATACATATACATATTACATATATATTTATATACGCACGGGGTTAGAGGATAGAGAGAGAGCAGTGTTAAATAGTGTGCGTGGAAGGATAAAGTGAACGCGAGTCGAGGACGACGACGACGACGACGACGAAAACGAAAACGAAGACGAAGACGAAGACGAAGACGAAGACGACAATAATAACAACAACAACAACAACAACAACACAACACAACACCAATAACAACGAGAGGGTATACGACTAAGAGAGTGAGAAGGATATAAGAAAAACGAGGAGAAATATAACGAAATCGTTCGCGACGACGACGAAGACGACGAAGACGACGAAGACGGCAACGGTGACGGTGTCGGCACGCAGTACGCACGCACGCGTAGAGGAAGGGCTACGAATAAGAGAAGGAGCAGAAGGAAGAGAGGAGGAGGAGGAGGAGGAGGAGGGAGGTGGCGGTGTCGAAGGAGGAGGAAGAAAAAGAAGAGGAGGAGGAGGAGAAGGAGAAGGAGGAAGGAGATCATCTACCGGTCGGACGATCGGTCGACGACGGCGGTCGTCGTCGTCGGTCGTGATCGTGAATCGTCGTCGTTAATCGTCCTTAATCGTCGTTGTCGTCGCGGCCAGTCTACTAGTAACAGTAATACCAATAATAATAATAATAATAACAATAATAATAATAATAATAATAATAGTAGTAGTAATATCACTGATAGTACTAATAACGGCAACAGTAATAGTAACAGTAATAGTAATAGTAATAGTAATAGTAGTAGGTGCTGGTGGCAGCAGCAGTAGCAACATCAACAGCAGTAGTATTAGTATTAGTATTAGTGGTAGTGGTAGTGGTAGTGGTAGTGGTAGTAGTGGTGCTACTAGTAGTGGTCCTCTCAGTGTTCCTCGTGCCGGTGCTCCTAGTGGTGGTGCTCTAGTGGTTGTGAGCGGATCGTCGTCTTCGTCTTCGACGACGTCGTCGTCGTCGTTGTCTTCGACGTTGTTGTCTTCGACGTCGTTGTCTTCGACGTCGTTGTCTTCGTCTTCTTCGTCGTCGTCGTTGTTACCTCTGCCACCGTAACTGCTGCTACTGCTGCTGTTAGTGGTGGTGGTGGTGGTAGTGGTGGTGGTGGTGGCGGTGGTGGTGGTGTTCTTCCGACGCCGACGGTGCGTCGTATCTACGCCAGGCATGGAGCACCGGACTCGGTGCGCCCGTTTCAAATCGTTACGAGCCGTTACCGCAGACTCCACGTCGAAGTAAGAAGAAGAAGAAGAAGAGAGAGAGAGAAAGAAAGAAAGAGGGAGATAAAGATAGAGAGAGAGAAAGAAAGAAGGTGAGTCGCCACAGAGAAAGAGATCGAATCGGTCGACGACTCCTCCCCTCTCCTCCTCCTCCTCCTCCTCCTCCTCCTCCTCCTCCTCTTTCTCTTTCTCTTTCTCCTTCTCCTTCCTTCTCCTGTCCCTTCCGTCCACCGTACCTGTCCCCTCTCCTCCTCTACTCTACTCTACTCTACTGTACTGTACTGTACTGTACTCAACTCTTCTATTCTATTCTACTCTACTCTACTCTACTCTACTCTACTCCTCTCCTCACCACTCTACGTCCTCCCCTCCCAAGAAAGAGAGAGAGAGAGAGAGAGGTCTTGACCCAGTTGCGTTTCTATATCTCTCTTACGAGCTGTCATCCCTCGTCTATGTTTTCGCGCCTATTTCGTACGATCGAACGAAATCGAGAAAGAAATAATGTTTCCCAACGATCTATGGTAAACTTAACAACAACGATCGACGATCGACGATTACGAACTCACTGTCTCTGTCACTCTAAGTGGGGACAGAGAGAAAGAAAGAGAATGACAGAGACAGAGGAGAGAGAGAGAGAGAGAGAGAGAGAGAGAAGCGAGCGTAGGGGAGGTAGAAGCAAGCTGGAACGAGTTTGAAAACTAGCAACGCCGGTCCGACGGACATCTGCGATTCCTAAAGTGCGTCCTTTCCAAACAGGGAATGTTAAATAGCCTTCGCGCTTGATCGACTAACGGAGCCTTCTCGAATGATCTTTCTTGACCCAACTCCTCTCTCTCTCTCTCTCTTTCTCTCTTTCTCTCTCTGTCTGTCAGTCTCTGTCTCTGTCTCTCTCGCGCTTGACTGTAGGCACTAGCACTGTCTCTTAGTCTTTCTCTTTCCGCTCGTAGAAAGGGTCATCGATCTTTCGAAATCGTTTCTCGTCCACGCCTCTCGTTTCAAGGACGTTCGTCTATCTATCCATCTCTCTCTCGGTTTCTCTCGGTTTCTCTCTCTTTCTCTTCCGAGAAGGCTGATGTCCATGGATCGGGTTTTGCTTACGTTATATTACATTCCGTTGTTATTACAGCGTGATGGGGGTATGGATAGGGGTGGGGGAACTTTCAACGAAGAGAAATAGAGATGGAAGATATGGATAGATGAATGAGACGTTACGAGATGTTTCGTTTACAAATACAACTAGTCGGTATGTACGTACGTATCAATTACGTTAGTCGTTAACGTACTCTCGCAATAGATCAACGTCTTGTCGTTTTATTGCATTCTCTCTCTCTCTCTCTCTCTCTCTCTCTCTCTCTCTCTCTCTCTCTCTCTCTCTCTCTCTCTCTCTCTCTCTCTTTCTCTACGTCTATCTTTTTCTTTCTTTCTCTCTTTCTCACAATTATTTTCAACAAATATAAAAGAGAGAAAAATCGATTAATAAATAAATACAATGATTCGTATAAGTCGTACTATATAAATTCGTACGATCGCGTATTCGTACGTATTCTTTAGATCGAGAATTATCGAATTATCGAGTTATCGAAGAATTAACAAATGCTTCAAAATACTTATGTACATGTATTCTGTTACGAAGTTCTCGAAGTTGGCGCGTATCGATTCGTAAATCAAAATGGCGGCCCACCGGCTTAGCGACGTAAAGTAGTGACATTGTTATTGGTATTTTGGTATTGATATCGGTATATTAATAGATCCGCTTGTCGTCCTCGTCCTCGTCCTCGTTCTCGTCGTCGTACGAATCGATGGAGTTTCGGAAATTATTCCGGAAATTTAATACGCCGTCGAAAGAAGTTTGTTTATCTCTATCATCCGCGTTTACCCCGATTACGTAAGCGAAACGACCACCGGTGTGTACCTTACATACATACATATTTCTATATACGTATACACATCATACATACATACATACATACATACATACATACATACATATATACATATATATATATATATATACACACGTACGTGCGGCATATGTGCATACATAAACACATACGTATATACATACGTACGTACATGCTTATATATGTACATACATACATGTGACGTACATAATAAAACATATTTACGTATGTATAATATATATATATGTGTGTGTGTCCATATGTTTTATACGGATCAGTCTTCTTTGTCTCGTATGCTTGTGCGCGCGCAAACATATGTATATATAATATATACATATATATATGTATATATATATGTATGACGTGATATGCGTGTACACGTTCGTTCGTACCATTCGGCTCGCATATTCACCAGAAAGAAGAAGAAGAAGAGGAGAGAAGAAAAGTATTCTCAGAAGATATAGAAGCGCTCGTTTGAAAAGCCTTTTCGGCCGTTCTTTGGATCGTTGCTTCGACGATCTCTCGGGGTGATTGTACTCGTAAAAAAGGTATTTCTGGTATCCTTTCTTAAGGACCGACAAAGAAAGGGAGAGAATAAGAGAGAGAGAGACAGAGAGAGAATTCAGAGCTCGCTTCTCTCGTAGGGAATCTTCTTCCTCAATCGCCTTTTCCGAGTATCGCGATATGCCGTTCGATTGTACGTTTTTAGAAACGTTTCTCTTAACGAGGTGTATACTCTCATAATGAGAACGTTTTCATACTCGTTCTAACAAACTATACCTTAACAAGTATTTATACTTCAACAAGTATTTATTATCTCTCTCTTTCTCTCTCTCTCTCTCTCTATCTTCTCTCTCTCTGTGTTTGCATTTATTTATTTATTTATTCATATATTTATTTATTCACGTATCTATATACGTATTTACGTATATACGTATCGATAAATCCGAAGGATTTTAGAAAGAATTAGTGAGAGGGAAGAGAGAAAGAGTAAGAGAAAGGATTTTTCTTTCTACTTCTAACGACAACAAATTCTAACTCGTTGAAATCGTATTCGATTGGCCAAGAACGTTCTCCTCGTTTATATGTTTCTCTCCTATTGGCCGATACCACCTCTATCTTCGAATTGAAGGTATTCTCTCTCTCTCTCTCTCTCTCTCTCTCTCTCTCTCTCTCTCTCTCTCTCTCTCTCTCCCTCTCACTCACTCGTGTCCCGTAATAATGGAACACACGGAACACAATGCATTTCGGTT
Organism: Dolichovespula saxonica; assembly: GCA_911387935.1. NCBI lineage: Eukaryota > Metazoa > Arthropoda > Insecta > Hymenoptera > Vespidae > Dolichovespula > Dolichovespula saxonica. The sequence continues at coordinate 1,213,428 of OU426994.1, read as the reverse complement.
GATTTAATAATAAAACATAACGAACGATTAATTCCGATCATATCCGACAGATGACGCCTTTTTTTTCGTCTATAACCTTTCGATCGGTTTTTACTTTTCGTTTTTTTTTTGTATTCTTCTCTCTCTCTCTCTCTCTCTCTCTCTCTCTCTCTCTCTCTCTCGCTCTTAACAATATGGCGGATGTTATTTAAAGAGTAGAAGCGTCTTATTTCGTCTCGAATAATATAACGTCACGAAGATGTTCTTTTTCGTTTGTTTGTTTGTTTGTTCGCTTTTTTTTTGGTTATTTTTTTCTTTCTTTTTTTTTTTTTTTTTTTTTTTTTCTTAAACGAGTTTCTAAAGTTACGTAGGCAAAAATATTTCTCATCTTTCAACGTGAAAATATCATCGTCGTTGGGATATGATAGAGAACACGTCGTCACGTTCGAAACGTTTGTTAGTTAATACAGTATAGTAAGTTCGCGACAGATACATATATATGTATATAAGTATATATGTATGTATGTAGGATGGATAAAGGGTCTTAAAGGATCACCTCTCTCTCTCTCTATATATATATATATATATATATATATATATATATATATGTATGTATGTATGTATGTATGTATGTATGTACATATGTATGTATGTATGTATGTATGTACATATGTATGTATGTATATCTACCCTTCCCTACCGTATGCTTAACGATTAGTATAGTTTCGAACAGTTCGAATTATACTCGTGAATACTCGACGTTCAATCGAACGTAAGTATAATCAAGTTTAAATATATATATATATATATTTATTTATTTATTTATTTATTTATTTATTTATTTATTTATTTATTTTTTAAACGGATTCGAACGAAATTATTCGTATATTATCGCGGATAGAGTTGGATAAAAAAAATCTCTTTTTTTCGTTAATCGTTTTAATCGAGCGTACGTCGTAATTACATTCGTGTTGTTTTAACGCAATATAAAGATATTATTAAAATATACATATGGCAAAAATATAACATAAAAAATGTCATTATAATGTACAAAGATCGGTTACATCGAACGAATATAATGCTAATTCAATGCGAACTCGTCGAAAGGTCGGGCTCGACGAAAGTCATCAACGTGATATTAAAAATCGATTGCTACTTTTTATTTCTTTTTTTTTTCTCTCGAAGGACCTTCAGGTCAATCCTTTTTCTTTTAATTTATTCCTTTTCGAATCTTTGTTTTTTTTTTTTATGTTTTTTTATGTTCAGATCGTAATACCACGAGCCTTATAAAATCGTTCGAACGGAACATTCGGTACACCCCGTATGTAACACATACACGCGATGAAAAAATTCACTCCGACCGTTCGCTCTCTATGGAATCTGCCCATTTAATTAGAGACACGAGAAAATATCGTCGTTAAAAGTTTCTCTGTGGTGTAGGGGACGTGCGGGAGGGACGGAGGGAGGGTGGAAAAAGAAAAAAAGAATTCGATAGATCTAAAAAGGTTAAAAAAAAAAAAAAACATAAAAATAAAAATAAAAATAAAAATAAAAGGAGATAAAAAAAAAACGAAGGTTCGCTTTGGTGCATCGGCCTTTTCCACCCTCTTCTCCCTCCCGCATCCCCTCGAACTACCGTCTGCTACCTTTTACACGTTTAATAAATGACGATAAGGGCAAACGACCGATCGGCAGGTGCTCGTTACGTATTTCTCTCTC
>OU426994.1:1204230-1206730 GCA_911387935.1 Dolichovespula saxonica | reverse complement strand
CCCTCCCTCCCTACATCACCCTCCATCAACCTCCCACAACCCCTTGGAAGGCGATGCTCGTCAAACGATATCTCTTAAAACAAGCGCCCTTTTACGAGATTCGCCATTTGACGGGCGCGTTCCTTACCTTTAAAATCCGAGCGACCTCGTCTCCTCTTCCTCTTCCTCCTCCTTTTTTTTATTTTTATTTTTATTATTATTATTATTATTATTATTATTATATTTTGTTTTCCTCGATAAAATCTGCCCTCTCGGGGTAAAGACTCTAAGGGAGGAAGGGTGGCCAGTTAGGGTGGATGGTTGGGGGGGAGAGAGATAAAAATTAATTTGAGGTTCTTCCACTTTGTGCTCGATGACCGTTCAGTAGGTGGCTGCTGAAGGTTGTGAAATATTTGGGGAGGGGTAGATGGAGCTGGGAAGGGGTAGGATTAAAAGTCTACGTAAATGTTAATCACCCTTAAAGTTTATCCTCGATCCGACCGAAGAAAACTTCGTACACGTCGTTCTTATCGACGAGTGTTTGTTAAGCACGTAAGCGAGCGAGCGAGTACTTACTCGATTATTTGAGTCTGTTCTTGAAAAGTTTTTTTTTTTATTGTTATAATAATTATTATTGTCTTTGTACGATTTTTGAAATTTGTGGATTTCAAAAACCGTGGAAGATAAAAAGAGAGGAGAAATTTGCGCCTGTTCTTGACAAGTTTTTTTTTTTTATTGTTATAATAATTATTATTGTATTTGTACGATTTTTGAAATTTGTGGATTTCAAAAATCGTGGAAGATAAAAAGAGAAGAAAAATTTGTGTCCGTTCTTGAAACGTTTTTTTTCGTTTTTTATTTTTTATTATTGTCATCTTCGTACGATGTTCGAAATTTGTGGATTTCAAAAATCGTGGAAGAAAAAAAAAGAGGAAAAATTTGCGCCCCTTGAAACGTTTTTTTTTTTTTGATCATTTTTTTTTTTTATTATTAACGTCTTCGTACGATGTTCAAAATTTGTGGATTAGAGAGAGGAAAGAAAACGACAAAGAAAAAGGAACAGCGGAGGTAGAAAATTTGACGGACGATCGAATGGAAGAATAGATTTGTACTCGTCTATGACGACTATTACGAGGTGGTGGAGGAGGAGAAGGAGGGGGAGGAGGAAATGGATAAGAAGATGGAGGAGGAGGAGGAGGAGGAGGAGGAGGTGAAAGACGAGAGTTAGGAAGGTGAAACGGAGTAACGCGATTTTTCTCTTGCGGGAAAAGGAGGGGGGGGGGTAGAAGAGTGGACCGTGCGGAAAAACGTCCGTACGTTGCGCGAGGAATTATAAAGAGCGCATACACACACACACACACACACACATACACACACGTATATATATATCTTGCACTGTTGCTATAGTCGAACGGAATAGTATCAGCAAGTAGTACTTACTAGTTCCGCGGCTGTTGAAAGAAGTGAGATGGACGCGAGCGAGTGAACGCACGGAAGATGATGCTATTTACGCACCGGAAATGACGATAAATACGAAGCGTGCCTTGTCGCTTCGCTTATACGTCGCGACACGTGCGAAACTTTTCATTCTATCCCTCGGTAACAGTTTCTATTACCTATACTTATTTAATTTAATTCAATTTAATTTACTTTAATTCATTTTATTTATATATCTATATAGACATATAAATAGATGAATGGATGGATAGATGGATAGATTGATAGATAAATAAACGAATAGACGGATAGATAAATAGATGGACAGATAAATAGATGGGATAGATGGGATAATAGAGATAGGACGATTGATTAAATCGATATGAATAAACAGAAATGATTTTTTTTTCTTTTTCTTTCTTTTTTTTTTCTGTCTCTTCTCTCTCTCTCTCTCTCTCTCTCTCTCTCTCTCTCTCTGTCTTCTTCACTTCCCGTGGCTCGTTCGCAGTATTATCGGGCAAAGGACAGTTCCATATTCCTCGACGTTTCCGACGTAAGGCATCCTCCCCTCGTGGTGCATACCCTTTCTATCCGCAATTAGCATTCACGATACATTCCCGTCACGTATCCGCAGGATAGTTTCTTCGCACGCGACTTTGAGCCCAAGCTTCGAAAGAGGAAGAGAAGACGACGGACGTTCTGACGGACTGACTGTCGGACGGACGGACGGACGTAGAAAGGAGAGGGGCGGGGAGGGAAGGGAAGGACGAAGGTGGGGAGCCGAGGAAGCTCCGAGAATGATTTTCTTTTCTTTTCTTTCATTTTTCATTTATTTAAAAGAAGATTATCGGTGGTAAAACGAAAATGTAATAATCGTTATTTATCTCATTTCATTTTATTTCATTTTATTTCATTTTATTTCATTTTATTCCGCTTTTCTTTTTAACCCTCTCTTTTTTCTCTGTTTTCTTTCTTTTTTTATTTATTTATTTTTTATTAATTTTTTTTCGTTCCTTCCTCTCCTCCTCTCCATTTCGCCGTAACACTGTGGGTCTCGCAGTTCGCGAACTACGACTAGGGGGTT
>OU426994.1:1191730-1201730 GCA_911387935.1 Dolichovespula saxonica | reverse complement strand
ATTTTTACGAGTTTCCTCGAACTCTTCGGGACGGGGCATCAACGGCCGTGTAAAAAGTAAGTAACAATTTTTCCTCGGAGAAAGAAACGGAAATGGAGAGTAATAGAGAGAGAGAGAGAGAGAGAGAGAAGAAGAGAGACGGATGGGGAATGAAAGAGGGAGAAGAAAAATCCGAAAAGAACGGCGTATCTGGCGAAAAATAAAGGACGTTCGTTTGCTCGTAAAACGAGTGGGATTATGTGATAGCCGTCGAGTGAACGGGACGGCGAGAAAGACAGAGAGAAAGAAACAGCGAAAGAGAGATAGAAAGAGTCGACAAAAAGAGAGAGAGAGAGAGAGAGAGAGAGAGAGAGAGAGAGAGAGAGATCACGTTAGGCGTTCGATAGGCCATACCTACCTACCCTATGGTCCACATAAAAATCAGGGCACTGTCGATATCCTTCGGATAGATTTATAACGTAGTAATAATAAAACGCCCGTTGGAATATGGTGTGGCATTGGTGGTGATGATGGTGTGTTGGTGGTGTTGGTGGTGGCGGAGGGAGGGAGGGTGGAGGCTACTTTATTAAAGCGTCATCAGTTTATGCAGGACCGATGATATGTGTCGACGATGAGGATCGATAAAACTAGAAGAGCTTATATGGTTAAAGCAAATTTGTGTTCTTACTTTTTTCTCTCGTTTCTTTTTTTCTATCGCTCGCGTTAGTCTCGTACGTCGGTTAAAGAAAAAGAAAAAAAGAAGAACTAGGAGAAGGAGGAAGAAGAAAAAGAAGAAGAAGAAGAAGAAGAAGAAGAAATCGAACGCAACGGAGACGACGTTTCTCCGCACGATCGATCAATCGTGTCGAATGGAATAAAAAATGCAACGCATCGCGCCGGATGCAACGTAGGCGAGTTCGAGTTTGAGCTCGAAGAGAGAAAGAAAGAGAGAGGGAGAGGGAGGGAGGGAGGGAGGGAGGGAGGGAGGGAGGGAGGAGGTAAAGGGGGAAGTAGACTTATCGACGATTCGTTCGTTCGTTCGTTCGTTCATCAAAGTGCATTGCGCAACACGATGTTATTCTTGGAGGCGTCTCGTGTTCTCGAACCGTTTGGATTTTCCTGGTCGCGTCGCGTCTAGTCGAGTCGACCGAACGTGGCGAGACGAGGAGAGAGAGAGAGAGAGAGGAGAGGAGAAAAGAGTAAGAAAGGAGAGGAGGAAGTGAATGGGACGAGTGTCTAGAGTTTGACGTTCTTCGGCTTATTATCTACGAGTAAGTCTACGAGACGCGATATCGGGTTAGAACGGAACGTTTGAATTATTATTAACCTCCGTGAGTCCGATCGGTACTCCTATTAAAAAAAGGAGAAGAAGAAGAAGAGGAGGAGGAGGAGGAGGAGGAGGAGGAGGTCTTGCATCGTTCGTTTGGAACACCGATCGGGTTTAGAACTGCAATCGGGTGCAAAATTGCGATCTGTGACGCCTTCGTAAACCCGAGCGTCTCTAGCTCGAGGGCAAAACGACGTATTCGTGTTTACGGATTATATATATATGTATATATGTATATGTATATATATATATATATATATATATATATATATATATATCATTACATAGCTTTTATATCGTACGAAACTTGGCCGAGACGATTCGATGGGCACGCCATGGACCATTTGTGTTTCGAATAATTCTACGGCCAAAAGCGAATATATCTCTCTTTCCTACTCTTACTCCTCCTCCTCCTCCTCCTCCTCCTCTTCCTGCTGCAATTCTTCTCCAATCCCTCTCTCGCCCCCTAACCCCATCGAATAATCTCGACCATATTCGAGTTTAATCGACGTCGCACCCGTATCATACGATAACAATACCGTCGGCTAATCCGATAATTATTCCTTCCGTTTTTTTTTTCCCCCGTAAAATACGAGCACAATTTCTTCCTACTATCCGTTCTACGAAATTCCTATTTCCTTGTGTCGTTCGTTTTTTTTTATTTTTTTAATTTTTTTCTTTTTTTTTTTTTTCTCTCTCTTTAACGTAGATACATACCAATAAGAGTTTCGTTACGTGGGCGTGTACGGGGGAGGTGGGTGGGTGGGAGGGGGGGAGGAACGTTCGTCGTCCATATTCCTTGCGATCTTGCAATACCAAAGAGATGAAGATGCACAAGCACGATTACTAGCTCTCTCTCTCTCTCTCTCTCTCTCTCTCTCTCTCTCTCACTCTATCTTTCTATATATGTATATATATATATATATATATATATATATATATATATATATATATATATATATATATATATATATTTCTACGACTACGACTACTACGATGAAAACGAGGACGAGGACGAGGACGAGGACGACTTTGAATCAACATTTCGTGATAAATTAGCTCGGGAATAGAAGAGCACGGGAAATATATGTATATCATATATATATATATATATATATATGTATGTATGTATGTATATACATATACATTCCTTCTTTAGTTAACTTGTAAACCGCATATTCACGGAGGTGTAAAGTTTATGCGCCGTAGCTCTCGCTCGAAATACACGATACACACCACTGGTGGTATTCGCGATCCCCGGAATTCCTTTGTGCATAGCCGCGGCACGACTTTCTCCCTTTTCGAAGGGAAAGAGAGAGAGAGAGAGAGAGAGAGAGAGAGAGAGAGAGAGAGAGAGAGAGAGAGAGAGAGAGCCACGTCTCGAATGGAAGTCGCGTCGAGATTCGACTCTCTCGCGTATTTTCTCTCTACAAGTTTCTCCGTAGCCCCTTTTCTCGTTCCTCTCTTCTTCATGCTTTTTCCGAGTACTTAATAAACGAACGATAAGAGTGAAAGAGAGAAAGAGAGAAAGAGAGAGAGAGTGAGTGAGAGAGAGAGAGAGAGAGAGAGGTGCCAAGTTCATCGTCGGTCGATTCCCAGCTACAGGTTGTCGAGAATTTTTTTTTTTTTTTCTTTTATTTTTTTTACTCTCTTCCTCTATCTATCTATCTTTATTTTTTTTTTCTTGTTCCATCGAGTGTCATTGTGTGGCTTCGGTGGCACCGCGACAATCTCTTGCGAGAGAGAGAGAGAGAGAGAGGAAAAGACTAAGAGAGGGTGAAAAGATAGAGGAGGTGAAGGAGGGCGGGAGTCACCGACTTCTAGCCGTGGTGTAAGCTCTAGAAAGAGAGAGCAAGAGAGAGAGAGAGAGAGAGAGAGAGAGAGAGAGGGACAGGAAGAGTACGTATGAAAGGGCCATGACCCTCTTGAAATTTACCTTCTCTCGCGGCCCCTTTGGTATTATTTCTGGACGAGGATGTTGTTTCCGGCGGTACCACCAATTTGTATAATTACCGTTCTCTCTCTCTCTCTCTCTCTCTCTCTCTCTCTCTCTCTTTCTCTGTCTGTCTGTCTGTCTCTCTCTCTCTCATGAAACAAAACCGACCGGGTTCGTGGTCGCTTTACCTCTTTGCTTCCAACGTTTTACATATTTCTCTCTTTCTCTCTTTCTCTCTCTATTTATCTCTCTCTCTTTACAATCTCATTGTTATGATTACTATCATCATTATCACAATATTATTATTATTTTTATTACTATTATTATTGTTATTAGATTATTAATATTATTATTATTAGATTGGATTATTATTATTATTATTATTATTATTATTATTATTATTATTATTATTATTATTATTATTATTATTATTATTAGATGGCGATATTATCGATCGGTATGAATTTCTCGTCTCGCGTAGAATTCGTTTTACCGTTGTGTGTAGAAGGAACGCAAAAGTCACTCGGCGCGTTTCGTGTTCCCCTCTATCCGGCTTTTCATTTCGTTCTTTTTATTACCGACCTTAAAATAAACTTTGAAGCCTTGCGACAGTGGCGTCTTTCTACCATTCGGCTTTCTCCCTCTCTCTCCCTCCCCTCCCCTCTCCTCCCCTTTCCCTCTTAAGTCCCTTTTTCCTTTCGTTCTTCTCCTTTCGTCGGTCGAAGACGGCAAAGGAGAGAGTGATAGAGAGAGAGAGAGAGAGAGAAAGAAAGAGTCAAGGGTGAGGACAAAGGGAAAGGGAAGAAGGAGGAAAGAGAGAGATAGATAGAGAGAGAGAGAGAGAGAGAGAGAGAGAGAGAGAGAGAGAGAGAGAGAGAGAGAGAGAGAGAGGAGAGGAACGCTTTGAGAGAGGACACCCTCATGGAGTTACAGCTTTCAATTTAGTAGTGCAAACACTTAGCGTTGGTTAATACTCGTATCTCCCTTTTCATTTCCTGATTCAACTTTGTCGTCTTATTCGTTCTCATTCCCGTTGCTGTTGTTGTTGTTGTTGTTGTGTATTAGTAGTAGTAGTAGTAGTAGTAGTAGTAGTAGTTCTTACGAAAGATACGATAAGTAGAGGATGTTCCAAGCGTATCCGTCGGCGAAATCTCAGCCGACATTTTCATTTAATTTCTGTTTACTTTAACGAATGGTCCGTTACGACGAACGAGCGGTAAACGTTAACTTTTGTGTTCGTTTTGTTCGCAGGTATTAACGAGATCGTAACGAGCCTGCCGAGGATGCCGTGAACGCAAGGAACGCGCGAGGATGATCGACGAGGGTGGAACGCGCGAGACGTACAAGGAAAATCGTGATCAAGGTGGTGGTGCTGGTAGTGGTGGGAGTGGTGGTAGTGGTGGTGGTGGTGGTGGTGGTGATGGTGGTGGTGGTGGTGGTGGTGGTGTTGTCGTCGTTGTTGTTGTTGTTGTTGTTGGTGGGTGTTGGTGGTGTCGTTGGTCTTCGTCTTCGTCTTCGTCGTCGTCGTCGTCGTCGTCGTCCTCGCGAGCTTCCCCGTTCTACGTTATCATTCGATAAGATTATATAAAAATATAAACCAGGGATCTAGAGGAGAAAATACATAAGTTACAAACGATAAGAGAGATATAAAGAGAGAGTGAGAGAGAGAGAGAGAGAGAGAGATAGATAGAGGATGGACGAGATACGGGGCTCGCCTGCACGTCGTCTATCACAGATCTTAGATCCGATCGCGCGTTTAGCGACGGACTTTGGTTCGAGCTCGTCAGCGCCGTGCAGCCCAAGACTCGGAGCTCGTGGACACGAGGCGTCGTCGTCGTCCTTGTCGTCGTCCTTGTCGTCGACTTTGACGACGACGTTGACGACGACGACGACGACGACAACGGCCGGCAACGTCGGCCAGCAACAACAACAGCAACAGCAACAACAACAACAACAACAACAACAGCAGCCGAGTACGCCCGAGGGTATCCGAAGGCATCACCACCAGCAGCACCATCACCATGGTATACCCAACCAAGTGGTCGTTGCCTCGGCCGAATCGGGCCGAGGATTGTCGAGCGGCCCTGACAGTCCTCGTTTATGGCCTCGTCATTTTCGTCAAGCTCCTACGCCACCGCCTAGGCCGCGCCATCAAACCTCGACGCCTCTCAACAACAACAACAACAACAACAATAATAACAATAACGGCGGTGGAAGCGGAGGAGGAGGAGGAGGAGGAGGAGGAGGAGTCGTTGTCGTTGCAGGAAGTAGTAGTAGTAGTACAGGCGGTACTGTCGTACACTCGCGTGACTCGCCCTACGTTAACGTGCCGAACTTGTTGTTTCAAAAGGATAAGAATTTCGTCGATTCCGCTAGGGGACCTGTTCCAGCAGTCCCTGCTGCAACCGCTGCAGCCGTTGCAACCGCTGCACCGACGGCCGCCGGTTACGTCGAATTGCGCGATCCGAGCAAGAGCAAGTGTAGCCCGTACGATTTTACGTCGGAATCGAGCGGCCACGTCGAATATGCCGACAAGAGAGCGTTCGTCGGGCAAACGGATTTCTCTCAGACGTCGAGCAATCCTTACGAGGTTTCGAAGGAATTATCCTCGGTTATTGCGAGAGGCAATAGACCGACCTACGATCTTGGATCCACCATGGCGACCAGGGCTCACTTCGACAGAGCCTTCTCGTTCTCCGGGAGACATCAACCGATCGAGCACCATCAACATCAACAACAACATCAACAACAACAACAACAGCAACAGCAATCGTCGGGTGGAAGAGCTTTCGTCGAGAACAGATTGTTCCTCGATCAGAGAGCTGCAGCTGCAGCTGCAGCTGCTGCCGCTGCCGCTGCTTGCGCCGATTCGAAGAAGGAAAAACTCGACGGCAGACCAAATTACGGATCCTCGAAGAGTTTCGACGGTTATTCGAGCGCCGTCGAGGAACTCAATTGGCAGGAGAGATGTCTCGAATTGCAACTTGAACTACACCGTAGCAGGAGCCAAGCCACCAGGGTACGAGATATGCTCCGGGAAAAGGTGAGCCCCAGTCAGTCTTGTTTTACTTAACTCGGAACAAAGAAACTCAAAATAAACCAATACGGAACAATGCGAAACCAAACGAGCGAATCGATTTTTTTTTACTCTCGTTCGACTATTATCGGGCTTACTTATCGTATCGCCCCCTTTTTTACGGCCCTTTCCCCTTACCAACCCTCCCTCCCTCTCTCCCTTCTCCACCCCCCCCCCGCACCCCATCCCCTTTTTATTACCCGAACTAACATGCCGATAACTTTACGATCGCCGAGGTCTCGCGACTTTTTACGGGCCCCGTTGAAACTTTATAAATCGTTATCGCGCGAAGAAAGTATGAACGATCCGATGGCGTATACAAAGAGAGAGAAAGAGAGAGAATGAGCACAACGAGAGGAGCTCGAAGAAGGAGGAGGAAGAGTTCTCCGCCCTCTCCTCTCCCCGTTCCCCCCTCTCGAATCGATATGCCGCTGGGTTGCATGGCCGTTTCGTGCATCGAACGACCGCATTGCGATTCGTCGTAGACAGAAACGAATGGTACTTAGTCACTCGAGATAGTAACCCTCTCCGAATCTATCTCGACCTATATTCTTTTTCGATCTTTTTGTTTTTTCTAACTCCCCTCCTCTCTCTCTCTCTCTCTCTTTCGTAAAGAGAGTAAATAGATCGGAAAGTAATCTTTTCGAATGATTACATACGAACGCTTTTAACGCGTGAAACGCGCTTACGTTATGAAAATTTTTGTTAGCGTTCGTTCAACCGTTTCGCTCTAAAATAAGGTCAATTCGTATTACCAAAACGGCACCGTAATTTTCTTTAACGCGTTCGTCCTCTTTGACCTACCCTGGAATAACCGAGATCATCTCGCTCGATCAAATTCGCGTTGCATGCTGTATCGCATTCATTAAACGTGCCGGGAGCGTGCGCGTTACTATGTATCGAGCTGTCTCTCTCTCTCTCTCTCTCTTTCTCTCGACGGCCTCGAAACGAGCTCTGAATTTAGTCGCTAAATTACAAGTGACAACGACACGCGCCACCACTTTATAACGTTTTCTCTTCGCAGTTTACCCCCTTAGTACATATGCATACGTATTAATCGTTAGCGAATTAATTTTACGCGGACGTTCTTTATCGTACGAGAGAGAGAGAGAGACAGAGAAAGAGTAATCGTTAATATTACTTTCTCTCTTTTTCTTTTGTCTTCCTTATATACGAGTATATATTTATACGTACACGCACACACGTTATATATATATATATATATATATATATATATATATATATATATATATGTATATATATATTAACGATCGACTTTAATTACCAGATTCCCGTGGCCGTCGGTGCAAGGGTCAGAAAATTGGTTCGATCGAGTCTACATACATACATACATACATACATACATACATACATACATACATACATACATACATATATACATAAATACATACATGTATGTATATATATATATATATATATTATATAGGAAGAAATGTCTAACCGACATTGGAAACTCTCTCTCTCTCTCTCTCTCTCTCCCTCTTTATGCCGTACTAGATTTTACCTTGCCTTCATTTCCGGGTATATCAAAACGTTCGTCGGTTCGTACGATAGGGCGAAACGGGTAATATTCGTACGGGTTAGGAGGGTGAGGAAAAGAGATAGATAGATAGATAGATAGAGAAAGAGAGAGAGAGAGAGAAACGGAGAAAGAGAAAGATAGAGGAAAGTTTTATCCGAGGCATAGCATACGTCAAAGGAATTACACGAAGGGTCAGCCATTGTAGAACATAACCGCCCAGTCGAATCGTTTTAGTATGCACGGTCACGCGCAACGATTTAGCGCGGCCACCCCACTAGATAAGGCACATCGTCGGAGGTAGTAGTAGAGAAAGAAAGAGAGAAAGAGAAAGAGAAAGACAGACAGAGAGAGAGAGAGGGAGGTGGGGGGTGGTTTTGTCGTAGAAGAGCGGCCTGGAAAAAGGGGTTGTAAAGGCAGCGACCGCCGTCGGTCGTGTTACGTAGGCGGTGCATCCTAAAGAATGAGAGAGAGAGAGAGAGAGAGAGAGTAAGAGAATGAGAGAAATAGGTACGTGCACGAAAGTCCTTGACTCTTCAAAACCCTCCCCTTTTCGGCCTTAAACGAACCTTAAACGAAATTGAATCACTTAACGAGAACAAAGAGCACCTGCAGTTCGGCCTTTTAACTCGTTGTTTACCCGCCATCATTGTTCTTTCGGTAATCTCGCAAATCTCGTTAACCCTCTCAATTCTCTCTCTCTCTCTCTCTCTCTCTCTCTCTCTCTCTCTCTCTTCGGTCCCTTCATTTCATCGAGGCATCCTTACGCCTACGATCCGTGAAAACTCTTTAACGCGAGAACGCGCCGTCGATCGTTCTCTGACCTTCTCGTAATTCCCCTTCCCCTCCCATTTGACCCTAAAATTAAATGTAATTCACTCCTGATCAATTTACTCGTTTATTTATTCGTTTATAACCGAGAGTAACTCGCTATGCGTTGTATTCGATTCTTATTTGATAGCAATAGAAGGGGGAAATGTATAGGATCGTTCATCGGTTAGGTGAAAAGTGCCGAACGATCGGACTTCATTTACGAGAGAAAGAAAGAAAGAAAGAAGGATAAGAAAAAATAAAAAAATAAAATAAATAAAAAGGAAAAAGTTAGATATTGGACGATTGCCAAAGGAAGATAGGGATGACGATAGAGAAGAAGAGAGCTCTTCTTTCTTCGCGTTATCGACGTCAAACGAATACGTGTTTATCGACGTAATATTCCCCGCCTATATTCCTTCTCCTCGAGGAAGCAAGTAGCAAAAGAGAAGTAAAAGAAAATAAAAGGAAAAGAGAGAAGGATAAAGAAAAAGTGAAATAAATGATAGCTCGTTTGCGAAAGGTTCGCAACGAAGATGCGCGTTTGTCGCGCGCGACCGATATCGTAAAGAAAACGAGAGAGATTATATTGAAGAGAGAGAGAGAGAGAGAGAGAGAGAGAGAGAGAGAGGGTGGGATGGACAGAGAGAGTGGGTCGGTGGGTGGTTCGGTAGGTAGGATAAAGAAAAAAAATTTTATTACAAGACGGAGTATCATCGCAACCTCCCCCACCCTCTCTCCAACGCCCCTCCCCCTCCTCCTCCGAATATGAAAAGAAAAGAGATCGAGCTGTTGGTAGTCACACTTTTCTTCTCGTACTATCGAAGATTCTCCTTCTCGCTCATTAACTTCGAACGTTTCTCGCGTGCGAGCGACGAACAACACGGAAAAGGCAGCAACGCCCGTCAGGAGAGATAAGACCACCTCCTCCTCCACCTCCTCTTCCTCCTCCTCCACTCTTCCACCCACCCTTCTCTCTCTCTCTCTCTCTCTCTCTCTCTCCGCCTTCGCCTTCGTCGAGGGAAGGCGAAGGCGAAGGTCGTTATCGTTGAGATGCTCGAGGCTCTCTATCTCTCTCTCTCTCTCTCTCTCTCTCTTTCTCTTTCACGTCTATCTCTGTCTATCTCTATCTTTCTCTCTCTCTCTCTCTCTCTTTCTCTCTTTCTCTCCCCTCGCTCTCCTAACGCGTTCCCCGGTTCTGCATGGCTTACATCACGAAGTTCGCTGCCCCCGACAGACGTAACCGTTTGTTTATACGGCAGGAACGTAAGTACACGTAACTTCGCCATTTAGCTGCCACTCCTATCGATTTCTAACCCCCCCTCCCCCTTC
>OU426994.1:1186730-1189230 GCA_911387935.1 Dolichovespula saxonica | reverse complement strand
ATTTTTTGGTTTCTTCCTTAATCACTCCTCCCGTATAATAAACTGTTCTCTCTCTCTCTTTTTTTTCTCTAGTTTCTTTCTTCCTTTATTTTTCGTGTTTGCGAATTTATCTATCGTTCGTAACGTATTACGGAATTGGAAAGAGGAGAAAAAAAAAGAAGAGTTCGTATTTTATATAAGCAAGCCGTCGTCGTTAAAACTTCGCGAGTACGTCCTACTTTTTCTTCCATCTTTTTTCCCTCCTCTTTCTCACGGCCTCTCTCTCTCTCTCTCTCTCATATTTTTTTCTATTATCATTATTTTTTTTTTGTCACGGGTCGGATCGTGAAAATTTGTTCGAGGTTCATCCACGGGGGTACTTTTGTTTGTCCCCTCTCTCTCTCTCTTTCTATCCGTGTGCGTGTGTGTTGGTTCGCCACACTGTATAAATACAGCGATGGGGAGAGGGATGGGGAGGGGAGGGGAGGGAGAGAATCGGGACGGTAGCAGAGAGAGAGAGAGAGAGAGAGAGAGAGAGAGAGAGAGAGAGAGAGAGAGAGAGAGAGCACGGGTTATTACTGTGATTGGACGGGGCGCTTGTAATTAACTCTTCGGCATCGTGCTACTATCGCGATGATCCGTTTGCGCGTACAAACATCATGCTACTCTAAATCCATCCTCGGATGTATGTTATTTCACACCGGCATTTATAGGGGCGGTCGGGTTTGGGACAAAAAGGATAAAACGAAAGAAAAAAAGAAAAAAAAAAGAAAATGAAAATAAATAAAACTCACACCACCTTTACTACGGTTTATCTCATTCATTTGTAAATTGATACTCCGCCGGATATGCGTGTCCGTAAAATCCCATTAAAAATCGATCCCCTCCTCCAACCCCCTTCCCTTCCCTTCCCTTCTCTTTGTGTGGTCGATTATTTTTCATCGCGAGAACGGTTCATTTCGCGCGTTGTTCAAATAGAAAACAAACGAACGAACGAACGAACGAACAAACAAAAATAAAGGAAAAAAGAAAGTGTAAAAAGGAGAAGAAAATTTTTAAATAAAACGAAATATTTGTATATATATATATATATATATATATATATATATATATATGTAAGTATGTATATGAATATTTGTAAGCATTAATTTGCGAAAATGAAAAGTTATTCTCTCTCTCTCTCTCTCTCTTTCTCTTTCTCTTTCTCTCTTTTTCTCTCTTTTTCTCTCTTTTTCTCTCTTTATGCCTATACCGGTGAATGGGCAACTATTTTGCATGGATCTCTCGAGGGGCCCAACAAAAGGTTCGCTATAATGTCGCTAAAGCTCGGATCTCTGAGAAAGCTTCGGGCTTTAATCTTCATTAGAATTTCTGATTTGCAAATCCGAAAGAGTAGGAAATGTTGCAGGTTGCACGGACTATGAGAATACCACCGTTTCAACCTGCTCTCTCTCTCTCTTTCTCTCTCTCTCTCTATAAATATATATATTTATCTCTGTCTCACTCTCTTTTTCTCTCTATTCGCGGAGAAAGGTAGACCACCTGCTGTTAAATATTTCATATTTCATTTCGAGAATCTTGCTTAATGGCCGTCACCTTTCGCCCTTTGCTTTGAATGAAACAACGAAAAAAAAAAAAGAAAAGAAAAGAAAAGAAAAGTAAAAAGTAGGGGAAAAAAACGGATAGAAATAAAAAGAGTGACGGAGAGACAGATAGAGAAAGAGAGAGATAGATAAAAAGAGAAAGAGATCATTGACTATAAATATCCCCCCCTCGAAAAAAAAATCGTCTTTTTGTGCTTTATTCGACGTGGAAAGCTTTATATTTTTTTCTTTCTTTCTTCCTTTTTTTTCTTTTTTTTTTTTTTTTGAATATATCTCAGATGTCCCCTTGTTCCGTCGTATTTCTGGCTGGTTTTCGAGAGAATCCGACGATGCATCCGGAATATTTTTCTTCTCGCATAAATAGAGAACGGTCTCTCTCTCTCTCTCTCTCTCTCTCTCTCTCTCTATCTCAATCTCTATCTACTACAAAGATCCGTTACTATGGAAAACTTACGGAGTGGGGATGGGGGCAGGGGGGGGGGAGTAAAGAACGAAAAGAGCGACGAATTATGAATAAAGCTTTGCTCTCTCGTTCGGGTTTTATTCGAAAATTCGAGACATCGTTCGCGACACTTATGTAAACATACCTACTTACTTTTACTGCTTGTGTATTGTGTACATACAAAAAGAGATATAACGTGTACACACATACATTCATACATACATACATACATACATACATACATACATACATACATACATACATACATACATACATACATACATACATACATACATACATACATACATACATACATACATACATACATACATACATACATATGCGCGCGCGTGTGTGTGTGTGTGATAGGAAATATCGTACTTATAAGGTACACGTACGTAGACGAGTAGGGACACGTGTAAGTACATAAGTACTTACGTACATACGTATTATATCTACGTAAGAGTATTGTGTA
>OU426994.1:1167807-1171230 GCA_911387935.1 Dolichovespula saxonica | reverse complement strand
AAAAAGAGAGAGAGAAAGAGAGAGAGAGAGAGAAGAAGGAAGGAAGATCTTTCGTTACCCACTCGCGAAAAGTTCCCGCGAGGCAGAACGTAGGGTTGGAGGAAGAGAAAGAAGAATAGAAGGAGAAAGAATGAGAGAGAGAGAGAGAGAGAGAGAGAGAGAGAGCTTCCTCCGAAGTAGAAAAAGGAAGGAGAGATCTTTCCCGCGCGTGAGAATTTATCGCGGGCACGAATCTCTCGACTCGAATCCAATTTTCGAGATATACGAGGGTACATGCACTTTCCTTCCCTTCACTTTTTTCCCTCCCTCCATCCCTCCCACCCTTCCTTCGATACTCCCCCCCTTCCTTCGATACTCCCCCCCTCTCTCTCTCTCCCTCTCCCTCTGTTCCCGTCTTTCTAACACCTTTCCTTTCTCTTTCTCATTCTCCTTTCTCTTTCTCTTTCTTTCCTTTTCAAGTAGCACTCGACGTTGTGTCCGTCGATGTATCTTCGAAGCAACCTTTCTCTCTTTCACTCTCTCTCTCTCTCTCTCTCTCTCTCTCTCTCTCTCTCTCTCTCTCTCTCTCTCTCTCTCTGTCTCTCTCTCTCTCTCTCTCTCTTCTCTCCTTGTGTTTACCGCTCGCACTTTCGCGGTATCCGCTTGTCAAAAGGAGATATACTGGCCGCCGAGGTTCTCAAAGTGGGTGGTGGTGGTTGGGTGTTTCGAAGGGCTCGAGGGATAGAGAAGGTGCTACAACGAGTAGCTTCTCCTCCTCCTCCTCCTCCTCCTCCTCCTCCTCCTCCTCCTCCTCCTCCACCCCCTTCTCCACCTTCTCCACCTTCTACTCTCTTCCTTTATTCTTTTGAGAGACGTCGCACGACCGAGAAGCCGAAGAAGAGAGAGAAAAAGAGAGGAGAAAGAAAGGAGAGAGAGTGAGAGAGAGAGAGAGAGAGAGAGAGAGAGAGAGTAAAAGAGTAAAAAAGAAAGATGGAAGTAGCGAGGAACGCTTCGATAAGCAGTCGATATATCGTAAAGCTCTCCGACGTCATTCCTCCACCTCCTCTTCCTCTTCCTCTCTCTCTCTCTCTCTCTCTCTCTCTCTCTCTCTCTCCTCTTTCTCCTCCTCCGCACAACACATCCTACCCTCTGCTTCCTTTTAAGAGAACCGAAGAGAGAATACGCTGATGTCGCACTCCATTCGATCCGATTGCTCGATACGCTTTTATTTCTCTTATACTTTGCTACTCTCACTCATACTCCATCCTTTTCTTTTTTTTTTCTTGTTCATTTTCTCTCTCTCTCTCTCTCTCTCTCTCTCTCTCTCTCTCTCTCTCTCTCTCTCTCTCTCTCTCTCTCTCTCTGTCCTTCTCTTTCTCATTCATTCATTTTTTCGTTCAACGAGGATTCACTCTAACCAACTATCCACGCATTCTCGATGCGCATTATACTCGCGTTTCCCTCATGTACTCTTATATTCGTTTCAATGATTCTATCATCGTTCAGTATTATTTTTTCTCTTTTTCTTTCCCCCTCCCCCTCCCCCTCCCCTGTAATATTCAATAGAAATTTCGAATTAGACGTAACTTGGAATGACGGTTAAAGACGTCTCGAAGTCAAAAATGATGAAGGCTAAAAAAGACGCCTCGTAGGAGTTGGCCTCTTATCTTCGCTCGATGCCGAAGGAAGACCACGAAAAGGAGGCACTGAAAAGGTGTCACCTTAACGGGATTATCGCGACGTTCTTTTACTCTTCTCTCTCTCTCTCTCTCTCTCTCTCTCTTTCTCTCTTCCTCTCTCTTTATCTTTCTCTTCCTACTTGGTCTTAGAACGAGCTTCGAGATTACGCGATCGGTTGGATACTATACAACGTTAAACCGTGATTCTACAAAATGATTACCTCACTCACTCACTCTCTCTCTCTCTCTCTCTCTCTCTCTCTCTCTCTCTCTCTCTCTCTCTCTCTCTTTCTCTCTATCTATCTATCTTGTAAATCGTAGAGTCCGTGAATAAAATACACCAAGGGTATCTTTCCGATCGATTCGATCAGAAAATTATTATTATTGTTATTATTATTCTATAATATTTTATTTTATCATTATTATGTTGTTATTTTATCTTTATTATTATTGTTATTATTATTATTAGTACTATCGTTGAAAGTTAATTCATCGTTGAGGAGTAATCGTTTAAACGAGGAACACGTGCAACCGGTGGTGGTACGCCGACGAATATATTAATTAACTGGAATGAGGTAGAGGGGCTAGGGGTGGGGTGGGGGTAGGTAGAGAGGGATCGTGAGGGAGGGTAAAAGAAAAGCGATGGAAAAACTTTGCATCTGTTCAACGTGCAAAAGCGTACACGTGGAAGAGCACACAAGCTAGCTTTATACAACGTTGGTAGTCGACGTGCGATGAAACGAGAGAGAGAGAGAGAGAGGATAGAGACAGCGAACGAGAGTGAGAGTGAGAGTGTGAGAGAGAGAGAGAGAGAGAGAGAGAGAGAGAGAGAGAGTGCTCGAGGGTGGTTTCAAGTATAAGGCAAGAAGCAAGAAGAACAACAATAAAACCCCTGGGTATAATTTGTCTTGGGTTTTGCCGACGCGAGTAGCATAGATGTACGCTCGCGCGTTCAAGTTTTCCCATTATTATTATTAACACTTTTCGACCGACAGCGGCCTAGAAAGTACGAGGGGAGTCTCTCTCTCTCTCTCTCTTTTAGCCGATAGAAAAATATGTATGTATGTATGTATGTACGTACTTGGATATTTCTCCATATTCTCGCGTAGTTATACATTTTGTGTGTGTGTGTGTGTGTGTGTGTGTGTGTGTATTGGGGTATACGATGTTCTCTAACTACGAACATTTTTCATACAAATGTTACATTTTTCATATAAATTTTTCCTAAATAAACGAGTTACCTGTACTTTCGTATACATTTGCGTACACGCATGTATACTAAAATTACCCACGTAAACACATATACGCGCGCTCGTTCGTCCTTAGGTTTCTTTCGACTTATTTATTATCGTTTTGAAAAGAAAGAACATAAATTTATTTCACCTTGTAACAATCATCGACTCGTTCGCTCACTCTCTATCTCACTTTCTCACTTTGACATATAAACATAAGGCGCGCGTATTCATTCATTCATTCATACGCGTATATGTTCTATATATATATATGTACATATAAGAACGCTCGTACTCGATTAGACCATAATCTTCGACGAGACGGTAAAGATCGTTTATCCGCAATAATCGGCTAAGAATTCGTGAAGGGAGTAGGAAGCGGGAAGGAAGGGAGGGAGAGAGGGATAGGGGAGGGTTGAAGGGGGTAAAATGAAGGTCCGTCTTCTATTACTCCTGCCATTTATACCATCGTTATCGTCCCATTTCCAGTTAGTCCCCGTTAACGGTACAACCTTTCTCATTTTCTCGATCAT
>OU426994.1:1145307-1160307 GCA_911387935.1 Dolichovespula saxonica | reverse complement strand
AAAAATAGATAGATAGATAGATAGAAAGAGAGAGAGAGAGAGAGAGAGAGAGAGAGAGAACAGCAGCAACAATAGGGAGTATCACGTGGGGTGGTGGTGGTGTGATATTCGTTTTCGTGACCAATGCATCGTAGTCGTCGTCGGTATGGACGCGTTTGTGGGGGTGTCGCGAGGTTGATGCAACGAAAAAAAAAAAAAAGAAAAAAGAAAAGTAAAAGAAAAAAGACAGAAAAGAAAAAGCAATGCCTCTCCTCCGAACCGTGTTTACTTCAATTCGCGGTCTCGCACCTTTCAATTTTCTCTCTCTCTCTCTCTCTCTCTCTCTCTCTCTCTCTCGCCAGCCCTCCGCACTTTTTTTAAATCGAGCTCCGAGCGCGCGCGCGCGCGCGCACTAACTCTATCGCGCCCGGGCGAAGAATTTCAATTAGAAGAAACCCAGCCGTGGAACGAACCCCCTCGACGTTTCTCGTTGCTTTTTTTTTTTCTACCCTTCGCCGCGAGTGCTTCCCCCACCACCGCTCCCGAGCGTGAGAACGAAAAAGTACAATTAACTGGAGAACTTAAAAAAAACAAGCGACCCTGACCACCCTCCACCCACCACCACTTTCAACCTCCACCTACACTTACACCTCCTATACCTCTTTCACCTCCTCCTCCTTCTCCTCCTCGTTCTCCCACCACTTTCTTTTTCATCCTACAACCCCCCGCTAACCCCCTTTGATATCCTCTCTCTTTTCTTTTACAGTCTACGACTTTATCTCTGCAAAAAGAAAATGAAAAAAAAATCTATAGTATCCGCTTTTAGAAATTCTCCATTCAGTGAAGTAATTGGAATGCTGCGGTTATCCTACGAGAAAGAGAGAGAGAGAGAGAGAGAGAGAGAGAGGGAGAGAGAGAGAGAGAGAGAGAGACGAGAAAAAAGGAAGAAAAGAGTAATCTTGTCGTCATATAATAATATTCGTACGGTATCCTTGATAATCCGATCTTCTAAATATATATATATATATATATATATATATATTTTGTGTACATATTTAACCAATTTTACCATTTACATCTTTAAACCAATTTTAATATTATTAATCCGTCCTTCGTCCAGGATAAAATCTTAGTTGCGACATGTAAAAACCTACGGAATGAAATTGGCCAACGAATAATAATTCTATTCACTTTATTATTAAGCCGCATTTCTAACGAAATATATTATTTCCGTGCTCTTCCACGCTCTAAGAACTCGTCGTAAAGTTTCTTAGTACGTTCCTACCTTTCGAATATATATATATATATATATATATATATATATATATATATATATATATATATATATGATTTCGAGAGTAATACGAATAAATGAAAGAAGCCCTTCTCCGTCCTTCGTCCTCCGTCCTTCGTCCTTCGTCCTTCGTCCTTCGTCCTCATCGTAGTTATGTGGCCGAGAAGAAGAGCAAAGTTGTTCCGTGAATAAGCGAATGCAAAATAGGGCCGCGCGATATTTTGCGAATTGCGGGGAGTTGGGGTTGAAAGGAGAGTCCTGGGTCGGTTCGTATGAGGTACCAGTTCAGAAAGAGAAAGAGAAAGAGAAAGAGAGAGAGAGAGAGGATAAGGGTGGTGGGTGAAGGAAATAAAGAGAGAGAGCCAATCGTCTAACTCGTCACGAACGAACTTCCGCGCTTACGAGCGACCTTTAGGTGGATTAGGTGGGAGAATCGTAAAGTGAAAATCCACCCTCTGCATCTCATTCGACCCTTCCATTTTACTTCTCTTTCTTCTTATTCTTCTTTTTCTTCTTCCTCTGTTTTTTCTTTTTCTTTTTTCTTTTTCATTTTAATTTTTTATCTATTTATTTTTCTTTTCTCTATTTTCTTTCTTATTACATATATATATTTTTTTTGTTTTTCATCGTATAACCTGGCCTTTTTCCCTTTCTCTTCTATCTTTCTTTCTTTCCAACCATCCAACCAACCAACCATCCATCCATCCATCCATCCATCCATCCATCCATCCATCCAACCATCCTTTTCAAAGCGACGCTACAATAGCACTTTCCACATTTATTTTCATTTCCTTTTTTTTTTTTTTTTTTATATATAACTATATCAAAGAGATATACGAAACGGGTTGGTTAGGGGGAGAGTTCGGAATACGCATTCGGTGTGTGCGTGTGTGTGTGTGTGTGTGTGTGTGTGCGTGTGTCTCGTCATGAATCAGTGTAAAATTCAGACCGAGCCCGATGACTAATTGCAAGCACGAATCGTTTTCTACGGGTAGTAACATACGCGCTCTACCACCCGACTCTCTCTCTCTCTCTCTCTCTCTCTCTCTCTCTCTCTCTCTCTCTCTCTCTTACTCTCTCTTACTCTCTCTTACTCTCGTTCCCCCTTATATTCCTTTCGGCGGACTTCAATTGGAGCTCGGAAGTGTTTTCTACGCTGGAGACTTATTAACCGTAAGAGCTCGTTCCCGGTAGCGCTATTTATAAAATTAAACCTAAGCTCCTCATCTCTCTCTCTCTCTCTCTCTCTCTCTCTCTCTCTAACTCTAACTCTAACTTTGTCTCTCTCTCTCTCTCTCTCTTTCTCTCTCTCTCTCGCTTCCTCCAACGTGCGAGGAGTTCATTCTCTCTCCTTGGCGTAATCTCCATTCGTTCGGCTCCTCGTTTCACGCTCGGCGATTCGTCCTTCTGTCCTCGAGGTAGGAATACGACGGTGTCTGGATTAAAATAGAGAGAGAGAGAGAGAGAGAGAGAGAGAGAGAGAGAGAGAGAGAGAGAGAGAGAGAGAGAGAGAGGTAGAATAGTAAAGATCGTTCACAGCGACGACGGCGTTATGGTCATATTGTCAGCCACAGGAGGGTAGGTTCGCGAAGTATGGTTCCATCTTACTCCTTTGCTCTTCAAGTTGGTAATACTATCTAACCAAGTGCTCTCTCTCTCTCTCTCTCTCTCTCTCTCTCTCTCTCTCTCTCTCTCTCTCTTTCTCTATCTATCTATCTATCTATCTCTTTCTCCCTTAGGCACCGGTAGGGAATGAAGGTAAGGGGAGAATCGCTGCAGGGCCCACGGTTGATCTTGGATCTTGGATGTTATATACGCGTTTGCCTAAGTCGTAACTCTTTAAACTCCGACGACGCGCCTGCTAAAATCTTACGAGGAACGTTAAAACGTTCCAACAGCTCGTTCGGGAGCTTCGATAATTTCTACCGAACGGCGGTGAGCGGGTGGGAGGGGTGGGACGGGCGGTCGGAGGGATTTCGGGGTGGGGGGGGGGGGGTGGTCGTCGTCTGTAAAACTACCAACCAACGTTTCTTGTCTCGTGCACGGCTGCAACTGCTGCCACTGTTACTGCTACTGCTGCTGCACCACACCGGATATCGTTGGCTATAATTAAATCGACGAACGACGAACGTATTTGACTCCTCTTCTTCTTCTTCTTCTTCTTTTTCTTCTTCTTTTTATTTTCCTTCGTCGTCTTTTTCTTCTTCGTCTTCTTCGTCTTCTTTGAAACATCGAGATTCCTACGGCTTTCTTCTTAAACGCCCCTCGAAATAATATCACGAATTTTCT
Organism: Dolichovespula saxonica; assembly: GCA_911387935.1. NCBI lineage: Eukaryota > Metazoa > Arthropoda > Insecta > Hymenoptera > Vespidae > Dolichovespula > Dolichovespula saxonica. Next base: position 1,156,745 of record OU426994.1, on the reverse strand, counting down.
GCTTCGTTTCCCTCGGAAGAAAGAGGAAAAGGAGGAGGAGGAGGAGGAGGAGGAGGAGGGACAAAAAGGTCCTCCTCCTCTTCCTCCTCCTCCTCCTCCTCCTCACTGTTTCTTTCTCGCTCGCTCGCTCGCTCGCTCTTCATCGCGTTCATTCGTGGAATTTGCATCTCCGTTCGAGCGAGCTGTAATTCGTCGAGCAACGCTCGAGGTGACAATTAATTCCGAGAGAAAGAGAGACAGAGACAGAGAATGAGAGAGAGAGAGAGAGAGAGAAAGAGAGAGAGAGAGAGAGGATCCTTTTCCCGGCCGACGAATTTCACCCTATTACATATTCAGACCGTATCTCGACGAATGCTGTCCGTAATCGGAGCCAACCTCCCTCTCCCTCTCTCTCTCTCTCTCTCTCTCTCTCTCTCTCTCTCTCTCTCGCGTGAGCGCTGCTCATTTTCATTCGTAAGAAAAAGAGATAAAGCTACGACAATCGGAAGATAATATTTAATGAACCGAGTAAGCAAGCGGTTGGTAAAGCTTCTACGTTTATTATTAGAGAAGGTTGAGGAAGGTAATTATCTTTTGGGAACGAGCAGAAGAAAGATAGAATTGCACATAGGAATTATAGGGAAAAGGGAGAGTGAGAGAGAGAAGTGGTAGGGTGGGTGGGAAGGAGGGTGGGAGGGAGAGTAGGAAGGGTAGAAGAGAGTTTAAGGCTTCAACGGCACGCCTGATCCTCTCTCTCTCTCTCTCTCTCTCTCTCTCTCTCTCTCTCTTTCTCTCTTTCTCTTTCTCTTTTTCCACTTGCTTCTGTTTATGACAGTGATGGATGCGTTTGCCGGTAATTCATCATCCCTTCTCTCTCTCTCTCTCTATCTCGTTCTCTTTCTCTTTCTCTCTCTCTCTCTCTCTCTCTCTCTCTTTAACAAACCCAAACGATTCGTCCTATTTTCCCGTTGGCCACTCTCTCTCTCTCTCTCTCTCTCTCTCCTTACCTTCCTGCGCTCGAATAAGCAGCAGATCGTTCCTAACCGTGCGCCCTGTCGGTCTCCTTTCACCACAGCGGGGTTCCATCAGAGATTTTTATGCCTCTGGCGGATGAGCTTGCTTCCTTTCTTTCTTTCTTTCCTTCTTTCCTTCTTTCTTTTCTCTCTTTTTCTTTTATTTTTACTTTTTTTTTTATTTCCTTTCCCTTTTGTCTCATCCTAATCGAGCAAATAATCTCACCTACAGCGCGAGATTTCTTTTTCGTTTTTTTTTTTCCTCTTCTTCTTCTTCATTTTCTTCTTCTTTTTGTTTTTGTTTTGTTTTTTTTTTTTTTTTTTTTGAGGGGGTGGACGTGGAGGTGAAATTTTACGATACAACGATAATCTTATCGGTAATCGTCTTTAGTTCTTGTCGACTTTTCTTATCCGCATATATCGAGCAACAACATTATCGAGTACGTTTAATTAAGATCGCTCGTTTTTTCGATCAACGATTAATGAGAAGTTTTCATTTAGTCTCTACCATCTACCCTCGAAGAAGAATAAGAAGAAGAAGAAAAAAGAAAGGGATTTTGAAATTTACAGAGAGAAGGACGAAGGATCTCTAGGATCTCTAGGATCTCTCCTATAAGCGTGGTTATGGCGATAGTGGTGGTGTCACGTGACGATCAAGAAGTTAAAAGCCCGTGCGATCCGTGAATTCGTTTCGTGGTGAGGGTTGAGGGGAGTTGGGAGTCGAGAGGGAGGGGGGGTGGGAGGGAGGGGGTGTAAACGCGCAAGAGAGGGAGAGCCGAACCATAGAAGTGTCCTTCGTGATAATCGAGACTCAGCGGACCCTGTATCGAATTAATCTATCCGATCTCTTATGTACATACGTATATATACTGTGTACACACACACACACACACACACACACACACACACACACACACACACACACACACACACACACACGCACGCACGCACAGAGAGAGGTTCGAAACCCTTTTCCCTTTTAGCTAGGGATTAGTACTACCCGACACGAATGGCGTGTCATTGGAAATCAGGATTTCCCTTATCGGCGCTCCGACAAACCGTAATACGAACAGGAGGAAATTCTCAGAGTGGATTCGACTGTAAATGACGATGACGATGACGATGACGATGACGATGACGATGACGATGACGACGACGACGAGTTTCCGATCGAAATTTTCACGCAAACGTATAGAACAAAAACGATTTCGAGTACGATTATACTTTCACAGAGGATCGTCGACGATCATCTCCCCTCTCCTCTGCCTCCTCCTCCTCTTCTCCTTTTAGTTTTTTTTTTTTTTTTTAACGTTTTTCATCCACGCCAACCGACCGACAAAGCAAAAGCAGCCGTCCCGGCGACTCGCGACGACGACTACGACGACCTAAACTCTGGAATGCAATTTTTATTAGAGAAGAGGAAGGAACACCTCTCTCGCACGTTTTCCCCTCCGGCTTAGCTCGTCACGTAATCGTCTAAAGGGACGAGGGGAACGGGGAAGGTTGTGTGGAGGATACGGAGGTGGCGGTGGTGGTGGTGGTGGGGGGGGGGGGGCGGGTCGAGAAAGATAAAAAGCAGAGGGACATGAAAAGGATAAGAGGCGCTACATTTCGGCAGTGCAAAATCACCAACGCTCTCCTGGATACGTGCGAGAAAGTTTAATGCCACGATATTCTTCCGTGAATAATTCATTTCTTTATTTCTTTCATTCTTTATTTATTTCTATCTTTTTGTTTCTTTCTTTTTGCACCGCACGACGACGACGACGACAACGACGACGACGACGACGACCCTCTTCTCTTTGTCTTCGCGGTATTTCAAATTTTTCAGATTTTTTTTCTCTCCCTTCTTTCAACCCTTCTCTCTCTCTCTCTCTCTCTCTCTCTCTCTCTCTCTCTCTCTCTCTATCTATCTATCTCTCTCTTTCTTTCTATTTCTATTTTTCTTTCTTTCTTTCTTTGTTCTCTATTTTTTTCTTTTTTATTTCTTTCTATTTTCGGTCTTTTTTCTTTCATTTTTTTTCTTTCTCTCTCTCTCTCTCTCATTCTCTCTCTTTTGCTCGCTCTCCTTCTCTCTTTCTCTCCTTTGCGTGTAGACGACATTGCGAGAGATCAATGACAAATATTCGTTTAAGTTAACTACATCCGCGGCCGCCCCACCCTATAAGTGCATCCATTCGAATAATTTTTTACCTTCTTTTTCTTCTCTCTCTCTCCCTCTCTCTCTCTCTCTCTCAGTTTTTTTTGTGTAACGGGGATGAGGGTGAGCGAAGGGACCAATTCTCGTTTCATTGTTTCGTACGATTACCATCGATCGTCGCGCAACGTTTTTTACGCGTGAGCGGGGAACGTAAATGTCGATGGATCGACCTGTGTGTACGATCGATCTATACGATCGATCGATCGACCGAGAGGGCACTTTCAAAAGTATTTACAGATTTGTTTTGTCAAATATTGCTACGACGCGGTTGATCGTGGACGAGCAAACGAGCGAACGAACGAACGAACGAACGAACGATGGAAAAAAAAGGATTGAAAAAAGTAGGAGAGGGTAGCGGAGGGGAGGGGAGGGGAGGGTAGGGGAGGGGCGGTAAAAAAATACAATCAACGAATTCGACAATATTTTTTATCCCCGCGAGGCTATTTTTTTATTTTTTCTTTCCTTTTCCCCCCTTTTTTTTTATTTTTTGTTTCTTTTTATTGCGTTTTACTTTATTTTACTTTACTTTACTTTATTTTCTCCTATCCCCCCCTACCTACTCTCCCCACCTCTCTGTCTCCAACATAAATCGAGAGCGCGTTTTATTATTTCTATGCGCGCGCTTTAACGAATTTTGTAAATCGTCGAACGGCGCGTAAAATCGACCATAGCCGATTGAAAAGCTAACGACGACGGCTATTTTTTACCGTATGGAAGAAACGCGCGTAGATTTTTTTACAGTTCTAAGCGCCGCAAACGAAGCCATTGATTCTTTTTTTCGAACGACAGACAGACAGAGAGAAAGAGAGAGAGGGGGGGAAACTCGTGGAGAGTTTTAAAAAGTGACGCGACAACGAGCCGATTGTGATGAAGAAATCGTCGTGACTGTAAACGGAAAAAAAGGGCCTCCCGATGTCCTCCTCCTCATCCTCCTCATCCTCCTCATCCTCCTCTTCACCCTCCTCCTCTCTTTCGATCAAAAACGAGAGCAGCATTCGTCGACGATACTCGTTGAGCAAACGGAGAACAATGACGAGATCCTGGCACGGTCGAAGGAACGCCAATACACTATACCTTCTCGAGCTGTGTGTGTGTGTGTGTGTGTGTGTGTGTGTGTGTGTGTGTGTGTGTGTGTGTACGCACACGCACACGCAATACCTACGTGTATTACGTAGCCTGTGTATATCAATACACCGCCATCATTAATTTCATTGATTTGTGACTCGAGAGAGAAAGAGAGAGAGAGAGAGAGGGAGAGAGGGATGGAAGAGGATAACCATCGATTTTCTCAACCCCTCTCTCTCTCTCTCTCTCTCTCTCTCTCTCTCTCGTTATTCTCTATTCGTATTTGAAGGATTAGAATCGGACCCAGTGTAATTAGAATCTCGATTGTGTCTCTACCTATCTATATATATCTATATATCTATATATCTATTTATCTCTCTATCTATCCTGAATCTGTCTCTCTGTCTGTCTCTTTCTATATACATATATATATATATATCTTTCTCTTTATTCCTCTGTTAAATTAAAATCATAACTTTGTAAGGTTTTCGCTTTGATAACCGAGATAGAAAGAGAAAGAGATATCTTTTGAAACAAACTAAACAAGTATAATTATGTCCCTCTGTGTTTTGTCCAACCGGAGTTTAATGGACATATTCAATTAAATCCATTTCTCTTCTTTTCTACGAGATCATCTCTCTCTCTCTCTCTCTCTCTCTCTCTCTCTATCTCTCTCTCTAGATGAGTTTCTTTTTACGTGGTACTACCAGTCGTTAAAAACGAGTATCGGAGAGCACGAGTATCCTCTTCGTCATGTCGTTATCATCGTATGAACGAGCAAAAGAAAAAAAAAAAAGAACAAGGGATGGATAGGGTCTGGTGGGTGGGTAGTGGAGGAGAGTTGAGGGGAGGGTACGAGTAATAGTAATAATAATAAGAACTCGTGATACGAGTATAATAACGTCGGGCTTACGTCCAATATATATACATATATATATATATTTAACATACGTACGTGGGTGTAATTCGAAACGTGTACTCGTCAGTACTTCTTCATTTTACAATCCTGCAGTTACTAATAATTTATATAATCGAAATCAAAGTCTGTCCATCACGTTGATTATGGAAATAATCTATTGGTGGTATCGGTATCGATGGTCTTTCGGTGGTTGTGCGTCGTATATCGACAGAAACGAGTATATCTCTTCGTAAAACTCGAATAAAATCGTAAAATCGAACCTACGGATTTGTACGTGTCATTCCTCCTCCTCCTCCTCCTCCTCCTCCTCCTCCTCCTCCATCTCCTCCTCTTCGGTGTCTCTTTCTACCCATCCATACGTATCATTCCATACGGTATCATCGAGATCATCTCTCGTTCTCTCGTATTCGCAAAGGTTAAAGGATCATCAGGTTGGGGTGAGGAGACCAGGGGTGAGGGGGAGGGGGTCACGCGATCTTCAAACTGACTGTTGGCTGCCTTCCGTCTTAAATTGAATTCGTTAATTACGGTCTAACCGATTACGCTCGTTTAATACAATTTTCGTGTGATTTTGCGTGCGCCGTGTAATGGGAACGAAAACTCTATACATACATACATACATACAATACATACATACATACATACAATACATACATACAATACATACATACAATACATACATACAATACATACATACAATACATACATACATACATACATACATACATACATACATATATATATATATATATATATATATATATATATATATAGCTATGTATAACTTCTATTACGGAGGAGCACTCGCTTAAGGCTCGTCTCTAATAAATCACGTCTTACTCTAATCGCTCCGACTAACGTTTTAGGAGAATCCTACCTAATGACGCTCTAACGTCGTACCGCGCCCTAATTACGCGACACGAGTGTTGTTTGCGTCCTCGAATTTGAACGGAACACGAGATTCGCTCGTTCGGACTCGCCTAATTTTTTTTTTTCTTCCTTCCACCTCCACCTCCTCCACCACCTCCACAACCTCTTCCTCGATTTCCTTCATCTTTGTTTTTTTTTTTTCCTCTCTACTTCCTCATCTTTACCGACCTTTTATTAGGGGGACAAAAAGAAAATATGTACACCTTGTTTCCTTATCTGTGACGTTTTATCGGGGTGCGGAGGGTAAGGGGAGTAGAGGGGGTAGGGAGGGGTGCTGTTTTTGCCTTCTTCAATTTGCTTCTTCGTACTCTGTGCCCTTTTTCCATGGTCCCTTCCCTTCACCCGTTTATACCCTTAACTCACAACTATCGTACTCTGTCTGGCAAATTATGTGCCCAAGGACGACCAAGGCATTTTTGTAAGATTGATTTCCGTGAGTTATTAAATTAAATTTCATTAAGGGTACACAATTAATGAAGGTTAAAAACCCCCGTTAGGCGATATTTCTTTTCTTTTTCTTCTCTCTCTCTCTCTCTCTCTGTTTTTATTCTTTTCGGCCAACTCCCACCAATCCCCGTAGGTAATTTCAATCGTAAGAAAGAGCGTTACGAGACGTTTTGCGAGACTCTCTCTTTCTCTTAGGGCGAATGTAAACAAAAGCGATCGTTGAAACGACATGAAAAAACGGAAGAAACAACAACGATAACGACGACGACGACAACAACAAAATTACAAATAAAAGTGTGTTGAAAGGAAAAAAAGAATAAACTCATTTCGGAGAGTCGATCGATATTATTAAATACAATTCACGATAATAACTATCTCGTTCGTCGATGGTTCATCTACGAACGACCCTCGTCCCTTCCTACTAACGTGCAATATCGCGAGGTTATAAAAGAAAAAAAAACACACATATATATATAAATAAACAAACGAACAAATAAATAAATAAACGAACGAATGAATCGATGGAAAATTCAATTCCATTTCAGCGATTGGGTAATCGCGACGATGCTCGGCCGTTCATCGGTGTGTTGGTTTCGGTCGGGCTATACGAACGAAAAAAATGATAACAATAATAACAACAACAATAATGACAAAACGGTAACAGGAAGAACAAGAACCGATAACAATAACGTTAACGAGAGAACAACGACACAACGGTGGTGATAAAGGACAATGGTTATATCGTAAACGTTCCCCGGCCTTTATTATGTTTCGATCGTGCTTGGTAATTGAACCATTATTACCTATGGAGTTATACCAATGTAAGTGTATATACATATATACATATACATATACATTTATATATATGTATGTACATCGAATAGCAGTTACCGAACGAAATATATATATATATATATATATATGTACGTCGAATGGAGTGGCAGACCGGTCCAATTATTATTTGCTAAATACCAGCCAATCAGCCAGTCAGCCAACCCAATCCAAAACCCAACCCAAAACCCAAAACCCAAACCCAACAACCTTCGATGGTTCTTCTCGTCGTTGCGCGTGCCGTTGGCAAAGCACCGATCCATTCCTATTCGAAAATTCTGTGAAGATTTTCTTTTTCTTCTTCATCTTCTTCTTCTTCTTTCGTTGAAGAAGGAAGGAAGGAAGGAAGGAAGGAAGGGTGGAGAATGTAAGTGCGTAGAGAAATGCTTTTGAAAGTCCACTAGAGGAACTCGTGCATGCTTATAAATGCGTAGGACGATGGAACCCTTCTCGAAAAGAGAAGAAGAATGAGGTGGAGGAGGAGGAGGAGGAGGAGGAGGAGGTGGAGGAGGAGAAGAATTCTCTTCAGAAGCTCGATTTTCAGGAGCCTTATCGAGTTTCGAAGATTCGAAAGGAGTCACACCGGCAGCCCTTTCCTTCCTTCCTTGATTCCTTCCTTCCTTTACTTTACTTACTTACTTCCTACGAACATTCTCTCTCTCTCTCTCTCTCTCTCTCTCTCTCTCTCTCTCTCTCTCTCTCTCTCTCTCTCTCCGCTTTTCCTTTCTTCCTTTATTCCTGCTTCCTCTACCTGTCAGGGCACCAACAAAAGTCCGTAAAATTAAATATTGATTTTGTTTGCGAGCCGAGTCGAGAGAGCAGCCAGAGCCGCGCGACTTATTTTCTGCGAGCAAAGGATGAGAATGAGGATGAGGATGAGAGGATGAGGATGAAGAGGATGAGAATAGGGTTAAGGTGGAGGGGGAGGAGACAGAAAGGAGAAGGGTGGGATTCTTCGTCCTCCCGAGTTTATCGCTGATTCCAGTCGAAAATCCACTTAGGGCAACTTTAAGGGATGAGACCTATGGGATACTCGCGTACTAGTATTTCCGCAAACTGGAAACGATTTTACTATACTTCTCTCTCTCTCTCTTTCTCTCTCTCTCGTTTTTGTTTTCTTTTTTTTTTTTGCATCATCCTTTTTTATCAGTTTGTTCTTTTCTTCGTTAAACTCGCTTTTGCATACTCGAATAACCCTCACTCACTCACTCACTTACTCACTCTCTCTCTCTCTCTCTCTCTCTCTCTCTCTCTCTCACACTCTCTCTTAATTTTGAACGACCAACCATGGGGAATTCATCGAGGCTTCATCGAACTCGGTGTAAATTAGAGGCTTCATATGGTCTCTCTCTCTCTCTCTCTCTCTCTCTCTCTCTCTCTCTCTCTCTCTCTCTCTCTCTCTCTCTCTCTATCGCTCACTCACTATCTGTCTCTCTCGCGGTCACGAGTCTCTCAAAATTCACGACACGAGCCTCTAACGGCCAGTCCGGAATTTCACTAAAATTCCTGGCATAGTCTCGCAGCCCGCGTGAGAACCCCCTCCGGTTAATAATGAAAGCACGTCAGTTTGTAAGTTAATTAACCTAACGGATCGATTAATCACCGGTAAAGAGTCTCACCCGTGTTTTACTCGGCCTCATATCGCGATCGTAAATCCGATCCGATCCGATCCGATCCGATCTGATCTGATCCTATCGGATCCGATCTTCCTGATAATTATTATTTACCTTCGAGATAAAACATCGTCCACTCGTACAAACCTTCTTCGCGTTTATAAGTATGAGGAAGAAATTAACAAAAAAAAAAAAGAACAAGAATTTTTTTTCTTTTTTATTCACTTTTAAGGATTTAATCTTCAATTTAAGAATTAAGGATTATATTATTTACTTTTAATTTATTTTAATTTAAGATTTTTTTTTTTTTATTCTTTTAGGAGAAAAAAAATAAAATCCTTTCCCCTCCATTTCACTCGGTTGTTGTGACCCTTTTTCAACAAGTTTTGTAGAACTTATTCTCCGTACCGCGTCGTTTAATGTACTCACCCGTTCTCCGTTTCATCCTCGACGTGTGATTGTCGTCGTCGATCTTCGTCGTCGATCTTCGTCGTCGGTCATCGGTTGTCGTCGTCAGTCGTCGGTCGTTTTCGTCGGTCGTCGTCGATCTTCATCGTCGATCTTCGTCGTCGGTCATCGGTTGTCGTCGTCGATCGTCGGTCGTCGTCGTCGATCATCGGTTGTCGTCGATCATCGGTTATCGTCGTTGATCGTCGTCGATCGTCGCCGATCGTCGTCTTCAGTCGTCGGTCGTCGGTCGTCGTCTTTACATCGGTGAAAAATATCTACTTGTATAAACCCGGTTATACGATATGTATATACGTTACCAACGGAGAGAAAAAGCGGATATAAAATGGAAACTTCGTAGGAACGAATTCGCGGTGCACGTCTCTCGAGCACGTCGCGTCCTAGAGATGACCCAACGCCACTACTATCATCACTATCACCACCACCCTCTCTCCATCCCAACCGCGTTCGCTAACTCGGTCTTGTCGTCGTCTATCATCCATCCTTCCTTATATTTTTTCCCTTTATTCTTCTTCTTCTTCTTCTTCTTCTATGTTTCTTGCTCCGCACCTTACGGTTTCTATCCTTTTTCTATCCTTGTCTCGTGAAAAGCTCGGCGCCGTCTGACAGGCCGGGACAAGACCGACGACTTATCGTTGTGTGTGTGTGTGTGTGTGTGTCGCGTCGTCGCTCTTATTCTGTCGCTCTTTCGAGGATAAAAAGAGAGAGACAGAGAGAGAGAGGGATGGAGGGGGTTATAGGACAGCGATAAAAATGCGGCCACGACATTCGTCCCTTTCGATCGTGAATTTTATTAGGTATGTGTGAATTTTTTTGTTAAGTTGTGCGCGCGCGTGAAAAAAAAAAAGAAAGAAAAATTTATAGAAAATAAAAAGAAAATTCCCGAATCGAAAACTTGGGAAATCTCGATTGTTAAGGCTTGCGAAAACCACCTTTCGCGTGCTTTCCGGAAGTTTCGATCGTTTCAAGGTCGTTCTCTTGGGTTGCACGCGTCAGATCGAACGTGTAAAATAATCGTCGTGGTGTATCGATTAGAAAAAAAAAAAAATAAAAAAGAGAAAGAAAGAAAGGAAGGAAGGAAGAAAGAAACAATAAAAGAGAGATAGATAGAAAATTAAAGAGACTCTTGGACGGTGCAAATTAGCACGTGAATGAACGAATCTCCCCGTTCCCTCTTCGAATTTGCGTCTACGAGGGAAGGAGATCTTTGGCAAATTTCCCGTCCTCCGCGTTCTCCGCGTTTTCCGCAGTCATCCGCGCGAGCCAAGAAAACGACGCTGGACGATAATTCGTCGTCGTCCTCGTCCTCGTCGTCCTCATTGTCCTCGTCATTCGAAACAAAACATTGACGTTTAGTCGCGAGCTATTACACGAAACTTGTCGTCCTTTATCGAATGACAAACGGAAAGAAAGAGAGAGAGAGAGAGAGAGAGGAACAACTGTTAACACGGATACGCGTTAATGTATTTACCTTATATTATTTCCTTATTTTTATGTAATAATAATCGTTCGTTATTAGAAGATCCCTCCTCGACCAATGGGCATTGTATGGAAGGTTTAGGTTTAACTACAAATACCTACCAAACTATTTCGATTAGAAATGCGAAGGAGCGCGCGAGAAACTAGACGATTCGTAATGTTATTAGTCGGTACTACCGGAAGAACGTGGAGGAGAAGGAGGATAAAGAGGAAGAGGACGAGTTGGAGGTGAATATAGAGGTGAAGATGGGAAGAGGAGGAGGAGGAGGAGGAGGAGGAGGAATAGGAATAGGAGAATAAGGAAGGAGTGCCGAGCGGCACCACCGGACACTTGTTGCTAAAGTTCGCGTCATGTTTTAGCGATAAATTTAGACTCGCGACCTTCTCTCGATTTCTATTTAACGTCGTCCTGGTTAAATACGACGTTTGCCGTTTAGATAATGTCTTAAATATCCCCCACCTCCAGCCCCATCCCCCAAGGATTTTCTTCTATA
>OU426994.1:1132807-1137807 GCA_911387935.1 Dolichovespula saxonica | reverse complement strand
CTCTCTCTCTCTCTCTCTCTCTCTCATTTCTTTGCGTTAAGTCCGGTAGGTCGAAATTACTCGATCTCTTCGAATTTCTCGAATTCCTCGAAGGACCCTCTCTCTCGGTGTTATTGTTACGTCGAGAAAAGGAAAAAAAGGAAATAAATTATAAAAAAAAAAAAAAAGAAAAAAGAAAAAACAATTAAAATGAGGGAATAGGATGGGAGTTAAGGGAGGGGTAGAGAGGGGAGGGGGGTCTCTACGTGTATCCGTGTATCTGTGTATCCGTGAGCGTGTAAGACAGAGAAAGAAATAGAAAGAATGATAGAGGGTGAGAGAGAGAGAGAGAGAGAGAGAGAAGTATTAACGTTTATGTCGAAACAACCCTTAGCCGTGGTCCAGCCGGTAATTAAATAACTTGCCGAGGGAAGTAGAAATTTGCATTTTATTCCAGAGAGGATTTATTGCCCGGCCGGTCGTCCTACGTCGGATTAACGAGCGTTCTTTAAACGTCAACGACTACGACGACGACGACGACGATAATAGGCGACGTACACCTTTATAGATGCGTCGATGTAAATATTATTCGTGAAACTGTCAGAGACTCGCGAAAGGGAAAGAGGAAGAGGAAGAAGAAAAAAAAATGAAAACAAAATCTTCTTTCGAGCTCGCAAATATTTATCGGGAGGTGTCCCACCTTTCCCTCGGACCCTTTCACCGTTTTTCTATTTTTTTTTTTGGTTTCTATTTTTTTTTTTTTTTTTTTTTTAATCGTTCGAAAACACGAAACAGTCGCAAGTCGGACGTTTAAATGGCCGACGACACCTTTTTGCGACGTTACCTCCTCCGAGGAACGATTGAGTCGTCGATTTTATGATTTAGTTTTTTTTTTTTTTTTTTTTTTCAATGATGTTAGGATACGCGATTATTGAAACTTTTGGTTAATCGTGGTTTATTGGGTGGGTGGGGAGGGGGAAGAGGGTAAAGTCTCGTTCGTAAGGGTAAATTTTCATTTTAGATTTTAGATTGTAGATTTTAGATTTTAATCAACTTGATGATCGTTCGGTAACTCGCAAAGGAATCGAATGGAATAGTAGAGGATGAAAGGAGACCGAGAGAGAGAGAGAGAGAAAGAGAGAATTACTGTCAGAAGGAAGGGCTGATGGGATGAAGATGGGCCTCTTTGAATAGCATCGCTCAATTAGTTCGAAAAAAAAAAAGAAAAGAAAAGAAAAAAAAACAGACAAGTAGACGAGCGTATTGAGAGTAAAGGAGGGGGATGAGGCACGATGACACACCCGGCGTATTTTCTTTTTCGATCGTTCGTGACACGGCTGGGGGTGGGAGTAGAGGGAAAGGGGTAGGGGTTAGGGAGGGAGGGAGGGAGGGGAGAGACCCTTTTCTCGCTCGTTGTATTCCGTGTGTTTTGTGTCCCCATCCGTCCGTATCGACTACGACTACTACGACTGCTACGCAGGAAATGCGTTTCTCTTTCTCTTCTTTGAGAGAGAAGAAAGAAAAAAGAATGAACTAAAAAAAGAAAAAAAGAAAGAAAGAAGGAGAAGAAGAAGAAGAAGAAAGGCGATAAGAGAAAGAAAAGAAAGAAGAAGAATAAGAGGAAGAGTAAAGAGGAAACGTACGCTCGAACGGCCGACTTAAAAATATATTCTCCTCGAAATAGTTGTTGCACCCTCGCCAGTCAGCCAGCCAGCCACCCTCGGAGCCACCCTCGCGCTCGAACGCTCGTGTATCTACCGGAGCGAGAGACACGAAAAACAAAGTGAAGAGAGAGAAAAAGAGAGAAAAAAAAAGAGAAAGATAAAGAGGAAGAAGTAAGAGAGAGAGAGAGAGATAGGTAGAGATAGAGTGAAAGAGAGAATGAAAGAGAGAGAGAGAGAAAGAACGAGCATCTCTTTCTTCTTGTTCTTCTTAGTACTACTACTCTACTAGTAGTAGTAGTAGTAGTAGTAGTAGTAGTAGTAGTAGTAGTTATAGTATTCGTTTGGTAGACGAGGCACACTAAGACGACGAAGAAGACGACGAAAAGTTCGAAGGCACCGGCAAAAAGACAAACTGTCCCCTCTCAGGCGACTCGCCGACGTAATTTATACTCCGGTTAAAATAGTCTCCATGTTAAAATGAGAGATACATCCTCGTGACCCCAACGCGCATGTACTTTCTCTCTCTCTCTCTCTCTCTCTCTCTCTCTCTCTCTCTCTCTCTTTATAACCTTCTTTTTCCCTTCATTCTCCAGTCGTCTCCGGTAAATCGTCGATCCGAGTCAGCTCGTTGTTATTGTCCTTTAATTCATTGCTCGTTCTCACGCGATCACTTGCAACAGCAGCAACAGCAGCAACAGCTTCTCCTTCGATCGAGGTTTATATCTTCCTCTCGTTTAAGAAAAAAAAAAAAAAAAAAAGAAGAAGAAAAAGCAAAAAAAAAAACGAAAACGAAGCGAAGAGAAACCGTTCGATTTTTTTTTTCCTTTTTTTTTGTTTTTTCTTTTTTTTTTTTTTTTTTTTTGGCAAACTCCTATATCTATTCTCCTTTTCGCTTCATTCGTTTCTTCCTCGTTTTCTGGTTCTTTTTTTTTTTTCTTTTCTTTTCTTTTCTTCTCCCTCCTCGTTCTTTTTTCACAATTTTTCTAACACTCTTTCGATCTTCTTATTATAAGGATTCTCGTCGATCCCAAACCCTTTCGAAGAAATAATTTCTTCGAATCGGGTCCACTCGTTCTTATCGAGTAAACGTGATTTTCTTTTTTTTTTTTTTTTTTTTTTTCATCGCGAGAATGCGGGAATAACTTGGTTGTTTATTTTTTTTTCTTCTTCCTCATCTTCTTCTTCTTCTTCTTCTTTTTATTCTTTATCTTCGACAAAGTCGACGACACAGAATGGTGGTTGTGGTCGTGCCGAGAGATAATCGCGTTTTAGGAAGACTGATATTTACGGACGATTAAGAGAGAGACACGCGTTTCGAAATCCACTACGAGAAACTACCCGCTGTTGTAAAATACTCTTTACCATCATCGCCGTAAGAACAGAGAAAGAAAAATACTAAAGTTCGGGCGCTGTGTTCGCTTGCACGTGGTGGATTGAATAAAAGTGGCTTCGCGAAGTGATCGTCAACTGAAATTCGAAAAGGAAACGGGCTCGCGCAAAAAGTTTGACAAATGGTTCAACCCGTTCACACCGAGAACAACAACTCCGCACTGGATATGGAGTCCCTAGAGGAGATGCTTCGAAAGGTAAACAAAAAATAAAATCCCACTTTGTAATCGACGTTAACGTTTGTTCAATACCATCCGGAATGTTCTTTGATTTGTTTTATGATTTTTTTTCTCTGTCACTTTTTTTTTTTTTTAACGAAAGTATAATCCTTCTTCTTCTTCTTCTTCTTCTTTTTCTTACTCGTCTTAGGACGAGTCGTTTTCTTGTGTAACACGGAATAAGATCGTCGTTTTAACGGCCCTCTCGTATTCCAACGATTAAGGAGGAGAGGAATATTTGGTAGGATCGAACGAAATGGAACACCCGTTATACGTGGCGGTGGAGAGTCGCCGTGCAAAAAAAAAAGAAAGAAAAAAGAAAGAAGATAAAGAAGAAGAAGAAAAAACCACGTTGGGCTTTGTAGAAAGAAGGTGGGAGGAATGAATCGTTAGTCGCGAGATAAATCTCTTTTCTTGCGCTTTAGGTACAACGTAAAACCATCTTTCTCTTTCTCTCTCTTTCACTCACTCTCACTCTCTTTTTTCTGTCTCTGTCTCTTTCTCTCTCTCTCTCTCTATCTCTCTTGCATGACGAACCATTCAAAATCGAATTACCCGGAGAGCTCTCGGGTCTACGTTATTCCCTGCTAACACCCTTGGACGCGACAGACCACCCCCTCTCTCTCTCTCTCTCTCTCTCTCTCTCTCTCTCTCTCTATTCAATTAATACGTATTAACTTTAATCTAGCGATAAAATGTCATTACATCTAATTTTACCCTTGGACGGGATATCAATAGAACGTGTCACCTTAAAAAAAAAAAGAAGAAAAAAAGTGACGTCCGTTAAGATCGTCCACAAGCGTTTATAAGGAGTAAGAGTAGGAGGAGAAAGAGGTGGAGGAGGAGGAGGAGAAGGAGGAGGAGGAGGAGGAGGAGGGTCGTTCCAGCTATTGCGCATTTTTTGAGGGTTTGAAGAAGAAAAAAAGAAAGGGGAAAAATTCACTACCTCCTCCTCCCCACTCTCTCTCTCTCTCTCTCTCTCTCTCTCTTTCTTTCTCTTCTCTCTTATTTTTTATATTTTTATTTTTCCCTATTTCCATTCCGTTCCCTCTTTAACGCACATAATTGAAGCACGTGCCATTGTCAGTCTCGGGATCCCTCGATTACGCGAGTATAATAAACGCTCGAATTAAAGTAAGAATTATATATAACTGCGCGTCGAATGAAAGGGGTAGGTAGGTAGGTAGGTCGAGGAGGGTGCAGGAGGAGAGAAGAGAGAGAAGAGAGAGAAGAGAAGAGAGGAGAGAAGAGAGAGAGAGGAGAGAGAGGAGGTTTTTTAACTGCTACTTCCTGTAATGTATTCCGTCAGGCAACGCGCTGAATGGACCACTTAGCGAACGTCCCACACACGCGCGCGCGCACGAGAGAGAGAGATAGAGAGAGAGAGAGAGAGAGAGAGAGAGAGAGAGAGAGAGAGAACGAACTAGCTCTAAAGCGAGCGAGCGAGCGAGTTAGAGAGTAGCACGGCGCGCTCGCGCGTACTTGCGTTCGTAGTGTAAACCGCACGTATATAGAATCCAACATAAGAGCGTAAGAGACGGAATGAGGGATAAGCAAGGGGGGCTTCGTTTCAAAGGCACTCTTTACGCTTAAGCGCTTTACTGCCTCTAAAGCGCGCCTTCCTCCTCCTACGATTCTACTAGACACACACACACACACACACACACACACACACATATATATATATATATGTATGTATGTATTTATGTATGTATAGTACGTGTGTCTATGTACCCTCTTCCTGATAATA
>OU426994.1:1120307-1125307 GCA_911387935.1 Dolichovespula saxonica | reverse complement strand
TAGACTATCCCGTCGTACGGCAAAGTGGAAGGCACCCTAACGGCAAACGGCATCGTCCTACGGACCGATAAGTCCTCCTGCGAGAGGCAGAAAATAGATACGGATAAAGCGTCCGGAGAGGGTGGGGTGGGGGTGGCTTACACCATCCACTCCGCGGCTCTTCCTCTTCCTCCTCCTCTTCTTTTTTTTTTTTTCCTACATCAGCCAGGGGTAGATTATTATTTTCCCTTCCCGTTTATCTCTCTTCCTCTCTCTCTCTCTCTCTCTCTCTCTCTCTCTCTCTCTCTCTCTCTCTCTCTTTCTCTCTCCTTTTACTACCAGATAGAATAAGCCCTTTTCTTTATTAACGAAACCACCGGAACGTATAAGGGATGGCTCTCGTTTAATTCAATTTAATCGTATCTACGCCTCATTTGACGAACATTTCGTAGACACATTTATATATATATATATATCGGGTGACAATTTTTTTTTCATCGTCATCAGAAAACATTGGATCTCCTTTGGTTAATTACGCAACCCCTCCTTCCACCCCCCGACCAATCCTACCCACTCCCACCCTTTCGTTATTGACCGGAACGATCGTTATTTCGCGATTATAACCTCCGAAAGTATCTCCGTTCGGGTTCTTCGCTCGTCCCACGCGAACCTACGTACTTCGACCATTTTGACCTTCGAGTACGTATAATATATACGTCCTACATTATCTCAACTTAATCCGTCAGGAATGTCTACGATGCCCTTGCAATCGCTCGGCGAGCTGGCCCTTCCAATTCAATTTGGTTAACTTCGAGAAACTATGACGTATCTCCTTGACGAAATTCCATTCTCCGCTGCACCCTCCTCCCCCCACCTCCCCACTTAGATATTGCAGCGGTAGTGGTGGTCTATAGGTGGTCTCTCGCATCAACAGATTGATCTAAAGGGATCCCAAAAGCTTTTTTTTTTCCTTATACCCATAGGAGGGATCATCTTCGAAGGGGTCGTATTCGGAACAAACGCGTTTCCCGATTGTTTTCGACCTTTGCTCGTTACTTATCCTTCGATCCCCCCCCCCCCCCCCCATCTCTCTCTCTATCTCTCTCTATCTCTCTCTTTATCTCTCACTCTATCTCTCTCTATCACTCTTTCGATAGAATATATTTCCTTCTTCCCCTCTTTTTCTCCCACTCGATTTTTCCCCCTTTTTTATTTTATTTCTTTTCTTTTCTATTCTATTTATTATTATTTTTTTTTTTTTTTTATCTACAAGCACGCATTTTCTTTACTACGGGCATTAAGCGCCGCTCTGCGCTCGTTCGAAGCGATTCTCTAGTGGAGTAAGAGACCAGAGAAGGGTTTTCTGAAGCGTCGAACTTCGCGCTGGAAGAGGATCAGGATTGAAGGGAGTGAAGGGTGCGAAGGTTGGAGGAGGGAGGAGGGAGGAGGGAGGGGCGGGGATGGAAAGCGAGTGACATCGAAAATGGCTAGACTCCGCGGGAAAAAATCGTCGGGAACACGTCTTTCGACTTTCGTTGTTTATCCCTTCGGGGGGTGTGGGTGGATGGGTGGGTGGGTGGGAGGGGGAGGAAATCCCGCGAGAGGGGTTCTCTCTATCGTCGTTGCACGGCCATCCACACACACACACAAACACACAAACACACATTGAAGAAGCTTTATTTTTTGGCCGCGATCCCGACCTAAGCGGCTTTTCTGCGTAAGGGTGAAACGCGTATTATCGACCACCCCCCACCCCCTCACGACCCCCCTTTAACTTTCTCCCTTCGCCAACTCTCCTCGCGTCGTATCTTCGTCCCTGCCCTTAAACCTCCCGCCACTCGCCACTCGCCCTTCTCATACGCGTGCGTTTTTTTTGCGCGTTTACACTCGTTTAAAAAAAAAAAAAAAAAAAAAAGAATAAAGAAGAAGAAATTAATCCTACCTGGACACGAAAAAAGGGAAGGGTGAGAAGGGAGGAAGGAAGGAAGGAAGGTGGCTATTTTCGTATAAAAAATAAAAAAAGGGCCGGCAAGGGGTCGACGATAGGGTGCGAAATTCTGGACGCAATACGGAGTGGCATTCGAGCGGTGGTTTCCTCTTCCTAATTGAACTCTCGTGCTTCTCCAACGAGTAGCAAAAACTAACCTTCGACCCCGCCACCACCACCGACACCAGTACCACCAGTAACACCCCTATCCCTTAGCCACCCTTCATCCCCCGTTCCCATTCGAAGTACCCAAAGACCAAGTGCCCGGTATAATTTAATCGGCCCAATCGCGCGCGCTCGGTTTGCCCTCAAAATTCGCGAATTTCGATAAAGCGAAAGACGACGAGGAAGTAGAAGTATAAGTGAGAGTACAAGTAGAAGTAGAAGTAGAAGTAGAAGATGAAGAATAAGAAGAAAAAGGATTCTTGAGCGATGAAAAAGGTATATATTTGCGGTGGTATACGTCAAAGAGAGAGAGAGAGAGAGAGAGAGAGAGAGAGAGAGAGAGAGAGTTAGTTTCTCGGAGATTAATTTTCCGCCCACTCGAACCATCAACGAACTCTAGCAATTTTCCTCCTCCTCACCCTCCTCCACTCCTCCTCCTCCTCCTCCTCCTCCTCTTCCGGTAAAAGGTTGCTTCGCGAAGGTACAATCTCTAACCGTGGAAGCATGCGTTGTTTGTGCCCTTTTAATGCATTTTACCGATAATACCACTTCCCTCGGATTAAAACAAAGGGATGGTTATGGTTGGGGTATGCAGGGGGAATGGGAGGGGGAGGGGAAGTGGGTCGAAGCAGTGGACAGGTGTCACTTTGCCGGAATTGTTCGTACGGTAAGAAACAGGGTATTTGGACGGAGGAGGAGGAGGAGGAGGAGGAGGAGGAGGAGACTCCTTTTTTTTTTTGTGGAATTTAAAAAAAAACTTTTACCATCCTTCTCGCCTACTTCGTACCGTCTGATCGTCGTTCAAGTTCGAACTGTTTTTTTTTTTTTTTTTATTTTTTATTTATTTATTTTTTTTATTTTTTTTTATTCATTCCACATGGGGTAACGTACGTACGTCGTTAAGAATTGGCTTCCATTAAAATTCGATCGGATTCCGAACTGTCGGACCGCGTACGATCGTCCCACGTGTGATCGTTAATAATACAGCGTGCGTCAGTAGGTAATGATGATTATTGCGGTATTAGCATAAGTACGCATTAACATATGTATGTATGTATGTATGTATGTATGTATGTATGTATGTATGTATGTATGTATGTATGTATGTATGTATGTATGTATGTATGTATGTATGTACCAGCGGTTACGCGCCTGATCCATTACACTTACAAATGTAAACAACCATTGTAGGAGGGATTATAAAACGGAACGAACGTAGTAACCCTCGGTAGTACACCGACCGTATTCGTACAATACAGTTTTGAACTTTCGATATTAGCGGCCGTGGAAAGTGGGGGTGGGACGGGGGGAGGGTTCCTCGCGTCGTATTGCAACGAGAGAGAGAGA
Organism: Dolichovespula saxonica; assembly: GCA_911387935.1. Taxonomy (NCBI): domain Eukaryota; kingdom Metazoa; phylum Arthropoda; class Insecta; order Hymenoptera; family Vespidae; genus Dolichovespula; species Dolichovespula saxonica. The sequence continues at coordinate 1,121,829 of OU426994.1, read as the reverse complement.
GAGAGAGAGAGAGAGAGAGAGAGAGAGATTGAGAGAGAGAAAGAGAGTACCTCTACCATCACCTACCTCGTTTCTGCTGGTTTACATTCCACGCCCGGGCCAGAAATTATTCAATAACGGGAAACGAATTCTCTCGATGTAGTTTTCCCCGGATTTCCTACGCGACCAAAATTACACCGAACGAAACGTTCATGCCTGGGTTGGGCTGGTTTACTGGCTTGCTGGCTGGATGGTTGGCTGGTTGGCTGGATGGCTGGATGGTTGGATGGCTGGCTGGTTGGATGGTTGGATGGTTGGATGGTTGGATGGCTGGCGACGGCAGCACCACTTGGAAAATTATGCTTCCGTGATCCGTGAAAGCAACGCCGATTTTCTACCTTTCTCGCTTAGCCGTTCTTTCGTTCGTTCGTTCGTTCATTCGTATTTTCATTTTCTCTCTTTTCTTTCTCTTGCTTTTTATCTTTTTGGCAGTTTCGTTTCGACGAGCTACGCCAGCTCTTCCGAAAGTTTCCTTTTTGGAAATTTAGTTGAAACGCAGTAGTAACGTGTACGATGGAACCGTACTGTCTCTCTCTCTCTCTCTCTCTCTCTCTCTCTCTCTCTCTCTCTCTCTCTCTCTCTCTCTCTCTCTCTCTCTCTCTCTTTCTTTCTCTCGTTCTCTTCTACGTGTATTATACAAGTATATATTATATACTAGATACATATATGTGTATATATATATATATATATATATATATATATATATATATATATATAGTTATATAAACACTCACACACATACACATACACACACACAGACGAGACACCCTATATGAGCACTGGGCTTTTTCATTGTTTCTCACAGTATATAGAGATGGTGGAAGGATCTCGCGCGCCTTCATCCAACCCTTAGTGACGGAACGTAAAAGGGCAATAAAACACACGGGACGCATCTGGGCTACGGGGCTTTACAAGGCACTACCTACTTTCTTTATCTCGTGCCTTGGCCCATCGCTCGACTCCTAAGCGATTTCTCGAACGCCCATCTCACTCTCTCACTCTCTCTCTCTCTCTCTCTCTCTCTCTCTCTCTCTCTCTCTCTCTCTCTCTCTCTCTATCTATCTATCTCTATATCTTTATCTTTATCTTTTGATAACCTCGTAGCCATCCCTACCTCGGACCTTCCTACTATACCATGAACAAAGTACGAATCGACGTTTACCTCGTGCGAAAGGGAAAAAGAAAAAAAAAAAAAAAAGGGAATTACGAGGACGATACAAGAAAATTCGTATCCAACTTCGCTCACTCCTTTTTTACGTTTTCATCCCCCGTCCCTCGCACCCCCGTGATTTTTCAGTAACGTTCGTATAAAGAAAAGAAGACTCGTGAGAAAGTTTCGATTACTCGACAATATATACATACATACATATATATATATATATATATATATATATATATATATATATATACACACACACACACACACACACACACACACCAGAAGAGTTCCGTCGCTGCTGCAATTCCACGGAGTTGTAAATGT
>OU426994.1:1000307-1112807 GCA_911387935.1 Dolichovespula saxonica | reverse complement strand
TGTATGACGGACAGAGATGATTAGATAGACGTATTTTAATCGATCGTTCGTACCATATCACTGTCACGTAGAAACGATGACAATTTGCGCGTTCGATTTTAACGATTAATTATCCTACCTAGTCGACTAAACCTGGACACCTCCCCTTAAAGCACCTCACCCTCTCCCTCAACCCCCTACCCCTACCCCCATCCGTCCTCCTACCCTTCCAGACCCGTTTGAACGGAGTTACCAATCGATCGGAAAGACCATAATCCGTTGATCGAGTTTAGCGTCGGGGCAATTAGTTGAAACATCATTAAATTTGGATATCTGTCCCTTGGGATGGTTTCTCTCTCTCTCTCTCTCTCTCTGTTACCGAGAAATAGAGAGAGAGAGAAAGAGAGAGAGAGATAGAGAGAGAGATCATCGACATTGTATATATTTGCTAATTACTTACTGATTCCCATTTACCACGAGTAATTAGCTACGTATTAATGCGTAAGATCGAATGAGATTCGTTGGTGCTTTCGATGACGTATATTTAAATAAAAATAATTTTTTTATAGCGTACATTTAAATAAAAATAATTTTTTTTCTTCTCGTCTTCTTCGTCTTCTTCTCCTTTGTATTTCTTTTTCATCTTCTCAAACAAGGTTCGCGCGAACGTGTGAAAATTCGTCGTTCGTTCAACTTATTTCTACGTTTTGCTTCAAAGTAACGAACGTTACCGATGTACAATGCATATGTGCGTGTGTGTTTGTGGTAACGAAAAATCTTTTGAGAAATCACGGAACACTCGAAGCCTGACTTATTCGTTTTCACGGTTCTGTTCCATCCTGGAATCTACCTTTTCCTACTCTTCTTTAACCCCCGTTTCTGGACTCGTTTCTCGAATAATTAATGCGCCGGTTCTCGCCCTCGAGGGAACCTTTCCGTTCTGCACACACCCTTCGACTACGTTTCCTTACGATTTTCTTTTCGTTCGTTTCTTCTTTTATCTTCTATTTTTATTTTTATTTTTCGTTTCCTCCTTCCCTCTCTCTCTCTCTCTCTCTATGTTATTTTTTTTTCTCTCCCGTTTACCTTCTTCACCATTCTAACGGAAAGATGGAACGAAACGGGTGCATGGGTAACGTCGGGGAGGTGAAGGGGGAGGAGAAAAGGGAGGGGTTGGGAGGGGAGGGGAAAAAAGGGAGGAAGAAAGATGGACGATTCGAAAACGTGTTGTGTTATACGTAGGATTACGATCGAGGAACAACAACCATACGCGCGTTTATTTATTACCTTATCGATTCGATCGCTTCTCAAATCGATAACGATAAATAGTCGTTAAACGTTCGGTTAATCGACGTATCTATACACCCACGAAGAGGAGAGGGGGAGGGTGGGGGTGGGGGTTTAGCACCATCAATTCAATGTCCTTTATTTTATGTGATTCGCCAATCGTCGTATAATTGCTTAACGGGAAACGCGGATATACGTTTGTCCTAGTCGTCATACGATATAAATTCTCTCTCTCTCTCTCTCTCTCTCTCTTTGTCTTTGTCTTTGTCTTCTTTGTCTCTATCTCTCTCTCTCTCTCTCTAAAACGGCGACCTTACGATTACGGCTTTCTAAATGGCCATAAGCATCGAAGCGACTCGAGAACTAACTCTGCAATCTGCGATCACCAGTAAAACGTTGAGTTTAAGTTGGCCATTAATTTGATATTACATCGTTGATTTTGTATGTATGTATGTATGTGTGTGTGTGTGTGTGTGTGTATATATATATATATATATGTATATATATACACGTGTGTCGTACGAGAGAGAGAGAGAGAGAGAGAGAGAGAGAGTGTGGGTGGTCGGTTGGGAGGAGGAATAACTAATCCACAAGTAAGAGTAGATGATATTACTTTCAGCTGAAGTATCGTTTAAATCCGTGATATTTTTTTTTTATACCCTGACGATGCAAAAAAGAAAAAAAAATAGAAGAAGAAGAAGAAGAAGAAGAAAAAAAAATGGCGTAATAATATTTCCAAGTTGGCGTCTGACTTATCGTCGATCTCATCCACTTAACCGGGTAATCATTTACGTTTGAACCGTCTCATACGCACGCGACCTAAGTAAATGGAACGAGAATGAGGATAGAAAGAGAGAGAGAGAGAGAGAGAGAGAGATAGAAAGAGATAGATAGATAGAGAGAGAGAGAGATAGAGAGATTTTCACGTAGTTCGAAAATATAGTAGGAGTGTAAAGTTCGTAAGATGGGTCTTTGAAGGTAACGAGGGAAAGGATGGGAATGCGGTTTTTGGGACGATCCGATGGAAACGATCCTCCGGAGGGTAGAAGGAGGGATGTAGAGAGGGGTAAGAGGGTGTAAGGGGAGTGGTCGGTCTTACGGTAATTTCGAAACTTCCCCATGGCGACGTCTCTTGGTAGTAGCTGCAATAAGGAGCCGAGAAAATCTGGATATCTCGTTGGTTATATACAACGAACTGACTTTCTCTCTCTCTCTCTCTCTCTCTCTCTCTCTCTCTCTATTTCTCTCTCTCTCTATTTCTCTCTCTTTCTCTATCTCTTACTCTTCTCCTGTTGCCATCTCTCTAGTGACTTAACCATCTCTTGCTCCACGCTCGTTTCTTACCCGTGGAATAATTAATACATACAAGTCTCAGGAGTGCGAAAGGAATTTCCATGTTAAGCCGTAGGAAGCTCTCTCTCTCTCTCTCTCTCTCTCTCTCTCTCTCTCTCTCTCTCTCTTGTTTGTAAACGTCCTTACACCGTATCGTACCTATTTTAGATAAAAAAAAAAAAGAAAGAAATATACACCCTTCGCGCGCTCTCCACACCGTATACGACTTATTAGTCGTCGTCAAATTAGGGTAGAATCTTTCAAAACTTTCTGATTATTTTTCAACGATCTCGAGGAGTACGTTAACTAACGATGATTATTACGATGATAATGATGATGATGATGATGATGATACTCTAATGAAGGACGGATTATAAGTTCGAGTCGATACACATATATAGAAATAACATGTTTACCACGATCAATAAGTCTCGTACGAGAAATGAATATTACACGGAGGGGATACGAGGATGGAATTAGTTATATGGAGTTGATCGACGATAAATAATCCCTCATATCGAAAATAAAAAAAAAGAAAAGGACAGAGAGAGAGAGAGAGAGAGAGAGAGAGAGAGAGAAGGAAGGTTATAAGGAAGGTGAGTGGGTGGGTTGATGAGGGGAAGAAAAATAAGGATAAACTCGATTATCTTTCCTCCAAACGTAGAGGGATGAGGAGGATGATCATTACCAAGAATGATATCCATATTTCTGGTGGGTTTTACTTGTGAAGAGAGAGAGAGAGAGAGAGAGAGAGAGAGAGAGAGAGAGAGACTACTCCTATTACTCCCCCAATACTATGGCGAATAAAAGAAAAGCTTCTGAAAGTTTGTTAGATCTTTTTGAAAAAGAGACGGATAAGCGTATAGAGGATATGAACAGACAGAGAGAGAGAGAGAGAGAGAGAGAGAGAGAGAGAGAGATAAAGGAGAGAGGAGAGAGAGTGAGAGAGAGAGAGAGAGAGAGAGAGAGAGGGAAAAGTGAGTGGAACGCAAAGGGAAACGATTCGATCTCATCACGTAGAGGGTGCAGTTAGCAACATCTGGTACGCCGAGAGGGAGCGAAAGAGAGAGAGATAGAGAGAGAGAGAGAGAGAGAGAGAGAGAGAGAGAGAGAGAGAGAAACGTCCTTGCTAATGCGAGGAAGAAGGTCTTCTCTCGCGTGCGGTTCCCGCAGTTGAAGTTGCGTTCCGCAACAGTCTCTCAACCTCGAAAGAGGAGGGACAGAGGGAGATCCTACCGTAACCAAAAGAAAAATGAAAGAGAAAGAGAGGGAAAGAAAGAGGATGATGAGGATGAGGAGGAGGAGGAGGAGGAGGAGGAGGAGGAGGAGGAGGAGGATTGGTACATTAGCCGCAAAGGGGATGGCTCCACGAGGAGGATCTCTCAAACTGTCGTCAGGACTTTAGTTTGCTTTTTCTACAATTCGAAATGTACGTCAGAAGGCGGCAATATCCCTGAAGGGGAAATTCGCGTGTGATATTTCTTTACTTCACGTCTCTCTGAATATTTTTTCTCTTAGGTTCTTTCGTTCCTTTCCTTTTCTTTTACGATCTTTCTTTCGTTCTAGCTACGTCATTTTTTATCGAAAGGAACGAAAAGAAGGAGCGAAAAAAAAAAAAAAAAACAGAAAGAAAAAGAAAAGAGAAGGAAAAGAAAAGACTCTCACTCCGTTAAGCCTTTTTCTTTTCTTCCACTCCCTCTTAATCTTCTTCTTCCTCTTACACTCTTATACTCTCTCTCTCTCTCTCTCTCTCTCGTTCTTCGACCGACCCAATCGGTTAGCTCGTATCGCGTGCGTAACCGAAAATCTTCTCATACATTTCGAAATACGAATACGTTCCGTTCCGCGTACGAAGAGGGCGGCCACGCCCTCGTTATTCTTTACTCCGGGAAAAAAAAAAAAAAAAAAAAAAGAAAAGAATTTCTAAAAACGAAATAGAAACAACGAGAGACGATAGAACGAGCGAGAGAAAGGTTACGAGTAAATCCGTAAGATTTAATCTTACGAGATGGAGAGAGTAACTACGTCGTTACGGATTAGGTTGATCGTTAGAAAATTTCGATCGGACGATAGAAGATAAAAGGAGAAAGGATAAAGAAGAGGAGGAGGAGGAGGAGGAAGAAGAAGAAGGGAAAAATAAAAAGAAGAAAAGAGGGGAGGAAAATAGACGAACACGAAAACCGTCGAAACAACGAGCTTCGCGTGTTGTTGGTTGTTCGAACGACGAATATAATTCGTCTTGTAACACGAACGGTGCTGATATAGAATGAAGATAGAAAGAGAGAGAGAGAGAGAGAGAGAGAGATAGACGAACGAATAGAATGAAAGAGATAGAGAGAGAAGGAATAGGTAATATAATTTGAGCCAGGAGTATCGACATATTGGATTCTGCAGTCGAAACGCCACCCTCTAAACCGACGTATCTCGTTATATCGTATTTGCATTCGATCTGTAGGTTGACGTGGGACGACAGCTACGTTGACGAGGACCCCCCTTCCTCCTCCTCCTCCTCCTCCTCCTCCTCCTCCTCCTCCTCTTCCTCCTCTACAATAATATACCTATATTTCGAATCGGTCCCGATACGATACGTTTCGAATCATCCTACACTATCCTATCCTGTATCTTTTCAACCTCTCACTTTCACCATACTTATCGTTAGCGAGAAACAGGAGAGTGAGAGAGAAAGGATGAGGGAGAAAGATGAATCCCTAAAAGAGAGAGAGAGAGAGAGAGAGAAAAAAAAAAGAAAAAAAAAATATCGTAAAGATTGATACGTCCTTAGTCGTCACGAGACACGAAAAAAAAAAAAGGAAAAAAAAGAAAAAAGGAACAACGGATTGACGCGTGTAAAAGGGAGCGAGCTAATCGCGAATACTCGATCTAAATAGAAATTAGAGAGAGAGAGAGAGAGAAAGGAAGCAACGATACGGATCTAAGTCTCGTCGTTTTTAACAATGTAAAGAGAACTCGATATCTCGCGTGCGTAGAACACGAAACGCGAGTAGAGTTAGTTTACTAGGAGGGAGGAAGCGCATACTTCACCGACCTCTTGGATAACGCAAAAGTAAAGTTACCTTTCTTTCTCTTCCAGTTACGAAAGGAGAATCAGATGAAAAGAGAACGAGAGAGAGAGTGAGAGAGAGAACGAGAGAGAGAGAGAGAGAGAGAGAAAGGGGGGGGAGAAAAAAGAAACGTTGAACGTATATACCTGTAAGAATACAGCGAGAATACAACGGGAGTCCGTGAAACGATAACGAACCCTTCTTCCACTCGGCAAAGTTCAGCAATTCGAGTAGAGATTCTAAAGGGGGTGGCTGTCTAAAGGGGGTTGGATTGGGTTGGATTGGGTTGGATTGGGTTGGATTGGGTTGGATTGGGTTGGAAGGTGGATGGAAAAGCGTAGCCCACCCTCCTCACCTCATCCACCCCAACTCCTCCACCCCACCTCCCGGATAACTCAGCAGCAGTAGCAGCAGCAGTAGCAGCAGGGATTGGTTCGTTAATGTTATCGGTAGCTCGCGTGATGTGTAACATAAAGCATCGTGGTAGTACCTTCTTGAATTTCGTTCCCTTTGTGCGCCCTTGGAATTTATGTTACACGCCGATCCTGTCGCGCGAGCACCGCACACGAGAAGGGTGGTTAGCGGGCGGGTGGGTGGGTGGTTGGTTAGGGGTTGAGGGGTTGAGGGGTTGGATGGATTAAACTAACAAGTAAGCGAGCGAAAGCCTCCGAGGGAAGTGGAAGAACGTTGAGGGATAAAAAAGAAAGGGGTTGTTGGACGACGTTATATGAAGAAACGAGTGAGAGAGAGAGAGAGAGAGAGAAGTATTTCGCGATATATTTAATAAGAGTAGGTTTTAGCTACGTTTTATTTAGTTTTTTTTTTCTTCAATCTTTTTTTTTTTTTTTTTTTAAGCTTGTATAACAATGATCTTTTTTGCATTCGACGATTCTCATCGTTCAACGACAGAGAGAGAGAGAGAGAGAGAGAGGGAGAGAGAGAGAGAGGATCTCTTTATCTACCCCTTTCCATTATCCATAAAGTAAAATACTACATACGTAATCTCTACCCATTTATTAATCGAAAAGATTTACGTTTGACGAACATCAAAGGTCGACGAGAACGATGACGGTACGCCGAACTCGAGTGAATTTAAACCCTCAAGGGTTAGACAGGACCTGTCATATTTTCGATGAAATTCCATTAGACCGTAGGTTGAGAACGATGGTGGTGGTGATGGTGGTGATGATGGTGGTGGTGATGGTGGGGTATCGAGATGCCGGGGTGCACGAAAGTTCCATGTGAAACGCAGCGTTAGCGCAATGGTGTTACGATATCGCTACCGTCCCATGCTTGCTACTACTGTTGCTACTACTGTTGCTACTACTACTACTACTACTACTACTACTACTACTACTACTAGTAGTCCTCGTCGTCTGTGCTACGTGGAGTCGTTTGTGCGCTCACACGAATCTCGCTCCCCACTTTCTGTCCATTTACGGTGGTTAGCAGTTCGCTCGCGCGAACCATTAGCACCTCGTGAGTTACGGTTAGCCTCGGTAAAGCTCTTTCCCTCTCTCTCTCTCTCTCTCTCTATCTCTATCTCTATCTCTCTCTCTCTCTCTCTCTCTCTCTCGTACAAGCATATGCTTTCTTTTACGTGTGTACGTACGAGTATGCGTATGTGTGTGTGCATGCGTGCGTTCGTTCGTTCGTTCGTTCGTTCGCTATTCGAGGACGACCCTTAGAATCTCTCTCTCTCTCTCTCTCTCTCTCTCTCTCTCTCTCTCTCTCTCTCTCTCTCTCTCTCTCTCTCTCTCTCTCTCTCTCTCTCTTCGTACTCCATCTTCTCCTGCTCGCCATATCGCTCTCTCGTGCCTTGTATATTAATTATTTCAGACGGAAAAGGGTAGCAGGGTGCTCTACCGCCATCACCGCCAACACTGCCCTGGGCTTCCCCTTGGGGGAGGAAGAAAAAAAAAAGAAAAAAAAAAAGAAAGAAAGAAAGAACGCGCGCCTAGCGGGGGAAAGGAAATTGCTTCGATACCCCCCGCGAAATTACATTGACCCAGATTTTCTCTCTCGCCGTCTACCCTTCTCTCTCTCTCTCTCTCTCTCTCTCTCTCTCTCTCTCGTTTTTTTTCTCTTCTCCTTCATCTTGGATTTATTTTTCTTTTTTTTGTATTTTTTTTCCTTTTCTCATTTTTTCCCCTTTTCTCTTCACCCCCCATCACTACTCCTTTTACTTCCTCTCTCTCTCTCTCTCCACGTTTTCAAGATCCCATTAATCATTATTAATCGTTTGAAATCGTGATAAGATAAATCAATGCGGAAATATAAACAGTTACCTTTATATTATAGAAAAATATTGTACACCATACGGATGAGAAATCGTGTTTCCCGTCTTATAGAAATATCGTATCTGTATAAAAAATGAATTTTTATAATTTCCCACGTAACGCATCCACCATATTGTTTTTATCGTCGTCGTCGTTGTTGTTGTTGTTGTTGTTGTTGGATGTTTCTCATGGGACACCGATGTTTACGTACACATCTTTCTCGTACATTCATAGTATCTCTCGAAAAAATCTATCTTACCAGTTAAGTCACTACTATTCGTTTTCTTTGAAGGGAACAACAACGATATCGCATTTACGTCTCTTAAAACACGAACGAAAGGGTAAGAAAGAATAACGTTTGGCTTCTTTAACCGCGCGCGCGCGCGCACACACACACACACACACACATATCGTTGACTTTCTTTTTACGTGGGTACACATATGCTCGCGGCGCGACGGAATAGCAAGTTAAAAGTATTTCGTGGTTAACCTTTGGGACCGTTATGAATTGCACTTAAAGGAGGGCCTCGACCCATAGATTAACCTCCCGTTTCAATTAATCACCCGGTATAGTATAGTACTGACGGAACGCGATCCATCTCTCTCTCTCTCTCTCTCTCTCTCTCTCTCTCGTTCCCTTTCTTACAAACACACAAACACACACACACACACACAGAGAGATGAATATACACGCATAAAGATCGAGAAATGAAGAAAACGCGGCTTTTTCTTTGAAGCACTAGGAACTAGTTCGTCGGATTTAAAAGTGAAAATTTCATTCGACGTTAATCGTCCGACATTTATATACACACACACACACACACACACACACGTATATATATGCGTGTGTTCGTACACTCGACCAGGATGTGATAATGAAACGATTAAAAAAAAGCCCGAAGTGGCTCTCCATCGTTTAAAATTAACGAGTTAATTATAAATTAATTATTTATTATTTATTATTTATTAACGACGAGTCAATTCTCTTTTCGTTCTACGTACTCACGCATATTTTACTTTACTTCCTTCCTTCTTTTTCCTTTTTTTTCGTTCTTCGTCGAGCAACGAAATAAATTAAAAAAAATCAATACCACCGATCGTTATTCATGGATAATACTTTCTACACCGTACTAACGTGCATACGTTATTACAGTTATAATTCGTGTTAGTCTCTCGTCGCGTATATAATCGAGTTCTTATTTTCCGAAACTATTTCAATGGCGCAAGGTAACTTCGCTTGTAATGATTTAACGATAATTTACGTAGTGATATAACCGTGTCACTATATGCAATATACGTGAACTACTCGTCGTTAGGTCGCTCGTTGTTCTCTCTCTCTCTCTCTCTCTCTCTCTCTCTCTCTCTCTCTCTATCTCTCTCTATCTCTCTATCTCTCTCGAGGTGATGGTGGTGAGACGTTATTGCTACTGCAGTTTAGTACGGGCTACATAAACGTTCTTGTATACTCTACTAGGAACAACGACAACAAGCTACCCTGTTTACACTTTAATACACATACAAACACACACACACACACACACACACACACACACACACACACATATATGTAAAATGGTGTAACGAGAGTATCGTATACTCTTAACACGTACATACATTACGTATATGTTAAGGATAAAAGAACGAAATAATATTATAAATAGGTGTACATCTCTCTCTCTCTCTCTCTCTCTCTCTTTTCTTCTCTCTTTTTTCCTTTCCCTTACTAAATGTTTTTCTCCAACGACAATAGGAAAAAGCTATAAGGGGGAGGGATAGACGTTAGGATATTCTAAGGATAATGCCGAAGGATATTCGCCATGGAATACATATATCAATCTCGACTGGATTAAGCCAGAGGCTCGGTGGTAGTAGCTGCTTAAGTCCGGCGTATCCATTAAACTCTCGTCAGGAGGCGCCTAGTACGTGACACGCCGGTGGTGGTCTTAAGCAAGTTTGATGAAACTTTTCCGCGTCGTGGAAGGAAAGGTGAATGACGTGTCACGAGTAAGAAGGAGAAAAAGGAAAGAGGGAGAGAGGGAAAGTGGGAGGGAGAGAGGGTGAGAGTGAGAGAGAGAGAGAGAGAGGAAAAGAGGCGACGTGAAAGGGTCGACGTACTCTTCTTCTCGAGGAAAAATATTGTCTGTGAAATATAAACTATATACTATGTGTATATATATATATATATATATATATATATATATATATATATGTAATATATGTAATATATGTAATATATGGTAATATATTATCGTTATATTTAATAACGACATAATTACATATTATGATAATAATATATATATATATATATATATATATATACTTTATCATTAATATTATTATTATATATTATTATTATTAATATATTATAATAATATTATTATTATATTTAATAACGACATAATTACATATTATGATAGTAATATATATATATATATATATATATATATATATATATATATATATATATATATTATAAATTATTAAAGTATATATATATATATTATATATATTTTATATATATATATATATATATATATATACTTTATCATTAATATTATTATTATATATTATTATTATTAATATATTATAATAATATTGTTATTATATTTAATAACGACATAATTACATATTATGATAATAATATGTATATATACTTTACCATTAATATTATTGTCATATATATTATTATTATTAATATATTACAATAATATTATTATTATATTTACTTACGACATAATTACATACTATGATAGTAATATGTGTATATATCTTATCATTAATATTATGTACTCGTGTATATTTACATAAATATATATGTATATATATATATATATATATATATATAAAGTTAAGGAATAATCTCGCGATAACGTTTCGCGTACATACGAGCCCGCGAGAAATTGTTTCGCAAACTTTCTAATATATTCGCATCGACAATAATGCACGCACAACGAAACCGTCTAATTTCTCTAATTGATAATCATCGATTTAACGAAATAATCCTTCTATATCCTTCGTTTTATTTGTTACAGCTGTCGGAGCTCGAGCAGCGGGTCCTGGAGGCCGAGGGAAGGGCCGACGAGGCGGAGGATAAGGTGAGGAGGACCAAACGTAATATAATATAATAAAAGAAAAGAGGGATTTGAACGAATGAGGAAGAATGAATAGAGGGAGAAGGAGTGATGAAAAAAGGGGAAACCAAAAAAAAAGAGAGAGAGAGAGAGAGAAAGAAAAGAATAAATGAAAGATTTGCAGTTTGTCGTTCATTGATACTGAGAGGGGAGAGGAGAGGAGAGGGGCGAGGAGAGAGGAGAGGGGAGGGGAGAGATACTCTTGGAAGAGTTTGCAAGAAATCCGTTCGAGTTCGATGAACACGAGTAAACATCATCGTGTTGTTGTTGGGTTTGAAGCGAAACGAGTGGATTTAATCGGGTGTAGAAAAATTTGTCGAGAGTGTTTCTCACGATGAATCTCTCTCTCTCTCTCTCTCTCTCTCTCTCTCTCTCTCTCTCTCTCTTTCTCTCTCTCTCTCTCTCTCTTTCTCTCTCTCTCTCTTTCTCTTAGGTGAAGTAGCGACAGCCTGCTGCTGCTTGAGAACAATCGAGCGTAAAAAGACATTCGAGTACCGGTACTCACTCCGCTTGCTTTCTCTCTCGTTCTCTCTCGTTCTCTCTCTCTCTCTCTCTTTTTTTTCCTCTCTTTTCCCTTATCTCTCTCTTCTTTTCCTCGTACCGTAACAACACATAGCGTATAAATGGTGGGGCCCCCGTTACAACGAGTCCCCGAGCGCCCCTCGGAAAATTGCTGCTCCCTACGCCATCTTCTCTCGCTCGGCTAACCCCGACCTGCCTGCTTGCCGGCCCGTGCTTGCCGGCTGGCGATTCGTTTGAAATAATTACGGAATCTTTTTTTTTTTCTTCCCCCGAAACTAACGGAGAAAAGATTTGAAATAATTCCTTTCGAACGAACGAACGAACAAACCGATCGCCAAAGTTAAAAACATCTTTCTTTGAATACTTTGCGATCTCATCGTTATTATTATCGTTATCATCATCGTCATTATTATTATTATCATTATTATTATTATTATTATTATTATTATTATTATTATTATTATTATTATTATTATTATTATTTATTACGTTAGCACAAAGAGTCGGAACGAACGATTCGAACGAATTATTGTTTGCAAATCCTTATAACTCGTCCCTATGTATATCGTCGGATGTAATACATATCCCTCGAAGAAGAACCCTACACTGCAAACGCGCTCGACGATTTATAACGATCCATTTGTAAATACTTCCAAGCAAATAGATTTATCGTTGTATCCTGGATTTCTTCTTCTTTTTTTGTTTCGTTCGTTCGTTCATTCATTTATTTATTTATTTATTTATTTTTTTTTTATCTCTCTTTCTTTCCTTTCTTTCTTGTTCTTTTATTAATTTCTTTCTTTTTTTTTGTTCGAATTCCAACCAATATCCGCGTCCCTAACGACAGCGTGTACGTTCTAACGAAACATACATTTTTGTTTCTGCGCGATATCTTTCGCAAAATCAAAATCCATCCACGCGTCATCGCGAGCGAGATTGAAATGTTCCCTCGATATCGCTTCGTAACAAATATATTAAAAAAGAAAAAAAAAAAAGAAAGAAAGAAAGAAAAAGAAAAAAAGAGGAGCCCCGAAACGCATCATTTCGTAAATCAAAATCCACCTTGCGTCGCGCGCCAGCGGGATTTAAATGATGGTCTGCTCGATATCGCTCGTGGGGTGGGAAAAAAAAAGAAAGGAAGAGCCGAAACGCCTGGGGGGTGGTTTGGGGTGGTTTGAGGTGGTTGGGGTGGTTTTCTCGATCGCAGGAAATAGATATTATTTGTTCGAACGTTGGATATCGCACTGTATTACCGACGAAAACGTCCAATTCGTTCGAAGTTTCACACCCTCGAATCTCTCTCTCTTTCTGTTTCAATCTATCTCTGTTTCACCCTCTCTTTCACCCTCTATCTATCTCTCTATCTCTCTCTATCTCTCTCTCTCTCTATCTATCTGTTTTCATCGATTTGTACGCTCGCACAAATTATTACCACCTCCGTATAGTCACTCACCGTACTTACCGACGGATCAAAGTAACACAGACCTAGTTACCTTTGAAAATATCTTCTAAGGGAAAATTCTAACTTACCGACGGTAGGTAACGCATCTCACGATACCCTGTCGCTCGCTTATCCCATTTCTTTTTTCCCCCCGTATCCCCGAGGATTCAGTCGTTTGGTCGTCGTTGTTATCCAAATTTCCGATATATGCTAAAGGGAAATACTCGTTTACCGACGATATTTATTATCGATTTTCGAACAGGTTGGTTTTTTTTTTTTATATTACGATCGTCATTCACATTTTATACATCGTTTTCATGTGGTATTAAGAATCGTGCGATCGTAACGATTATCATAATTATTTATTCATTGCCGAGAGAGAGAGAGAGAGAGAGAGAGAGAGAGAGAGAAAAAAAGAAAGAAAGAAAGAAGGAAAGAATAAATGAGCCGTTCGTAATTCAAATATCGATCAGATCAAACTTTGAACTTTTGATCGACTTTTTGAACGTTTCTAAATTTATGCCGTCGAGGCACTTGACGAAGTCGTCCGTCGACTTTTTATATTCCTAATAAATCTCCCTAATTCCCGTCGTTCGATATCGTTAAATGGCAAAATCGATATTCGACCGTCGAATAAAAAAATAATTTATTTCGATAACAAGATTACTCTTGAGACTGTTCCTTACCTTTTACCCTTCTTCTTCTTCTTTTTTTTTCCTTCCTCTTCTTTTTTTTTTTTTTTACAGTCGTTAAATGAAATCTACGTTTTCGTCGATACGTTAAAAAACGTTCGATCGGAGTTTAACGTTTTAATTACGAATTTTTATCGAAAAGAAAAACGATTTACATTATATCTCATCGCTTTTCTCCAGATTTTTCATTAATTAACGTTACTCGTATTAATGTCATTCGTTAATCGTATTTTCGGGGGAACGGGGGAGCGCGTCACGACGAATAAAATTGTCAAATAAATCCGGATCGAATGATGACGACGACGATGATCTATCGTAAAGAGAAAGAAAATAAAAAATAAAAAAATAAAAAAAAAAAAAAAAAGGAAAAATCCCGAACGTGAGGCAACGAGACCAATGGATTTATGTTTATGTTTTCGAGAGTGAGACTAATGTTTGGAAATGAAATTCGCGCGCGGAACGGCCATTCCTGTAGAATTTGTTAATTGATTTGATAAGTAATAGTAACAGTAATAGTTGTAATAATAATAGTAGCGATAATAGTAATGATAGTAGTAGTAGTAATAATGATAATAGAAGTGATAGTAGTAGCAATAATAGTAGCGATAATAGTAGTGATAGTAGTAGTAGTAATAATAATAGTAGTAATAGTAGTAACGATAATAGTAGTATTAGTGATAATAGTAGTGATAGTAGTAGTAGTAATAGTAGCGATAATAGTAATGATAGTAGTAGTAGTAGTAATAGTAGTAATAGTAATGATAATAGTAGTGATATTAGTAGTAATAGTAGTGATATTAGTAGTAATATTAGTGATAATAGTAGTGATATTAGTAGTAATAGTAGTAATAGTAGTAGCGATAATAGTAACGATAGTAGTAATAGTAATGATAATAGTAGTGATATTAGTAGTAATAGTAATAGTAGTAGTAATAGTAGTAGCGATAATAGTAATGATAGTAGTAGTATCGTATCGGCCGGTACTCTCGCGGGTAAATTCTGTGTCAGGCAGGGCGCATGTTAGGCTGGCATTGATTTTTGTCTCTCTTGCCGTCTCTCTTCGAGCGAAAGAAAGAGAGAAGGAAGAGAGAGAGAGAGAGAGAGAGAGAGAGAGAGAGAGAACGCGAGAACGCACGAAGAGAAAGAGAAAGAGAGAGAGAGAGAGAAGAGAGTAAGATGGCCGACGAAGCGGCCGACGAGACCGCCGTTTTGTTATGACCTCGAAATTCCGTCCGAATAGTCGCGAGCCCACGGTCACGCGTGTGTCTGCGTGTTCGCACTCGCCAAAGTTTTTATCCTTTTTTACAAATTTTCTTTCCTTTTCCCTTACGATCGATACGATCCATAATAATCGATCGTTCGACGTCTTTCTCCTCTTTCTCCTCCTCCTCCTCCTCCTCCTCATCCTCCTCCTCATCCTCATCCTCCTCCCTTTCCTCCTCCACCACCTCCTCCTCTTTCTCCTCTTTCTCCGGCTGCTCGGTTTAAACAACAACGCGTCGCGTAGAGCAGCGCGTTCGTTCGTAAAGACGAATCGAAGGGATAATATTGTGAGGATAAACCTCGCGAGAGAAATATTATTATGGATACAGGAAGGTGACACCGATGAAAGGTAAAGCCGAGCTTTTTCTTGTATGCGCTTTGGTCGATGGTCAATGAAAAAAAAAAAAAAAAGAAAGAAAGAAAAAAATATTATTGCGAGCTTCGTCGATACGTTTTCCCTTTAAATTTTTACTGCACACGTAAACACGTAAACACGTACACGCACACGCACACGCACACGCACGTAAACGTCTATGTGCTTTTTAAGATAGCCCGTATTTTGACGAAATACGAAAGCACGAGCTCGAGCACGAAGGCACGCCATACACGCACGGAAGCACGCACGCATTCTTACAAACGGCGAAGAACATTGTCATCTTTATCACGTTTTAATCCTCCTTATCGTTACATCCTTTGGAAAATGTTTCTTCGTCGGACTCGTTAACACATCCGTTAAACCAAGAGAGAGAAAAAAAAAAAAATATATATATATATATATATATGTGTGTGTGTGTGTGTGTGTGTGTGTGTGTAGGTGTATATATCGTCGCGCTCTAATTTCTCCATTTCCCTTCTTCTATCTCTTTCTCTCTCTCTCTCTCTCTTTCTCTCTATTCTCTATTCTCTTTCGTGATTCACGAAGTGTGATTCACGGATACGACGAACGCGTTTAAGCCTCTCTCGTAGTAGATTCTTATGATATCTCGCGATATTATCTTCATTGGGGTACATCGACTGCTATGTAATATCCGTCGATCTCTCTCTCTCTCTCTCTCTCTCTCTCTCTCTCTCTCTCTCTCTCTCTCTCTCCCTCTCTCTTGTGTCCGTTAAAATTAATATTACGTTCGTATCTTTCTCTCTTGAAAGATTTCATTTTATTTCCATCTTCTTCGAGTGACATACGACGATCTATACATACGTTTATACATATATACATATACTCATGTACACGTACACATGTATTATTTATATACATATATGTCTCTCTCTCTCTCTCTCTCTCTCTCTTTCTCTATGTATGCACACGCGCGCACACGCATAAATCAGCAAATAAGTGAGGAAGAAAGCGCTCACGTCGGGAGAGACGACTTCTTTTGTCCCGCGTCGATCAGGTTGGCGCTTTGGATGGAAGGGTAAAAAGATTAAAAAAAAAAAAAAAAAAAGAAGAAAAGAAAAGAACGAAAAAACGAAAGAATAGAAACAAGTGGTAAAGGGAAATGCGAGAAACTAAAGGGGGGAGAAAAAGGAAAGAAAAGAAAAGCTCTCGAAAAAGAATACAGCATTTAAGAGCAATTTAGGTGGTATACGCGTCTCTGCGGACTTTAAACGACGGCCGGGAGTCGAGCTTTGAGACTTAGAGACTAAGGACTGGGTACGAGACGCGACTTTTAGAGAATTGGCTGGGATCCAATTCGTGAGTAATCCCGCACTTCCCGTGAGCACCCGCGCGCAACAAACAAAATAAATGTATATATAAACGTATATACGCCTCTGTGTGCGCCCTCCTTCATCATCTTCTTCTTCATTTTTCATTTTTCATTCTCTCTCTCTCTCTCTCTCTCTCTCTCTCTCTCTCTCTCTCTCTCTGTCTCTCGTACTCCTCTCTTTTTTCCTTTCTTATCTTTTTTTTTTTTACAGTAGTGTTTGTCAGTAACAGCTAACGCAGTATAGTACATAGTACATAGTAAGAGTAGTAGTAGGAGGAGGAGGAGGAGGAGGTGGAGGAGGTGGTGGAGGTGAAGGAGGAGTAGGTTCTCGAAGGTTCTCTCTTTAAATATTTCAGTGCGACGCCGGTTCCTCTCCTCTCGTGTCCATCGACTTTTCACCCGTTAAAGCTTATAACATTACGTAGCTCCCCACCAGTCGACTACGATACATCTTCGAATTATACTTTTTTTTATCGTCGGCCCATAGAAATCGTTCGATTCAAGTTTTTGGTCGAATGAAAAAATGGCCACTGCCTGCCTGGCTGCTGCTGCTGCTTGGCCACTGCTCGACGACTGCCTTTGGTTGTTCACTGGTTGACTAACCGGCTGAGACGGAATAAAAACGTAATAAAAAAAAAAAAAAAAAAAAAATATCCTCCGTTACGTGTATTTATCGAAATATACGATTACGGACGTTCGAGTTTATCGCGATAACCGTTTGAACTGATAAGCTTTCGATACATATTTTACGTTACTCGTGGTGAGAGAAATAAGAGAGAAAGAGAGAGAGAGAGAGAGAGTGAGAGAGAGTGAGAAGGAAGATATGGTCGCGTGCACGAGCCACGTGCGCTAGAAAGAGAGAGAGAGAGAAAGAGTACGTCTCATGGTGATGGTGATGGCAATGGTGTGATGGTGATGGTAGTGATGGTGACGCGATGGTGTACGCAATGCGGATCGAAGAGATAATCGTCTCTCTCTCTCTCTCTCTCTCTCTCTCTGTCGTGTTCTCAAACTATTTCCATTCGTATCTCTCCTTGTAATTTCATTTGTACGACTTTTCAATTGGTTTCATCGCTTCTTTCACTTTGACACGAACATACATACACAACACACACAACACACAACACACACACACACACACACACACACACACTTTCTCTATCTCTCTTTGTTTCCGTCTTCCTCATTAACCTTTTCCCTCTTGTGATCATCATCCACGAGTCTCCCACGCAAGTCTACCCTTCCATGATGGATTTAGAACAGATCGATAAATCTCAAGACAGCTTCCGTGGCAGTATCTCTCCTTCCTTCCTTCCTTCCTTCCTTCCTCCCATAACCCCTCTACGTTCCACCCCCTCTCCCTCCCTCCAACCCCCATCCCTCTCTCTCTCTCTCTGTCTTCATCCGCCACCGTGTCAGGAGGAGAACGGTTCTTCCTCCTTTTATTCGTTCGAGACTTAACGTCGATTAAATTTCAATGTTCCCGTTTATAAAATTTAAAAACAACCTGCCAGCCAGCCAGCTAGCTAGCCAACTAGTTAACTGTCTAACATCGAAATAAGGATTCGAACGATAACGTTTCCCTTTAAGAACTTTTAACGTTAACGAGTAGGTCAGTGACATTTACCATAAGCGTCCTTGACTTTAATCGAGGCGTGCATAGAAACGGATCACGTATATTGGCAACTACGAGGATATTCGATAAACGAATTCCCGTAGTGGTATCGTCGTCGTTCGTACGTCGCTTTGTAAGAGACAGAGACGGAGATACCGAGATAAAGAGATAAAGAGAGAGAGAGAGAGAGAGAGAGAGAGACAGAGACAGTGAGAAAAAGAGAGAGAAGAAATGACGACTGGCTCCCTGATTCTCTCTTTCTCTTTCTCTTTCTCGGTCTCTGTCTCAGTCTCTCTCTCTCTCTCTCTCTCTTTCTCTCTTTCTCTCTCAGGGTCATCGTCTCGTCATGGGATGGTGTGCGCGCTGCGCCGCTTGTATGCATACGTCTCTCCTACGGTATCACCATCGATTCTCCCATTGGCCAGGAGCCAACGTGACTCACCGCCTCTAGGAAACCCCCGCGGTTTATGTACTTCGAGTTCGTTCAGTTTGCTTCGATCTAGAAGCCGGCACGGTTGTATTCTCCTCTCCTCCTTCATCATCTTCATCATCGTCATCATCATCATCATCATCTTCTTCATCTTCTTTCTCATCATCGTCATCGTCATCGTCATCTTTTTCCCCTTTTCGTCTCTTTCATAACTCGTTCTACTCGCGATAATATTCCTATATCCTTTTCTCGTTCGAAAGTGTCTATGGTGTTGTATGTCGAGAGAAAGGGGGATAACATAAAAAAGAAAAAAAAAAACACACACACCGGGAAGGTTAAAAAGCGAAAAGGAGACGAACGAAGGAACGAAGAAAATTGCGAGATCGGTAATCGAGCACAGTGTGCGTTGTTGTTAATCCTCGTCCTCGTCCTCGTCCTCGTCCTCGTCCTACTCCTCCTCAACTTCGCAAAAAGATATTACTCTAATTGAAATCGAGAAGTAAACGCCGTGTCTAGTGATAAGGAATCGAAGGAACAGAGTTTGGTTATCACCACCATGGCTTCTCACAATTTGGGTAAGGCTGGACCAACTTGAAGGATTCGTTTTAATTTCTATCTTATCGAACGATTAATCGAAGGCAAAGAGGACGACACGGTAGGGTGTAAAATCGAAGAGATAGAGAGAGAGAGAGAGAGAGAGAGAGAAAGTGGGGAGACAGAGAGAGAGAGAGAAAGGAGCAACGCGTGGGGTTGCCTATCTTTCCATCCCTCTCTCTCTCTCTCTCTCTCTCTCTCTCTCTCTCTCTCTCTCTCTCAAAAGGAAGGGGCTGCAAAACGTTCGTGGGAAACGACACAGGACTTGGAACTCTCGTTCCTATCCTTCTTTATCATTAGTCCTCCCGTTCCCGAGGGTACTCGAGAAACAAAGTGTGAACTTGAAAACGGGTTCCAAAGAGAGAGAGAGAGAGAGAGAGAGAGAGAGAGAGAGAGAGAGAGAGAGATCGACTTGAGATTACCTTCCTTTCGATCGTTTAAATATATATTAAAGAGAAAAAAGTTAAAAAAACAAAAAGTGCGTATCGATCTTACTTTTCCATCTTCGATAGTCGTCTAGATAATATCCTTTCGAGATAAAGATGGATAGGAACCTATTGAAAGATAGAGAAGGATAAAGAGACATTGTGTATACGCGCGCGTGTGTGTGTCTGTGTGTGTGAGAGAGAGAGAGAGAGAGAGATCGATATGAGAACACATGCAGGAAGCGAGAGGAAAACATTCGGCCAGAGGATTTCACTGTTGGCGTATTGATTTTCTCGATATATATACTACTCCCCTTTTGCTAGTGGACGCGGGGCTCTGTCGCCGTTCGCTCTGCGTCGCTTTACTCTGCGAGCGTTAAGGCGATATCGATTTTTGACAGCTGCTACGAACCGAAAAGCACGTTTATAAAAGGGGTGCACGAGGGTAGAGCACGCAAGAGAGAGAGAGAGAGAGAGAGATACAACACACACACAAACACATTATACTTGCACGCGGTGGTGGGCCCTTCGATGAGTACCGAGTATGCGTAACACGCGTTTGGATCCTTCCCTATTTATCTCTCTCTCTCTCTCTCTCTCTCTCTCTTTCTCTCTTTCGTTGTCTCTCTTTCTCTCAATCCGAACCGATCCGAGCCGATCCGATCTGAGCCGAACCGATCCGATCCGAACCGAACTGAACCGAACCGATCCGATTCGATTCGATCTGATCGTTCGGAACGAATAACGAACTAAATAAATTAACGCAGTATATTTTCGTGATAATATCGAACGAAAAGATGGAGAAAAGTAGAACATGATAGTATTATTTCGAAGGTACGGATGATGGAGGAGCGGCTTGTGAAGGGTGAATACTGCCTGAGCACATCCGGCGTCGTTGGTTCTCCGCCTCATTCGTTGCCGTCAACCTCCGGCACCCAGAATGACAAGCTCGTCGAGGACGTCCACTGCGCTTGTATCTCGAAATTAGAGACCCAGGTCGAGGAACAGGTCAGTCTTCTTTATCCATCGTACATTATTATTATTATTATTATTATTATTATTATTATTACACCGTAGCTGATTCCTGCATACGCGGTAATACTTTATCGTTGATAATTACTTCGAACGTCTGATAATTATTTTATCGTTAAAAATATTACGCTTCGACTTTGAAAAAAAAAAAAGAAAAAAGAGAGAAAAAGAATTGTCGATAAGACGTCGTTTTATCTCGTATTAAACGAATTTTGACGTGAATGTTCATTCGCCTCGTCCCACCCCGTTCGCAGAGACAACTAAGACTGCAAGATGCGAGACAAGTCGAGGCGAAAGCCGCGAGAATAAAGGAATGGGTTACCAATAAGTTACGGGAACTCGAACAACAGAATCAACATTTGAGAGAACAGAATAACAAGTGCAATCAGCAGCTCGAGTTATTGCGCAATCACATAACCAATATAGGCCTGAAACCACCGGTGAGTAACGAATGAATGAATGAATGAATGAATGAATGAAGATGATTTAACGTATTTGTTTTTCTTCTTCGACTTTTCCAAACGACTACTACGATCGAAATATAATTCTATAATAATCGATCGATCGAAATTATGAGTATTATAATTAATAATATTATAATAATAATTATTATTATTATTATATATATATATATTAATTATAATAATTAATTCGAAGTTGGTCGAATTTGTTTTCTTGTTCTTTTTTTTTTTTGTTTTTTTTTTTTTTTTTGTTTATTTTCTCTTTCTTAGGCGCCAACGAGGGCATCCCTGTCCTTGGAGGTGGACCCAACGTTGCGCAGACGATCGGAAAGCCTCGAGGGGACGCCTCAAAACGTTCCGGAAAACGTTCAGAGTTCCGTGGCCGAGCCTCAGGCCGGTAGCAAACACAGAAGACATCTTTCCGCTTGCGGAACCATACAACGTGGAATACCAACCGCTAACATGGACTCGAGGTAGAGTTCGCCGCATAAATTAGACACCTGTACCACTCTCCTTACTCTTACCCATTATCCATTCGATCCATCGATCCATCGATCCATCGATCCATCGTACCATCGTACCATCGTACCATCGTACCATTCGTAATAGATGTACAACAACCACCTTGCTAATCATTGATCAATTTTTAATTCGCCGTATAAAAAAAAAAAAAAAGTATCCCGATTCTCCTTGGGAGGTCTCACGACGTAATAGCGGCGCCCGACTTTCCGAACCGTGGTACCCTGTAACGTCCTGGGACTTTCTGCGGGGATCTCTCGACTTGTCACTTTCGAAATCTCTCTTTCTCTCTCTCTCTCTCTCTCTCTCTCTCTCTCTCTCTCTCTCTCTCTCTCTCTCTCTCTCTTTCTCGCTTTTTCTTATTTTTTTTTTTTGTCTTTCCCCCTCGATCGAAAATCGATTTTACCTCGACATATGAAAAAAAAAAAAACGTCACCTGCTAATTAGCCAAGCTAGCTCTCACGCACGTGCTTTACTTCGATCGCACACTTATATTCGCAATATAATGTTCTTTCTTTCCGTCTCTCTTTCTTTTCTTTCTTTTCATTTCTTTCTTTCTTCTCTTTCTTTCTCTTTCTTTCTTTTTCTTTCTTTCTTGCGTTTTTTTTCTCTTCTCTTTTCTTTTCTTTTTTTTTTCGTTTACGTTAAAAAAAAAAAAAAAAAAAAAAAAATCGTTCTATTCTTGTTACTCGTTCCTTTTTCTTCCCCACACCCTGTAGCTTACTCTCCGAGGAGTTGGCCGCAGCCGTAGAAAATCTGGTGATGTTACCAAACATACCGGGTGTCTCCGAGACAAGCAGAGACAGCGGAAGTTCCGAGGCGGTGCACGATTACGCGGAGATTTATACGCCTAGCAGAGAAGGAATGAATTGGGGACAGAACTCGGGCCAAGGTCCCAGACCGCCTACGCCTCCGCTACACAGATTTCCCAGTTGGGAAGCCAAGATATATCAGGTAAAATCGTTTACGTACGTAATACGATGATATAACGTCTAACGCGATTCTAACGTCTAACGTCGTTCTCGTGAACATCAACGGGACGAGGAATTTCGTTACTTTTTTTTTTTTTTTTTTTCTTTTTATTATTAAAATCATCGCCTCTCTTTATATATTTAATATTATTTTATATATATATATATATATATATATATATATATATATATATCGTTCTATCAATTTTATTTCTTCCACTGTACGCGTTTTGTTCCTGTAATGCTTCTGGCTCGCACGCAACGTCCTCGACCTCGTCCTCGTCCTCGTCCTTCTCGTCCTCGTAGGTGGCAGACGGTGGCCTTGGCATTGGTCCACCAACGAACGAAGAATCATCGGCACCATCCACGATGACCAACACAACTAGCTCGTCGAAACATTCGCAAGCGACCGGGCACAATTTAACCGGGCACAATTCTCAAGGCTATTGCGATATATCTGTACCGGTATATGCCACCGTTAAAGGTGAATATTTAATCCTAGAAAGCTTCGTTGATTAAATTCAATCGCAACGTCTCGATACGTTCGCGCGATCGCTCTCTTTTATAGAGAGACGAGTATTTTCTTCGATTTTTCTTTTTTTTTTTTTCTTTTTTTTTTTTTTTCTTTTTATAGGACGTGCCAGCCAAATCAGATCGATGCCGTTCGGCGACAGTTCCGACGATAGCTCGGACGGCGAGGAACATCCTAATCAAACGGAAACCAATACCAGAATAACCAACAGCTCGTCCGACAACACGGACTCGTCTCTCGGTAGCGGTAGTAGTCCGTCTAAGAGCGTTAAAACGACGAGCAGTTTGAGCCCGGCCAAAAGGAGCTCCAGCGGATCTCCGAGTAAAAGCGTAAAACGTGGTGAGCTGATTCGAATGATTTCCTATTTCTTTTCTTTTCTTTTCTTTTCTTTTCTTTTTTTTCTTTTTCCCCCGTAACTATTACGTTTCCGTTTCCTTCCCCCCAAACGTTAACTGCGATTCGTTTGGAAACGAGAGAAGAGGGGGATGGGGTACGGCGAGAACCACCCGGCAACTTCGACGATATCCTCGTTACAGACACCTCCCTCGAGTCAGGCTTGTCCGAGGATTATGCGATACCACCCGACGCACTCAGTTCAACGTCATTGGAATCAAGCATGCCAAGTCTCCTGATGCGTGTCTCCGGTGAAAGCCCGAAGAAGCAAGAATCGTTGGAGAAGACGGGACACCTGGCTAAACTCGGTGGAAAGTTGAAAACGTGGCGCAAGAGGTGGTTCGTTTTGAAGAACGGCGTTCTTACGTATTGGAAGAGTCAAAACGACGTCAATAGAAAGCCACAGGGTCAAATTGTATTGGACGAGGTTTGCAGGTAATCTAACGAACGACGACGGATTAGATACGATATTTTGTTAATCCAAATTATATAATTATATAATAAAATTATATTAATCATTAATATAATATAAATTATGATTAATATAATATCATGATTTATATTATATCAATTATATAATCAAAATTATAATTAGTCATATTATAAATCATAATATTTTGTTTATTATAATATATAATAATCGACGAAGACTGATAATATACGATATTTTGTTAATCCAAATTATATAATTATATAATAAAATTATATTAATCATAATTTATATTATATCAATTATATAATCAAAATTATAATTAGTCATATTATAAATCATAATATTTTGTTTATTATAATATATAATAATCGACGAAGACTGATAATATACGATATTTTGTTAATCCAAATTATATAATTATATAATAAAATTATATTAATCATAATTTATATTATATCAATTATATAATCAAAATTATAATTAGTCATATTATAAATCATAATATTTTGTTTATTATAATATATAATAATCGACGAAGACTGATAATATACGATATTTTGTTAATCAAAATTATATAATTATATAATAAAATTATATTAATCATAATTTATATTATATTAATCATAATTTATATTATATTAATTATATAATCAAAATTATAATTAGTCATATTATAAATCATAATATTTTGTTTATTATAATATATAATAATCGACGAAAATTGATAATATACGATATTTTGTTAATCAAAATTATATAATTATATAATAAAATTATATTAATCATTAATATAATATAAATTATGATTAATATAATATCATAATTTATATTATATTAATTATATAATGAAAATTATAATTAATTATATTACAAATCATAACATTTTGTTTATTGTAATATATAATAATCAAAATTAATTGTATTAATTTATTAATATTTGTTATTAATATTATTTATATTTATATTATTCATTAATTCGATCGAACAGGATAAACAGGGCCGAGGGAGCCGCCACGTTCGAGATATCTACCGGTAAAAAGACTTATTATCTTACCGCGGATTGCATCGCCACGATGGAGGATTGGATTAGAGTCCTGCAAAACGTTCAAAGGCGGAACGCGACGAAATTGCTTCTAAGTAAGGAGGATAACAAGCCTACGATACAGGGTTGGTTGACGAAAGTGAAAAACGGCCATGCAAAGAAGTGCTGGTGCGTTCTCATTGGAAAAATGTTCCTTTATTTTAAGTGCCCCAACGACACGGTAAGTCCCACACACACACACACACACACACAAAATATATATATTATATATGATGACGATCGAAATTTTTTTTAATCGTCGATATATTATCGATCGATCGATCGATCGATCGATCGACGTGTATCATATTCGATCGTAATTTCTTGTTATTTTTTTAATTTTTCTTTTATTTTTTAACTTGTGCCATTAGAATCCTATCGGTCAAATAAATATGAGAGACGCGAGGGTGGAGGAGGTGGAACACGTGTCGGACAGCGACAGCGAGGAAAGGGACACCGAGTGTCCGCACGAGAGAACGATTGGAATTTTTCCAACTCATCAAGGCCCAACTTATCTATTGATGCCCCACAAACAGGACAAGGACAATTGGCTTTATCACTTGACGGTAGTATCTGGTGGTGGACCTAGCGCGGGTACGCAGTACGAACAGCTGGTGCAGAGGTTAATGGAGACAGACGGGGATTCGAGCTGCGTATTATGGAGACATCCTTTATTGTTGCACACCAAGGAAAATATTACCAGCCCTTTAACCAGCCTGACGTCCGAAGCCTTGCAAACGGAAGCTATTAAACTCTTCAAGGTTGACACCAATAATATATATCCGCATAGATATTACATTATGGACGTTTAATATATTATCGAGTATATTTCGTTGTATAATACAATGTCTATTTTTTTTTTTCTTTTTTTTTTTTTTTTTTTATACGCAAAATTAACGCATAACAATCATTGTCTACAGGCTTGTCAGCTGTTTATGTCGGTGGCGGTAGAACAGGCAGGCATTGATTACCACGTCGTTCTGGCACAAAATGCGTTACAGCAGTGCCTAGATCAGCCTGAACTTCAATCGGAATTTATATGCGCATTGGTAAAGCAGACAAGCCGTCACACGCAACACCGTTTGGGCGTACAGGTAAAAAAGGCCGCCAGACTTGTGTCGCTGGGTACTGCGCGCGTTGTAAGTCCTGCTTATTGTTTAACAAACACTCTTTGCCCTGTACCATTTTTTTGACGTAGACTCTCTGGGATCGTGCGCCTTATCAAATACACACATATATATTTATATTTATATATTTTTATATATGTATGTATTTATATACGCACACACGTTTACACTTGGCTCGTACTAGTTGATTCTTTATCGTGAAAGAAAAGAAATGAAAAGAAAAGAAAAAAAAAAAAAATGTATGCATCGTGGAACGTCGAAAAAAGATTTTAATGTGCTTTTGTGAGAATGATAATAAAAAAAAAAAAAAAAACAATTATAAAATAAA
The DNA here is from genome assembly GCA_911387935.1 of Dolichovespula saxonica. Lineage (NCBI taxonomy): Eukaryota > Metazoa > Arthropoda > Insecta > Hymenoptera > Vespidae > Dolichovespula > Dolichovespula saxonica. The sequence continues at coordinate 1,086,172 of OU426994.1, read as the reverse complement.
AAAAGGAAAAAAAAAGAATAAGAAAAATGGTACATTGGGTAACGCTTAGTCAAGTATTATACGTAATCGTGTTCGATTTATAAAAGCGAGGATATGTAAACTTTTTAGTCCCGACATTTAATCTTATCATTATTTTCCATCTTTTCTTACAAAGATACTAACTTTTTATCAATTGTATATTTAACATAGCCCAAACGCGCAGGCGCATACTATCCTCGCCATCCCCCCCCATAATAATAATACTTGACGAAGTTTAACAAAAGAAAAAGAAAAAGAAAAGAAAAAAGAAAAAAAAAAAGAAAAGAAAATATTTTAGTTTTAACATTCATTCCAACATTTCATTTTCATTTGCCGCTTTGAGTGTGCTGCTCCTAGGCTCTCTTTTTATATCTAAACCGCATGCGTTTGGTTTTTTTCTTCTGGATATTATCACCATCATCATCATCATCATCATTATTATTATTATTATTATTATTTATATTATTATTATTATTATTATTATTACTACTACTACTACTACCACCACCACCACTACTACTACTACTACTACTACTACTGCGTTATAAGTCCTTTGGTTATTTATTTTTTTTTTTGGTTTGTTGTTTTTTTTCTCTTTTTTTTTTGTTTGTTTGTTTTTTGATCTTACATACAAATTGTACTTTTTAATATTTATACATCATACCCGATATCACCACCTCACCCACCCCGACTACGCCCTTCTACGTGAGCCGAACATATTTCGACAATTAAAATTCGTGCAAAACGCCATTTTATTCATCATTACGAGTCATTATCATCGCGTCTCTCGCCTCATCCCCCGTTTTTTTTTATCTCTCTCTCTCTCTCTTTCTCTCTCTCCCCACATCTCGTAAAAAAAAAAAAAGAAAAAAAATGCGTTTCGCATCGCGTTTATTTAACGTAAACACGGTTGTCAAAATACGTTCTGCGGCACACAAAACACTTGCAGAATGGTATGTTGGTGTACATAAGAACCACACACAGAAAAACATCTTTTTTAGATTGTTGTTTTGTTTTTTTTTTCTCTCTCTATCTCTCTTTCTCTCTCTCTCTCTCTCTATCTATCTCTTTCTTTCTTTCTTTCTTTTTATATTTCAAATATAATTTTGTTTTTCTGCAATAGCTCATTAAGATAATATTCTATCTGTTTTGAATGCTGCTTAGAGAATTAGATCTTTATCGCCCGTCGTATAAAACAAAACAAGCAAACAGAACAGAACAGAACAGAACAGAACAGAACAAAAAAGAAAACGAAACAAAACAAAAAATAAAACGAAACAATTTTTTTTTTTTTTTTTTTTTTTTTTTTTTTTTTTTTTACTATGAAACTAAAGCTATCATCGTAGAAATGCAAGATATAATAAAAGACTATCAAATCCGTTAAAGTCGTCGAGTAATATATACATACATAAATACGTACGTACATACATGCATACATGCATACATGCATACATGCATACATATGTGTGTTCATTAATACAGCTTGGCAAAGCGAAAATAAAAAAAAAAAAAATCGCGTTCATTTGTTACATTTAAATGAGCTCTCGAGGATGATGCCCTTTCTCCTTCGAGTTGTAGAAAGAAAGAAAGAAAGAAAGAAAGAAAAAAAAGGAAAGAAAACACGAGAAGGGATTAAAAAAAAAAACAAAAACAAAAAACAGAGAAATCAGACTCACGCAGGCCTCAAAGAGCGCTTTAATCTCATCCCACATTTATTAATTCATCGATCTGACGGTTCATGCGTTTTATTGTGATTAACAACAACAACAACAACATATAGAGTTACACGTTTGGATATAGTTCGATTCCCATCACACATATATATATATATATATATTTATATATTTATAATATATACTAACTAATTGACGATAAGGAAAAAAAAAAAAAAAAAGAAAAAATTGTTTCCACATTTTACATAATCCAATCTAATAAGACTTAATGAATTGTTGCTTCTTATTTGAACGATATATACACACACACACACACACACACAGACACACATACACACGTACACGCATACGCATACACAAACATACGTATACAAATAAATATATATATTTATATATCGCATATATATATATATATATACGAACACGTGTTTCTCTCCGTAGTGTGTTTTTAAAGTTGTTCATAGTTTTGATTAAGAAAAAAAAAAAAAAAAAAAAAAAAAAAGAAAAAATAGAAGAAAGGAAAAGAAGTCGTGCCGAAAAATTCGTAATTCCTCTTTTAACGAGAATATGTGCCGTACGTCGTGGAAAAAAAAAAAAAAGAAAGAAAAAGGCAAAAAAAAAAAAAAAAATAAAAGAAAATAAAAAAAAAAATAAACGATTAACCAACGTCCGATAGAGAAAAACGACGTTAGACGATAGAATAGGTATGGTTCGGTACAGGAATGTAAGTAGTATGCCAGCATACCATTGCAGCAGCTCCTCCTCTGCGCCACGCAATCGCTCTTCACCTGCGATACGCAAAGTCCCGCGGCAAATGGCAGCGGTGAAAATGCGGACGCACAATCGACGGCCTCGTCTTCTCACAGTCCTCCGCTCACGCAGGGCCATTCAACCTCGACCATCTTGGATTGCAAAACTAATCCTGCCCAGTACGTTCTTATACAAGGATGGCAGCTCCTAGCCCTCGCGGTTTCACTATTTTTACCAAGGAACAATCGTCTCTTGTGGTACCTGAAGTTACACTTGCAAAGGAACGCCGATAGCAAGTAAATAAATAAATCAATCTCAATAAATAAATCTATCTCTATCTCTATCTATCTATCTATCTATCTCTCTCTCTCTCTCTCTCTCTCTCTCTCTCTCTCTTTACGATTTTCTATTGTATTTGATAACGATGCTCGAAACGATTTATTTATTTATTTATTTATATATATATATATATATTTAATAATCATTCGTTTAGAACGGAATGCGGCAAATACGCGGCCTATTGCGAAAGAGCATTGGAAAGGACATTGCAAAACGGTGGAAGGGAAGTAAAGCCATCTCGAATGGAAGTACTTTCTATATTGATGAAAAATCCTTATCATCATTCGTTGCCCCATGCAATACCCGTACACTTTTTAAACGGCACCTATCAGGTTGTAAGCTTCGACGGGAGTACAACGATAGAGGAATTTATAAATACGTTGAATCAAGAGATTGGTTGCCGTGACGTACATCAGTCCGGTTTCACTTTGTTCAGCGACGATCCGATTGAAAAAGATCTCGAACATTTTATCGATCTTCAAGCTAAGGTATATAATTAATTAATTAATTAATTAATTATAATAATTAATTCTTATATACTATATAAGATCAATTCAAATCCCGTTTTATGTATGTGTATACGTATATACACTTTATTTTTCAGCTTTGCGATATTATATCGAAATGGGAGACGGCCTTGCGCGAGAAAAGATCGGGTAAATTCGAAAATACAAGGGTCATACAATTGACCTACAAGTCGCGATGTTATTGGCGTCAGGCGGCCAAAATGGAAACCGACAGGGAAAGATTATTATTGTGTTATCAGGTGAATCAACAAGTGGTACAAGGGAAATTCCCATTGAACCGTGATCTCGCTTTTGAACTTGCATCTCTGATGGCCCAGGTCTGTTTATGTGTGCGTGCGCGTGCGTATGCGTTTGTGATGATGGATAAGAAAAAAAAAAAAAAAAGAAAATAAAATAAAATAAAATAAAATAAAATTACGTCCTCCTATCATCGCTGGGACAATCGATTCTTTTTCTTTTTTTTTTTTTTTTTTGTTAATATTCTCTCACGTTCCAGATCGATTTTGGCGAATACAATAACGATAAGGCACGCGGTAGCGGCCCCGGAAGCAATCCTCATCATCTCGTGCTACAAGCCTTAGACAAATTTTTTCCAATACGCTATCGGACCAATATCACTGGCGATCAGCTGAGGTACATATATGTACAATAATATTTGCATGTATATACGCGCGCTGTACTTTAAAATCTCATTGATATTTCATACTCCATTATCGTCGTTCAGAGAATTGCAGGAAAAACTTCAAGAAAAATGGATCGCTTTAAGAGGACGCAGCGTATTGGATTGCGTTCGCATATATTTAACGTGTACCAGAAAGTGGCCTTTTTTCGGAGCTACACTTTATCAAGCGAAAGTAAATATCGTTTATAGAAAAAAAAAAAAAAAAAAAAAAAAAAAAAGAAAGAAAAATATGTGCGTCATGACGACATCCGAAACAAAATATTTTCTTTTTTCTTTTCTTTTTTTTTTTTTTTCCAGCTCAAACAAACCGACCCTGTAACCGTATGGATAGCCGTCAACGAGGATAGCGTAACGTTGCTCGAGTTACAAACAATGGCGATAATGTGCCGTTACAATTACGCAAATATAGTCACCTTCGGTGGATGTTTGGATGATTTCATGCTAGTTGCCTGCCCGGACGAGGGTGCCGCCGAACAAAAATTACTTTTCGCCCTTTCCAAACCTAAGGTACGTACGGTATTTCGAATAAATATTATACATTCGTATAAATAAAATATATATATATACTATACGATATTATTAATAAGAATAATTTGTATTACTTTGTATGTCGATACTACATATATATATGTATGTATGTATGTATGTATGAATAAAAAAAATATATATATAATAAAATATATATATAATAAAATATATATATAATAAAATATATATATATATACTATACGATATTATTAATAATAATAATTTGTATTACTTTGTATGTCGATACTACATATATATATATATGTATGTATGTATGTATGTATGTATGTATGTATGTATGTATGTATGTATGTATGTATGTATGTATTATATATGCCTTTTTGTTTTGTTTATTTATTACAGATATTAGAGATAACGTTGCTGATAGCCGATTACATGAATGCACTTGGACACGCTTTACCTGGCACTCCGCAAATGAATACATTGACGCGCAACGGTTCGCACAGATCAATAAAGTCGACTCTTAGACCTGCCACTGGTTCGTAAAAGAATGAATCATTGATCGATATATACTAGATTTTCAATCATATAAATAACACCATGGTTGAGGATATATATTATATCGTGTTTAATTAAACGATAAAGATCTATTATTACACCTCCCCTTCAGGTTCGAGTTGTCTTCCAACGCAACCGGATATATTGAAATCAACTCCGGATCACCAAAGACCTTAGAAGAATAGAGACGCCGTGCTTGGGGGATGATTATTTTTGAGAATTTACGTGTTAAAGAGAAAAATATGTGTTTTTCTTAACCAACCCTCACCGACTCATTGAGAAAGTCTTTTTTCACATCGTCGAAGGCACTAAACTTTATATATATATATACACACACACACATATATATATATATATATATATATATATATATATATATATATATATATATACGAAAAGGTGTATAATTTACCTTTGCTGTATTATAAGAAAGGAAAAGAAAACAAGAAAACAAACTATTTGTGCGAATGGAGTACCGGGGAGGGGGCGGGGGGGAGGGCGACAAAGCAGTGAGTGCAAGCAGTTATTTTGGTTGTGTTTTGTGTACATTATAGAATGGAAGCTTGTAGATGACTTTTTATGTAAATATTTAACGGCGCATATAGAGCACAGAGAGAGAGAGAGAGAGATTGAGAGATTGAGAGAGATTGAGAGAGAGAGAGAGAGAGAGAGAGAGAGAGAGAGAGACGACCATGTATACACCATGTAATAAATATGGTGCGACAGAGAATGACTGAAAATTACTCGAATCGATTTTGTAACACTGCCTAAAATTAGTATGTCTAATTACATCGAATAGGGGTTTTCATTTTAAAGCTGAGGCATTCGTGCGGAAACGTTTTGCTACCGTATTTATATACCAAAAATACGAATCTCTAGTAATAAAAATATTAAAATTTATGTGATGTGTCTCACGTACTATGTACATACATATACATATATATATATATATATATATATATATATATATATATATATATATATATATTAATCAGAATTATTGAATGTGTTTTAGAAATTTAGTGAAAAGAAAAAACAAGAAACAAAAAAAAATACAAAAACAGAAAAGAAAAAGAAAAATACATAGATATACGTATAAAAGTATAATAATATGCGGAGATACCCTTTTCTCTCTCTCTCTCTGATATGAGAGATAGATAAATAGATAGATAGAGAGAGAGAGAGAGAGAGAGAGAGAGCATGTCGAAAAAAAAAAAAAAAGAGAAAAAGAAAATGTACTTCTTGCCAAAACAAAAGTGCAGTAATACAGGACAGCTTTTTTGTACTACACAACAACTCGTATGTGAAATCAAGTTTAAAAAAAGAAAAAAAGAAATGGTGCGAATCGAATTGAATTCCTATTGTATCAGCAACCAAGAAAACTAGAGCAAAGAGAGAGAGAGAGAGAGAGAGAGAATGTTTTTGAGATATGCCATCGATTTGAAGAAATTTTGACTATTTTCCTTCCGCGTATCTTATTATCCGTTAAAATGATTTATTAATACCGAATAATATGATGGCGAGTATAAGGAATAATAAAATGAAGCTATCATTTTTTTTTTCTCTCTCACACACAACCACATAACCACGGACCTCGGGAAATGATACATTTTTTTTTTGTCTTTTTTTTTTTTCTTTTCGTTTTTTTTTTTTTCTCTCTACGTAAATCAACGCGACAAATTTCTCATATGTTTATTACATAATTCTGATAATAGCTAGTCTCATAGTTTTATATTTATTTAATATGTAAACACGAATATATCTCCTTGTTTATATAAAGACACGACCAAATAGACGTAAAATGGGGAACATATTTTATTTAACATTTAGCATCATCGTTCCTGCATAACAATGATAATACACGTGTGCAGCAAAAAAAAAAAAGAAAAAAGAAAAAAAAGAAAAAGAAGAAGGAAAGAAAGAAAAAGGAAAAAAAAGAGAAATAACCATTCGATTTTAATTTTCATTCTCTTATAGAAGTTTTGTACCAGCTTGTGGAGACGTGTCCCTCTACGTAACTAGTTAATGTCTTCCTTCTCTTTAGTAACACATGCGAATACATATATATATATATACACACATATATATACATATATTATATATAAAGTTAAAAGTAGGGGGCTTTTTCGTGCGATAAGTACAAAACTTCTATAATTCGTTATATATTTTATCTGAGATATAGTAGGGCTGAATATGAGATCGTGCCTGATCCCCGTGAGCAGAATTATAGGACGAATTGAGAATCTATCGCACGGCTTCGTTTGGCGCATTTAAAAGATTTATATAAATTATTCGATATCCTCAGAATACTGGAAACAGTACAAAGATATGCAAGAACGACACTTTGTCCTTAATTTTTATAATACGCAAAACTAAATAACTATTGTGTATAAGGTGCTTGGCACCTTTGTATCATGACGCAGTGAAATTATCATTCATTATGTAAATATCATATATTAGGCTTAAGTTTTTAAATGTAGTAGAATCAATACAAAAGAGAGACAGCCGGAAAAATAAGGATTGTCATGGGGAAAAAAAAAAAAAAGAAAAGAAATAAAAAATGCCTCTGTACGTTGTCGTCACAGGAGGAGGAGGAGAAGGAGGAGGAGGAGGAGGAGGAGGAGGAGGAGAGGCTGTTTCTATAGTATATTCTACTAAGCCTACCATCTTACATTTATATTTATTATTTATTCGCATCAAGTGGCGCATAAAGGCATATGAGAGCGGTGACAAGCAGGTGACATTGTACTATTGTACAAAAAAAAAAAAAAAATAGAAACAAAAAGCAAATAAACTGCTTGAATCTCTGCGGACAAGAGAAACCTGTACCTTTACCTTTAATTTAATAGAAATCATCTTTGAAATGAAGTAAGATTAATTAATATAATACATATATATATACCCCTTTATTCCTCTCTCATTCTTAATAATAAATACATTTATATATCTTAAAATTAATCTACTTCCTCCGGTCTTACAGGATGCGTTAGTGGTATTATCGATTTTTTATTTACGTCCCTTGAAAGTGCTTTTCTCATATCTTCAAAAGATATATATGTATATATATATATATATATATATATATATAATAATTGTTAACGTATTAAAAATTGATTTTTATCTAACCAATTAAATACTTACCGTAAGCATTTTCATCGGGATCCCCGTTATAATATTCTAATACTACTCTGTAGACAATATAACCCAATTGCTGATACATTTTAATAGCCACTTTGTTACTAACCCTGACAAACAAATCCACAAAGTATGCCTGTTTCCTATAAACAGAAAGCAAATAAGTAATTAATTGTCCGCTTATCTTTCTTTATTTTAAAAAACTTACTTCTCCGATAATTCCTCCAATAATTTTATCAACATCGCCGCAAGACCGAGTCTTCTATGATCTGGTGAAACGGTAAGGGCCGTTACATGACCATGCCAATTTTCCGCAAGACCTTCCGCCTTTCCCATAACTATTGACATTATATTTAGAAAGAGTATCATAATTTTGTTGATATAATATTATTAGATGTCACCTTGGTACTTACTATATCCCATTATTTCACCGCTTGGTGATTCAGCCACTTGGAAATATTCTGGCCAATGTGCCAGGTATTGCATATAAAACGATAACCCATACTATAGTAATCAAAAATTAAGGGAAAAACAATATATGTATATATAGTTGTAGACTATCGGAACATTTCTCTCGTAATATCGGCATATTCTAAATTTGAAAATATTCTTGACACATTGATAGCTACTATTTATACAAGATGTTGTTGTAATACAATAACCAAAAACAGCCCTACTGTGGCTGTAATCGATTGTTAGAAGATAATAAATATCTTGCAAGTACGCGCACAGTAAACAAACATCGACTTTTTGTATTGTCAAACTTTGAATCAGCCGTTAAACATATATTCAGTCTACGTTTACTATTTTCCTATGACTTTATAACAAAGAATTTACAAACAAACTTCGTATAATATTTTCTTTCTTCTTCTTATTTTCACTTGTAGATTATGTTTATATAATTTAGAAAGCTAGGAAAAATAGGAAAGAGCCTATACAATTTTGAGATAAAATATATATATATATGTATATATGTATATTTATATATACATATGATATCAAGAATTGGTCTTAATGAATATTTGAAATTAAAAGGATACAGTTTCCGTGAGTGGGTCTAGATTTCTGTAAAACAAAAAAAAAAGACCTATAGCATAAATCCTACGTGATGTGACGTATTGAAAGAAAATATGAGGTTAGAACGTGACATTGCTTTGAATATCTCATATAGCTTACATACACGTTGTTAAATTTGAATAAATCAGTACAGGTGAAAGGTCTGAGAGTCGTCATCTTCTTTTTCGAAAGAAATCAGGTTTTTTTTATGATTCTAAATGAACGTTTTGTCCACGCACACAAGTGGCTTTTCTGCAAAGTTAAAGAAATTTTATTAGAAAAAAAAAAAAAAAAGAAGGAAAGAAAAAAAAATAGAATTTCATTAATACGTTATTACTTTCGAAAAAGTTTTAAACGTTAATTATACCGATTTGTTCGTCTAATTCGTTGAAATATATTTTACCTTTTTGACAATCGGCTCGAAACGATCGAAAACAAACAAACGACAAAATCATTTAGTATGTTTAACCTGACATGATAAAAGGAACATTTATGACTTACATTTATATTACGAATTTTACTTTATTTCTTAATCAATTACACTGACAATCCTAATGAAACAGGAGCAGTGTGCCTTACGTCGTCTATTTAATTCAAAATATATATATATATATATGTATATGTATATATGATTAATAATATTGCACCATCTTTGGCTCGTAGCTCATGCGACTTCAACGACACATATGGACGAAATATGAACTACTAATGTACCATCATTTAAATATCGATTTATTGTACTCCGCCGCGTACATTAAAAATCATTTTTAATTTATTAGAAAATTATAAATTACTTAAATGTAATTTACGAATTCGGAAAAAGGTATTTCCTAGATCAAACCTTCGTCTTCAAATTGAGAACCACCTCGTTCGTTCATCAAAAATCGTTGAAGAATTATTCGTTGTGATCTCGTAATGTTGGTGTAAACCAATTATTATAAAACTATCCCTTTAATACAAGTTTTATACTTTTCGTAAATCTCTTTTTATACGATTTTTTGTTTTGTTCTTTGCACAGTACACTTCTATCGTATAAAAATCGAGACTCGGATACACGTATTCATAATTTTATGTATTGAGAATTTACATTTTAATCCTTTTTCGAAATATTACTTTTAATCGAATTCTTATTTTATAATCCGTATAAATCGTAAACTTTATGTCGACTATAATTAAATATTATTATCAAAGTAATTATATATATATATATATATATATATATATATATATATATATATATATAAAATATTCTAATTTTAACATATCACAATAGATTTTATTTTCTTTTTTTTTCCTTTTTTCTTTTTTTTTTTTGTTACTTAATGACAGATGTTTATGATATACTATACACAATATTTATGGTTTTCGATATCGTTATATCATCCTATTCAAGACATCTTGTTTACAATGGCTACATGTAATGATTGCAACTGACTGGTCCATTTGTCTAATGCGTTATAGCGAGCAGCGCAAACGGATTTTTTGTCTAATTCAAGGACCTGGTTCACCTATATAATAATATTTATAAATAATTATTTAAATATCTTTCTACGTTACGTTTGTTTCATCTCTTGAAATAACTTTTATACCTGATCAATTCGTCCGTGTATGGTACTATCAAGAATGCAAGATACAAGAAGACTTTCCACTTCTGATACATCTATATTCAATTCTTTACTTATGAAAGGAATATGGATCCTCGTGTAAGGTTTTATCAGCTTAATGAGAACCTAATAAGAAAATAAAATTTTATTGTATATATACAATTAGATAAATTCTTTCTTTTTTCTTTTTTACCAAACATTTATATAACAAATTCAATCTTATTATGTAAATCTCATACCTGAGTGCGAATATTTCGTAATAAATCCTCAATATGTTCACGAATGAATGGATCGTCCATAATATTATTTCTATTTTGTTTTAATATTAATTCGAATTGATTGATATCATTGTTTTGATAACTAACTACTAAATTTGTCATTGCTAGAATTTCTGGATCGTTCTTGTATGGTTTCGCTTCTTGCGAGTCAAATGGATTTATTCCAGATTTCATTAACCTAAAAATTTTATTATTAATATAAAATTGCGAATGTTCGTTTGGTTGTAAAAAAAATTCTAAACACATAATACTACTTTGTTAAGGAATAGACACATTTTTATATTTTGTACTTACATATTTGCTAATACTAAATACTTTAAGCACGTTGTACGTCTTGGAGACCCCGATTCATCATAATTTTTAAAGGCTTCAAAGAAATCTGTGTGTGCTCTTTCAAATTCCCCTTCTCGTAAATGCATTTTGCCTCCGCATTCTAAAAAAATTGTACATATAATTATTGCTAGACATAAGATCGCATTTAAAAATTTCATCATATTTGAATTAATGTATAGAGCAAATAATACTAACCTCTGATAACACCCATTATCAAAGGATGTGGTATAGCACTTTTAATGTGAAGGCTCTGTTCGTATAAAGTTTTTAATTTTTTATTATTCTTTTGTGCAGTATACATTTGAATTTCTAGAGCATATATTTCTAAAAGTTGCGTTCCTTTTTTTAAGTCATCTTCTCCATCATCGGTCTATAACAAATATATATATCATTATTTTATACTTATATGATTTTTATAACACCGGTTTATATAATACATACTTGACAACTTTGATGAAGCTGCTTCAATATTTTGGCTAATTTATTAAAATCGGAACGATCGAAATATAACTTTCCTAATTTTGTATTGGTTTTAAACCATAGCCTATCATTCTTTGCGTCTTTTAACGCGTCTAAAGTAGTTTCATAAAAATCTTGTAATAATTCCATCTATTAAAAATAACAAGACAAATATAAAATAACATTTATTAAATTCGTCATATCGAATAGATAATCCAATATTCCTCTTTTTTTACTTTTTTTTTTTTTTTTCCCTAAAATACTCACATTTTTCGATGTACTTATATAATCGAGAATTGAATTAATAGATTTTTCTGAATGGTTTCTCGTTACGGCACTTTTAATATACGTTAATAATTGTTTATACCTTGCCATCATTTCTTTATAATTGGACTAAAATAAAAAAGTTTATTAAATAAAAATTAACGTCAAAAGGCGATTATTGAACATCATTACGTTATAATTTTTATATACCAATTTAAAATTAATTTTGATCATTTGTTTCAAAGCTTTGAAACCCCATTCTCCTTTTTCTCCTCCTTCCAAATCTAAAACTTTCTGAAAACTCTGCAATGCAGCTTTTGGGTCATCTTCTTTCAATGCTTTACTGTTATAATATTGATTTTCTAAATCTACATCTGGTTCTGAATTAGAATCTTCCGAATATTCCTACAATAAGCAACGATTTGCAAAATTAATCTTTTAAATTATTCTTTGCCCTTTGGTTAGCTACGAAAATCCACACAAAAAGAAAATAGGAAAAGAAAAGAAAAATAAAAAAACATAACCTAAAATAAAATGCAAATATAACGATCGCATTAACATATTAGTTTTCAATATAAAAATACTTACTAATCCGTAATCTTCTTCCTCCTCGCACATAAAATCATCCTCTCCATCGGACATATTGTACCGATTTAAATGAACAATATAAAGCAGAAGAAAAATTCGTAAAGCGTACTCTGACAGCGACAACGATGTTGTGTAGTATTTTGAATTCACATCATGGAACATGCAACCATGTGATTTGCTTTAAGAAAAAAAAAAAAAAAAAAGAAAATGGGCAGTAGGTACGAAGTTGTCAACCCTTACTACGCGGTAATGGTACCAATTTTGAAAATAAATCATCTTCGATGAAACATCAAGCTACGATAACATTACTCGTAAATATTGTTTAAATTTATTGTTCGAAAAAAAAAAAAAAAAAGAAAAAAAAAAGAAAACATCTTTTCGTCTTTCTTTGTTATTTCTTTTTATTGTGAGGTAAAATGAAAGGCCTATAAATTTGATGCTGGCTTCTGGCAGTGTAATTTATTTTATATATTTATATATGCATATATATATATATATGTATATAATATTATATATATACATATATATATAAATATATATATATATAAATATATGTTTCAATATTATCTTTAATACAAAATATACAGGTGTGAGATTATGGTCGAGGACTACTCAAGGCTGATGGCAGTGTTGGTACTCGATATTTTTAATAATTTATCAGAGCTCTTGGACAAACGTATCCTTTCCTCGGGATTTAAAATTTCGGCGATAATTTTTTCATCGCTGCGCCGTTCGTTCATTTGCAAAATCTCTTGAAGTTTATCTCGTTGATTAATCGTACATCCCTCACCTGTCGCCTCCTCGGCAACTATGGCCAATTGTCCTGCTTGTATTTCAGAAAAAGTAACTCTACCATTAACTTTACTTTCTGTAGGACTGTGAGACGTCGTTCGAGGACTACCCTCGGATGTAATAGGAACACATGATTGTAAAGGATTTTCCTCTGTACCGATAGCCAATTTTAATATGCTGACTGGTTCCGTATAAAGCTGCATTGCAAGAAAATTATTATAATATTTTTTATAATAAATACATACATACATACATACATACATACATACATACATACATACATACATACATACATACATACATACATACATACATACATACATACATACATACATACATACATACATACATACATACATACATACATACATACATACATACATACATACATATATATATATTATATATATACAAATGTATTTTGTAATATATGAAATAAACATTTAATACATACCGCATCAAACGAAGAATCTAGAAATAATTCTTGTAAAAATCGTCGCGCTGGTATTCTATAAGAACTACTCCCTAATCGAGAAGCTACATCCGAAAACAAGCAAGCATCCTGTTGATTTATATTAAAGTATTAAATATGCGTTGAACATAATATTCATTATTTCGTATGAACGTTAAAGAATAAATAAATAAATAAATAAAAAAAAAAAAAAAAAGAAAAAAAGAAAGAGAAAAACAATTACCTGGAATTTCTCAGGATACCTTTGCCTTAATCTAAGAAGAGTTTGTCTACTATGTCTGTACCAGACAGGATTTGCGAGTCGCTGCGTATGCCTAAGGATTTCCCTACTCGTACAGAAAAAGATAATTGTAATTATCGCGATAGAAAGAAAGAAAAAAAATAAAAAGAGAAAGAGAGAGAGAGAGAGAGAGAGAGAGAGAAATAAATCATCGTCGTTTAAACGCACGTCAAAGATAAACGATTTTCGTTATAGTAACGTTAATGTTATCCCGCAATACGGAGGATGATATCGACGCAACATAAAAAACAGAATAACGAAATAAATTGGCTCAATGTTCCCCGATTCTTTTATATAAAACAACCAAAGTATCATAAATCCCGTTTAATATTTATTATCCTTGCCTTCGTAATTTAATGTCCGCTTCCCCTGTGATAACCTTAGTGCCACTTTTCGTACGATAACAGACAAGGCATACTCGACAATGTTCCGTGTCGGCATCGCACTCCGAACCAGATTCTTCGTCTATCTCGTTAGGACCTATCTCAGGTTTAATCGTATCATCGATTATGGCGGTAGTAGTAACTACTGGTTGCGGTGGATCAGGAAAAAGAGTCGTTAGTCTCCTGGGAAGGCAAATACCCATATAAAATATATTATCGTTATCATTGTCGAGGGGTGGCGGGGTTGGCGTGAGTATATTATTTGCAATCCAGCTGCGGGACGAATCGAATTCTGAAAGGCTCTGTAGCGAAAGTCGTCCATCCAAACTGTACATCTGTAAAGCGTTTAACAATGAAGGATACTTTTTCTTTCTTCTTTTTTTTTTTTTTTTTGTAAACGATAAATACGACGACGAGAAATATAGAAATTGATATTTTGTAAAAAAGGAAAGAAGAAGAAGAAGAAAAAAAAAGAACACGTCTGACCTCTAAACTACTTTGAGAATAACTTGGTCTACGATAACGCTGTAAACTACGAAGACGCGCATATCCTTCAGCGTCCTGTTGACTTAATCTTTGTATACTTGAAAGCGGACTTGGAGTTTCTCCTCTTTCTCTGTTAACAAACAAAGATATACATATATTTATGATATCGTGAGAAATTTGATATATATATATATATATAAATAAATAATATAAAATAATAATATATAAATAATATAACATATAAATATAAATATAAATATAAATATAAATATATATATATATATATATAAATAATATAAAATAATAAAATAATAATATAATATAAAATAATAATATATAAATAATATAACATATAAATATAAATATAATATAAAATAATAATATATAAATAATATAACACATAAATATAAATATAAATATAAATATAAATATAAATATATATGTGTGTGTGTGTGTGTGTGTGTGTGTGTGTGTGTAAAATATGTTGTATCATCGTACCTCCTCACTTCCAAATCCGTAGCTGCGCTCTCGGAACGATTTCTGGTTCGACGTGCCAACGGTTCTGGTAATTCGGGTTTACCGTCGCTAAGACTACGATGATGCCTTTGAATAAGTATAGGACTTGGTATGGGATAACGAGTCGTAGGTCGAATAATCGACCAATGATCTCCCCTTCTATGTCTTACGCTTGGCCAATCGAAATTAGTTAATACGTCCGTGCCAGCACGGGTCGTAGCGATAAGACTTAAAGCGTACATGGCCGTTGCCCTTACAGAATAATAAGAGCACGTTTCGGCCATAGATGTTATCATTTCTATAATACCTAAATGATTCAATTGTTCGACCCCAGCTGCAGACGTTCCAACGTGTCCCAATGCCCACAAGGCCGATTTCGTTCTCAATATTTGCCTTTCCAAACTCAGGTTTGATTGATCCTCGCGAATCTCGATATCGCTTTTCGAACTTCTATCGGGAGTAGTGTGTCTCGAATCGTCCAAGCTAGTTTTCCTTCGTGTCTCCAAAAGAGATTCGGTTTTGGGTGGCGTTTTGGTGGCGGTTTGGGTGGCCTCGGACAATTCCGCAGTTTCCGCAGTTTCCGCATCCACGATGGTCTCCAAACGATTCGATGGTTCGACGTATTCGTCGATGCAGGATCCCTCGGACATCGTGTAATTGTCGTCAACGATCAAACGGCTGCTCTTCGTACACCTCGAATTCGATTCCGAATCTCTACCGTTCAAATCGTTCCCAAATCTTTGGAGGATTCGCGCGTAATGCTGTATAACGTTTCGTCGTAACAACAATTGCATTCCAAAATCGTGACGGACTATTTGCCCTATAAAATGCGGTAAAATAAATATATTGCGAGGCATTATCAATTCGTTGGTTGTTCTCCTGTGGTAACTTCCATTTTCGTTTCTCTGACGACGAGTAAGGGAATCGTGTATTTCCCCCTCGACAAGGCCAACGTATCTCTCGGCGAAACCTCCGGGTCCGATCCATCTTTCCAATTCTTCCGAAGGCGACGGCAAACACGAGAAACCTTCGTGCAACGAGTAAAGTCTTATTTTCAATAAGTAACCCTTGTCGCCTAAATGTTCCAACCATTTCTCCCAATTCCCTTTGGCCTCCTCACCTTGGCGCAATAAAATTTCTAAATATTCGGTTTCTTCGCAGGCCTCGTGCAATACCTCCAAAGCCGTAAGGGCTACGACCTTACTAGCGTCGGTTAATTTTTCCGTCAACAACGTTATCGCCCAATGATAAGCGTCCGACATTTTTGCTCTGAGTATCAATCGTAGGAACTGCGTCGCGTACAAACGCGTACACTCCAACGACGATTCGGTGATTATATTATTCAATACCTTCCTGTTGGGTCCATCCCTGGAATAATCCAAACTCGATACGATGAGTTTCACGTAACAGTCGTGATTGGTGGCCAGAGCCAAGTCTTGTAATTTTTCTAACAAATTGAATCCTTTCAATATTACCGTCCCTTTCGCGGAATGGCTGAGTTGTCCTAAAAATAGGAAATATTTTTGACAGCACGTCGTCGACATGTGACGTGGCGAGAACAAACAATCGTGAGCGGATTGGGCTGTACGTATGAAAGAGATTTGTTCGGAAACGTCGGCTATCAATTCGTTCAAAAGTTTCGTACTTTCGGGCTCGTGAAGTTCCAACAAACAGTTCAATAATTCGCAACCCGCCAGGGTGGCCTCGCGCGCCAAAATAGCGTTCGTTCCCAATTCCACTCTGCTGTAAGCGTTCGACGATGGTTTGAAGTAACGAACGAGTCTCTTTATGAAGAGTCTGTAGTCGGAATCGTGTAGTATCCTTATGGTATCTTCGCGCGAGCGAAGTATAGATCGTACCACGGGCCAATTCCAAGCGAGGGCGTCCTTGGAGCTCAATACTTGCGCGTCCTTCAATAACGGCGTCGTAGATGATTCCCTACGTAACCAATGTCTACTGGATGGTCGTTGGCGTCTTGGCAAAGTTGGTCTCAACCAACTACCGGCTCGTAACATTCGATCGAGAAATAGACTGGCTGGCGTCGGTCTACGACGCATCATAGTATGCATCCGTCCTAAGATCGTCACAGCGGCAAGAGCTTGATGTTTACCGGCGCTGGCATGTTCCAATAAGTTTGGCAATGGTGGCGTCAGATCGCACACTTCCGAGGGTAGCAAGGAATGCGCCAGATGCAACAATGCCCCTAACAATACCGCAGCGCGTACCGATATAAATGTATCGGAAGAAACGATAGTTTCTGCGAGTGCTCTGTGCAATCCGCATTCCAATAAAGCGTAAACCAGTAACGCCAAATGTATCTCGGTTATGTTTGGCCAACAGGAGGACAGAGATGGTAATATAAATTTTCCCTCGGCCGCGACAAAGCCATCGGACAGTTTCCACGAATCGCGCGTTCGGCCAGGATCTACCGCGGCCAATGCAACGTCAGGCTCGTCGGTCCACGTAGGCAATGGTAAATCCAATAATTCATAAAGTAATTCCAATACAGCCCCGCGAACTTCAAGCTGTTCAACGTACAAGATATCCGCTATAGCTTTAAGGCCAGAATTATCGGTGGGACAGCAAAAATGTAAAACGCCTGGATAAGAGCGCAGTACACTCAATAATGCCATCTTACTTGCTGCGAATTTTTGATCACGTTCCTCTTTTGTTCTTTCCGAGCTCGATGAGTGTAGTTCGCAATATGGCGCTGCGAAACATAAAAGGGAAACGCTACCCCTCGTATCGGGATTGTTTAATAATTTTAGCAAAACCCCGACTACGGATTCGACGATCGACGGGCTTTGTCCGGTCATAGCTGCTCGTGCTAGAGCGCTGACTCCGCCGCAGCTTATTAACAAATTCGAATTTAAGACTCCTAACTCGCATAGAGTGGCTAAAAATACTCTGAATGCGCGATCTCGTTCCTCTATGCCTCCGTTGGTTAAACTTATGAGAGATCTGGCTAAGATTGGGCTGAAATGTTTAGGGGCTAAAGCTAAAATTCTTCTAACGAGCCTAAGAGCCTGCATTCTTTCCATTTCGTTACGTAGATTAACGTCCATACTGCGCGCCACGAAATATGGATATTGCAATTTATTAATAGCAATAACATCTTGATCCTTCTTAAGCATATACCTTACGGCTCGTAATGCTGCCGCGCGTACTTGGGTTGCCTCTTGTACAAGACCCACGCGCATACTAAAAGATAATTATTATCAAAGTCAAACGATAATCCATTAATAAGAAATTATAAAATTATTTTGCCAACATAATTTTGTTTTCTTACCAACAAAACAGATCGTCCATGGAATAACCGCACTCGGATAAATCATTTTCACTAATTAATTTTACGATAGCATTAAGATAAGCCAGCTTCTTTACGCTTGGTACATTGTGTCGTTGACAGAGATTAGTTAAAACTTCTTTTACGTTTTCTTTCAATCCTACAAAAAGAAAATAATTTCCGATGTTATTGAATTATTTTCAGAAAAAAAAAAAGAAAAAAAAAAAGATAAAAAGGAATAAAAGAATATTTCACCTTACGCACAATGTAATAATTACTTAAAACAATCCTAATTAATCTCAATAAGAGAGTATACGATCTATACGACTAGTACGAATCTTATGACAAACTTTGTAAATTTGAAATATGACGCAGTTGCGCGTTTGCAGGTACACCCACAGAAATGAACCATTGCAACAATGTCGTCGAAACGTAATTTGATTTATAAACTATTCTTTCTGATTAAGAAAGAAAGAAAGAAAAAAAAAGAAAAGAAAAAAAAACAAGATCAATCTCGTTAGCGTTAGAAGTAACAATGTGAGTTGCTCCATACGTTTGATTTAAAAATAACAATTGCATTTATTTCCATTCGTTCGTAAGGTATATGAATCTATAAACTTTTAGGTTAAGCCTCTAACCTCTTGACAGATCGAGCTGCACACTACTGTCCTCGTTATCTCGGCGACCTGTGAGAAGAAAAAAAAGAGAGAGATTGCAATTATTGAAGCTATGAAAGGGGGAGAAAAAAAAGAAACGGAAGAAAAAAAAAGGAAAAGGAAGGAAAACGAACAATGATCGTAATTAATGTTTAATGTCGGGTAAGGAGCCACGGGTAAATTATTTAACGTACTTCGATGAGACCTGCTTGCACGTAGAGTCCAGATCAAATAACTAGAGATTGCCATTTCTTAGCCGGCTGCTACCCACGATCACAATTAACACACTTCGTCCGACCGTTGCCACGTGCCTTTTTCACGAAATATGTCATTCTCACGGTTCGACTCTGCGTACGAAGCACTGAGAAGAATTTATTGATAAAAATCAAGTCATAGAGAACACGAGCGAAGTGTCACTCTTTCTATCTCTCTCTCTCTCTCTCTCTCTCTCTCTCTCTCTCTCTTTCTCACTCCCTCGTTCTCTCGCTCTCTCGCTCTCTCTCACACACACTCGAAATAACTCGTTTGCACACCACTATCGTCAATTTCTCGCGACGTAGACCCACCGCGTTAACTTCTCTTTTGCCAAAATTATAGATGTCCCCAGTCGATTCGCAAAACATTAACCTCCTTCTATCTTCTGTAACAGCGTTACCAACCGGCACACTTAGAGAACTGTACGTGTCTAATGAGAAAACAAGAATTTTATTATTTCATATTTGTTTGTGTATCACTTGGAGAGGGAGAGAGAGAGAGAGAGAGAGAGAGAGAGAGGGAGGACGACAAAGAAAAAAGAAGAAAAGAAAAAACAAAGACGCCGTCGAGTACAACCGCTCCCCACCATTTTACGAACTTCCTTCTTTTAATAACAAACGATCGAAGTGCGCCTTAGATTTTCGTAGATTTCACGGCGCGAATAACTTCTTTTTACCCCTCTTTTTCTTCTTTCTCTTTTCCCCTTCGACCCTTTTGCTCGTTACGCGCCCCGACTTATTCCTCCTAAAACCTCGTCGCTCGTCATCTCTCTCTATTTTGTTAAATTACTACGTAATTTGACGTCGCAAATACGAATCAAAGTACTTGCACCTGCCGTTATAGAAACGCATGCGTGCGATATTTGACGCAACGTAATCGCTAAATTATACGATACTTCTTCTTTTTTTTTTTTTTTCCCTTGTAATCTTCTAACGAAGAAGTTCGTACGTTCGGTCTATTTATTTATTTATTTATTTATTTTTTGTTTTTTTTTTTTTTTTCGTTCTCTTTTTTCCATGTAATATTTCATAGAGGAAGGTGAGGAATTGCAGGGGGGAAAAAGAAAATGAAAAGGATAAAAAATAACGTATTCGCAAATTTTCAAACGACGTGAAGTACGCTGCTGTACGAGTGCACAGCAGCGCGACATCGATTGTTGTTCTCGTGAACTATGCATCGATATATCGACGTATCGATGTTCCATGAACACGCTCCGAATCCTATGGTACATGATTGCAGTTTTACGAAGCCGATTAGTTTTTGACGATAGTCGAAGTGATTTTAATTTGTTTCCTTTGAGAAAATATATATTTAAAGAAAAATGGCTTACGCCGTGGATAATCTCGTTCAACCAAATATCGGCATGACGTCCGATAATTTAGTTCCAGATTGGCTTCGTTCCGAACAAAGTACTGGTGTAAGTTTTGAAAAGTGTCGTTTCATTTGTAATTAGAGGTTAGAATGACAGTGCAAAGTTATAAAAAAATATTCTCGGATTATTCCAACCCTTTTCGGATGAAAAAGGGTTATATATGTTTATATCGTACGATTCGACTTACATTTTTATATTTCGAAACGACAAAGAAATTATTATAGCGCGTGGAATTGTTTAAAAAAAAATTTTTCGTTACTCACTGTCGTGTTTCTCTTTATAGACCTCGATTATGGCTGTAGAATTCGACGGGGGTGTTGTGATCGGTGCGGATTCACGAGCTACCACAGGGTATTGTGTTTTCGATAAAATTGTTTACACATTGTGTTTTTCATTTCTTTTTTGTTCAGGTTAACTATATCTTTCGAACGTTTAATTTCAGAGCGTATATAAGTAATCGTTTTGCCGATAAGTTGACCAGAGTGACGGATTATATTTATTGTTGTCGTTCCGGTTCTGCTGCGGACACTCAAGCTATCGCAGATATCGTAGAGTATCATTTAGGTCTGCATAGGTAAGAATACGCTCTATAATTCTCATATTCCCTTATTCCATGTCATACGAATTTTAATCGTTATCACTCAGGATGGAGCTCGGAACTCAACCGTTGGTAGAAACGGCAGCCAATGTTTTTCGCGAGATGTGCTATAATTACAGGGATTCCCTGATGGCAGGAATTTTAGTAGCCGGATGGGATAATCAAAAGGGTGGTCAAGTTTATAGCATCCCTTTAGGAGGCATGTGTATTAGACAGCCCATTGCCATCGGTGGTTCAGGTTCTTCGTACGTTTACGGTTACGTAGACGCGAATTACAAACCAAATATGACTAAGGATGAATGCGTTACTTTGGTACAGAATAGTGAGTATAGAAAGATTTAAGAAACCGATGCATTTGATCCGCGCAAATGTATTTGAATACTCGACGCCGAAATAACTTTTTAGCATTGGCACTGGCTATGTCTCGCGATGGTAGCAGCGGTGGCGTCATACGTCTTGGTGTAATAACTGACAAAGGAATCGAAAGAAAAGTAATAATGGGGGATAAACTACCTCGCTTCTACGAAGGCTAAAATATATTCCAACGATAAAGAATTTCAAGATACAAGTACATATTTATATGAGATATGATTACATTATTCGAAGATAACGAATTTTTGGTAAATAAATATGAATTTAAGAATATTTGTTCGAATTACGTGTGAAAATCGAATCGAACGAATCGAACCTTCCTCGCGATTTATTCCGTTAAGTCAGGAGGGGAATTTCTAATGTTCTTTGTGAAATTAAAAAGATCGTGCGATTAAAATATTTTTCGTCCAATACTCGACGAACGAGTTTCTTTCAATGTACGATTACGTTCAATAATTATATGTTACGCCAATAATAGAACGAACAGCTTCTAAGTATCGTTTTGACTGATCTTTGATGTTGAAAAAAAACTCGTAATAGAAAGACCAGCTCGAATCGTTGGTCCCTAATCTGACGAAATACATATCCGTACTGGGTACTACTAAATTTAGGTCGTATTATCCACTTGCGATACTCACGAATATATGCCCTCCCTCCTCCCCTCTCCTCTCCTCTCTCGCCACTGGTCGTTTAAACGTACGTACTTAATACTCGTTGTTCGCTTAACGAGAAAATTGTCGCAATGGCACAATCGCAATGTATCTAATAACGCCTCTATGTGGTAAAACGTCAACGTATGAAAGTCACACACACACACGCACACACAAGCGTTTTTGAATTATTCCGGGGGCTCGCGATACACGCGTTAGTATGTCCTTAGCCAAAGGATGGATTAGGTTGCTTCCATCGTTTCAAGAGCACGGTGTTTTTTGACGAGAGATATCGTAAGAATTTTTTCTTCGATACATTCCGTTCGTCGTTTGGTCAAACGTGTTGTCTCGCTCGAAGGGGGGTATTACAAAAATCAGGAGTAATATTCGATCGTTCTTTTGTATTTTTATTTATTTATTTTTTCTTTTCTTTTCTTTTCTCGTCGAAAATGTTATCGTCAAAAGTACGAGCATAGAAATAATATTTATGGAAGAGATATAATAAGAAATAATATTTATGGAAGGAATATCGTTAAAGGAAAAAGAGTACCGTACGTTAGCACGGTTTCGATCAAATTTAAAGGAGATATAAGAGTAAACACGTAACGAGGAGTATAATCTTTCTTCGTGAGGAGGAAGGAAAGGAGAGAGATCTTATTTTTTTTTTTTTGTCGAACAAACGGGAACGCCCAAAAAAGAGGCGTTATCAAATACCGTCGAAATACCGTTCTGCAAGAAGAAGAAGATGACCTCGGAAGAAAACTCGGACGATCTCTTGACGAACTGGGCTCCGGAAATGCCGACTGTTCAAGAAATTAACAAGAACATGCAGAACTTTGCCATCCCGGATTACACCGTTTTCGTCTCGATGCTTTTAGTGTCCGCCTTCGTTGGTATTTATTTTGGTTTCGTAAAAAAGATCTCGGGAGAGGATGAATATCTCGTTGGCGGTAGAAACATGAAGACATTCCCGATAAGTTTGAGTCTTATAGCCAGTTTTGTATCAGGTCAGAACGTTCGCATGAATTTTTTTTATTCTCTCTCTCTCTCTCTCTCTCTCTATCAATTATCATTTATATCATATCGATGTATTAATTATCATCGTTTACACACGTCGCTTCTTAGGTATCTCTTTATTGGGTATACCAACCGAAGTTTACGTTTATGGGACCACTTATCTTTTCAACTCTTTTGGATTGATCATAACTGGCTTCGTCATGTCCAAAATATTTCTTCCAGTTTTTCACGATTTGAAAATAACTAGCACTTACGAGTACCTGGAAAGGCGTTTCGACAAAAAGATCCGTCTATTAGGATCCATCCTCTTTTCGATCAACATGGTGAGAGTAATTCGTTATTTTTTGTAGCGTTATAACTGAACGATTATCGACGAATGATTAATTTTTTTTTGTATCGACATCTTACAGATAGTTTATCTACCAATCGTCATCTATGTACCGGCATTAGCTTTTAATCAAGGTGCGTGTGCAGTATCGTCAATTAAAATTCTCGAATGAAATAACTTTTTCTTTTTTTTTTTTTTTCTTTTTTTTTTTTTTGATCGATCCGTTCATCATTTCTAGTTACCGGAATCAATGTCCATATCATCACACCTTTCGTATGCATTATTTGTATTTTTTATACTTGTATGGTAAGAGTTTGAATTTGTTTTTTTTTTTTCTTTTTTTCTCCATCGAGAATCTTCGTTCGCGTGAATTATGTTTAGATCGTGTTGATCGTAGGGTGGATTAAGAGCGGTGGTCTGGGCCGATTTCATTCAAGTCCTCGTAATGTTCGGATCTATGATTTTGATCACTATCAAGGGCACTATGGATATTGGCGGATTATCGGTCGTATTAAACAGAAATCTGGATTCCGATAGACTCGAATTTCCAGCGTTCGTATTTAGAAATTTCAAATTTTACGAAACTTAATATATACCCAGATATATATATATATAAAGCTTTTTATATATATATATATATATATATATATATATATATATATATATATGTATATGTGTATAAAAAAAAAAAAAATACATTTATCTTCCGTCAAATAAAATAGATTCGATTGGAGTCCTATGATAAGGCACACAATTTGGTCGCTTGTAATTGGAGGATTCGTTCACTGGTTGCAGAGTTTGGCAGTCAGTCAAAACACGATACAGCTTTATCTAGCGTTACCTACTTTGCACTTGGCCAGAAGGTATTAACAAAATTTTCCAACGAAATCATATTTTTCAATTAATTTATAATAGAACAAAGAGGAGTTACTCGATTGTTTTTAGGGCACTCTGGTATTTCATTATCGGAGTTTTACTGATCGTGGGAACGTGTGGATACGCAGGCATGTTGATATACGCTTGGTATTATGAATGCGATCCATTGACGACGAAGGTAATGGAACTCTTGTCATTTTTTATATTTTTTAATATAATTTTTTATATTCGCCACTCCATCGGACTTCACTCAATAATTAATAGATTGATCGATCTAATCATAGTTGGCTGGTACGAAGGATCAGCTCTTACCGCTTTTAGTTATGAACGTTTTGGGAGATTATCCTGGATTACCTGGTTTATTTGTCGCCGGTATATTCAGTGCTGCTCTAAGGTATTACAGATGAATCGACAACGAATTGAATATCTTAAAAACGACAACGTATATTCCAATAATTTCTAGTTCATTATCGACTGGTTTGAACTCTATGGCGGCGGTCGTATTAGAGGATTTTATTAAGCCATTTAGTAAAAAAGAATTTACCCCTAAAGTCGCCGATATCTTCATGAAACTTACCGTAATCGTCGTAGGAGCGATCTGTGTTGCGCTCGCTTTCGTCGTCGAAAAAACTGGATTGCACGTTTTGCAGGTAACGTAAAATCAATGTAAAATATACTTTCAATAGATCCCGATAAATATTTCGAGTAATAAATATATCCGTATGACGATAGAATTTCTTCTTTTTAATTCATAATAAAGCTGACCGTAAGTCTAATTTCTATAACCAATGGTCCATCTCTTGGTATTTTTACAATGGGCGTTCTATTGCCTTGGGTTAACGCAAAGGTATTTTTGATATTTTTCTTACAATAATTTCTTGCAAGTATGCTTTACCTATTTCATTCCTTCATTCATTCATTTTTTTTTTTTTTTTTTTTTAAATAATCTTAGGGTGCTCTTATCGGCGGTTTAGCCGGTTGTGGTTTTATGGGTTGGATCACTCTAACGGCTCAAACGGCTATAGCTAATGGAAAAATAAAGTGAGTAATTTTTTATATGGAATGTAATTAGAAAAAAAAAATAAAAAATAAAAACAAATAAATAAATAAACAAAGAGATCTTCCAATTTGATGATAATTTATTTGAGACAGATTCGATGAGAAACCTGTCACCACAGAAGGATGTATGTACTCATTTCCTCAGGTAGAAAATCTCTTGTTATTTATACCATCCGAAACTATCTCGAACGAAGAGGATGAAAATTCATTTCCGTATGTAATTGAATTTATTAAAAAAAATTTTATAATAAGCGAATAACGAATGATATATTTATCTTGTTGTACGTAACAGCGAACAGCTATGGGCGTTGTATCGCATCAGTTACTTATGGTACACCATAATAGGTACTTTGGTCACCCTAACTATTGGCCTTATAGTTAGCATTGTTTCTTCCGAAGATGTTGACAAATTAGATCCTATGCTGTTAGCCCCATTTATAAGGAAGTTCCTGAGATCTAACAAAAATTTACAACAAATGCAGGTGACCAATTGCAAAGATTCTTTTAGTTCTGTAAAGCTAGGAAAGTTCTTTACGTAATTATGTGTATGTATATATATATATATATATATATATAATTTTTTTTTTCTCACAGATTGCAAAAAACGATCTCAAAGTTGACAAACAAGTGGACATTGAAGATGATAAAATAATAGCAATCTCATCGACATGACAATGATTACTTATTTAATTTCTTTTTTTTTTTTTTTTTTTTTTTTTTTTATACAGGAGAAACTTTAAATCTTAATTTTTATTATTTCTCATCCAAAATCATACTACATGCACCTATCTCATTGCATGTATGTACGATCTTATTACGAAATGTTTGTTTTAGAAAAAAAAAAAAAAAAAGAAAGAAAGAAAGAAATTTTAACTCTGTACGACGGATTTGTAATAGTATATTTGAAAATACATTTATATTTTGCTTAAAATATCACATAAACGTAACATGTGACGTCCTAAATGATAAAGTTCATTAATTATTCTATATCATACAATTATTTTTGTGTATCACACGTAGTTGTATATTATTTATTATATTAAGGCTTAAAAAATATTTGATTCAATATTAATTCTTTTTTTCTCGCTTCTTCACTTTTCCGATATAGCCATAGAATTTTTAATGACAGCGATATGGATCTTTATGGAAAGAATATAAAATGATCTATTTCGTGTATTGTCAAAAAGAAAAAGAATACATTCGTTCATTGTTACAATAAATGGGATTAAACGAAGAATGAATAATATCAAAAAAAAAAAAAACAAAAAAACAAAAAAACAAAAATAAATAAATAAAATGTATTTTTCGTTCTTAATGAAAAGTGAAGACACTTTGAAGGCGTACATAATTCTAAATACAATCGTACGTATGCAGACATACAAATATATATATATATATATATATATATATATATATATATATAAATGTAATTTATATATTTACAAATTTATATTTGTACAACAGATACTTCAATACTTATCGATTTATTTACTTCAAAATTTTATGTCCCTCGTGTAGACTGTATTTATCGAGGATAGATATATCGAAAATACGAAAAGTTTATGTGAAAAATTTATATCTAAATATATAAGCTACGATATTATATCGTATATGTATAAGGATAAAAATTGTACAAGAAGAAGAAGAAGAAGAAGAAGATATTATCGAATACTGTAATATATTTGTCTGTACTTATTAGAAGAAATCAGACTGCACAATTACAGGTCTTCTTAATAAAAAAAAAATCTCTATATCATTTATATTACTATTATTATTATTATTATTATATAGACTTACAACTTTATAAACATATTTTATCCCGACTTTTGAAACGAATAAAGTTCGTCTAAAAGGAATATTAATTTCTTATAATCGAATAATAAATAAATAATTTCTATGAAAAATCGTTATCTCGCATAAATTTGTATATGATCGATACACAAAGTAGTTCAAATATAACGAGAAAATATCGATACGGATTATGGAAATTTTACGTATAGTTTTCTTCCCTTGTATTATTACCGATCCATGAAAAAATCAATTACGTTTATCAAAAATGACGCGGATAAAAAAAATATATATCCGTAGTGCGCGTTTTTGAAAATCTAAAGAGAATTGGTGTATCGAAAAAAACACACCACTCTGTTTTGTGCTAACTCTATAACGAACAAACAATCCTTTCTTTTCTTCTCTCTCTCTCTCTCTCTTTTTTTTTATCTTTATTATTATTAAAATATGAAAAAAATCATGTCCTGGATTCTAAACTTGAAAATCTTATCACATTCGAATATTTTGATATAATGAAAGAGTTATATATATTCTATAATAAAAATAATCTAGTATACGTATAACAACATTCTTATAAAAGTGTATAAAAAGATATGTAAAGAACCCAGCGCCATGATTAACTCTCATCTTTTCATTATTAATAAATATATATATATATATATACGTTCTTAAGATCTTCAAATAGATCTTTGAGAATGTTTTATTTCAATTTTAGACTAGATCAGGAGAGTTTGATGCTATATATATATATGTATACATATATATATATACAACACACACGAAGCAATACATTCGTTGGATTGAATGATTTCAAGAGAAAATTGACATATTACGGAGAGAAACACTCAAACAGCTGGTAACAAAATATTTTCTGCACTATTCAAATACACCAAAGCCAATAATAAAGATGATTATCAGGCAATTGTACATTTATAACTAAATGGTATGTAAAATATTTGATCTTTCATATTATTTTTTTTTCCTTTTTTTTTTTTTTTTTTTTTTTTATCATCAAAGAAAAAGAATACCCGTATGATAATTAACAAATATAATCGTATCAGATATATATATATATATGCGCTCGTAACACATATATAAAAATAGTATTCTTAATGTTCGTTTTTCTCTCTCTCTCTCTTTTTTTTGTTTTTGTCTTTAACAATAAAAGTGTTACTTATTTTTATTAATTTTACATCGCGTATCTCCAACGTAATTTCATTAATTTTATTTATAAAAACGTTCGTTGCGAAACGCTATCATGCAAATACTTGTTCGTAGAAAAACATCAAAAGTTTTACACGTATGAGTAAAAAAAAAAAAAAAAAACGATAATATTACTCTAAAATATATAACAATAAAATTCATATAGATAACAATTTTGGCCGTAATAATTACGTTTAAGATACTCGATGTGTATCAAACTAATTTTGTAAGCATCTTCTAAGTACTATTAAATATATCGTTAACTTGTATGACTAATCAAAATCAACTATATATATATTTTTTTTTATACCTATGATATAATAATTAATTAAATAAAATAATTAAAAGTAATTATAACGTTTCCTCTAAAAGTATAATTTTTATATATACTCGAGGCACTCCTGAACGTCAAATGCGTTCAAGGACACATTCCTCTCGTGCAATTATTACAAAAAAAAATATCATACATACATAGCTTTGGAGTCGAACGTTTAAATAATTATAAGATATGTACATCGATAGCTAAAGAAAAAAAAAAAAAAATAAATAAAAAAAATAAAAATAAAAATAAACGTGATCAGTATGGAAGTATTTTTACGAGAAGTTACATTACTTTCATTTCTTTTCTTTTTTGTTGTGATGAAAAAAAAAAAAAAAAAATCTTATGGTGCCCGTACAAGAACATTCGTCTTTGCAGGTATCATTGTGATTGACAAATATTTTTTTTTTGTCAGTGAATCTCATCGAAGAATCGATCTTTTCGTAATTCGAGATGCACGTAAAAAAAAAAAAAAAACATTGATATTGCTATGTTTGCTGGCAGGATACCGTCTAAGAGGGTAAAGGTGGCGGCAAGGGTGCGTTTTCCTCATGAATCATCATCAGTCTAGCATACTTCACCATTTTTCTTCTTTGTTTATGCTGCAATTATATTTATAACGACTTTGGCTTCTGACCATCGTCATTAAACAAATTTAAATAATTTGAACTGATTATATGCGAATACAACGTTTATCTCTCTCTCTCTCTACGATTAAAAGTGAAATTTTCAGTCATTCCGTTCATATTATAGATGAAAAAAAAAAAAAAAAAACAAGAAAAAGACAAAAACAAAAACAAAATGCACGGACTAATTTAAACTATAAATATATGTTTAAAATATATACTTTTTTTAATCTCGTAGATAAAAATGAGAAATGAGTATCGAGGGCTGTGCATCAAAATTTTATGCTCATCATAAGGGACATTCGTATTGTGCAATAACAATTTTTATAAGAATGGGAAAATCCTTACTCGATCGTTCCGTGTTAAACGAGACAAGTATCATCTCTTCGCCAATTTATTTTTTCTTTTTTTTTTTTTACATACGAATGCCTTATAACGAGCATAGTATTAATCGGATCTATGGCGTTCGATATTCATATGCACATGGATATAAATTAACAAAAATTAGGATAAATTCAAATATGATGAAAACTGAATAATGGATAATAAAACACGATGGTGTTTCGTTCACGGAAATAAAATAAATAATATGATACCGATAAATTTTTTTTTTTTTTTTTTTTTTTTTTTTTTTTTTATATCGATTCCATAGGAAACCTCCTTGGGATGGTAATAAAATTATTTCTAACCTGAGATTTAAGACCCATCCAACTGCTACTACTGCTTCCGCTATCGCTTTCGCTAGATGTTATTCCATCCTCGAGTATCAATTTCGTACCGAATCCTTCGAGTTCCAAGTCAAAATAAAGTTGGCCCAACTGTTCGTTCACCAAAAGGGGCTGATTAATTTTCTTCAATGTGTCCATGTCGGCTTTGAGTACTTCGTTTAATGTCTTAGGACGTATTTGATACTCGTATATCAATTCAGGCGTTAATTGGACCCCTTCTAACCACGGTGGATCCTTTCTGTGTATCCCACGTTTTGCTTTTCCAGTTTGTTGCGAGTTCTACGTATAGACGTACAAAACGATACGACATTTATCGTCGATACATTTTTATTCCAAGCATTGTTATAAACAGATGTACGTGTATACATATATATATATATATATATATATATATATATATATATATATATATATATATATATATATATACATACCTTTACGATTTGTTCAGTTGCCTTTTGATCAGGATTGCAGCTACTATCGCTACTTTTAGACAGGAGACTACTGTAAAAACTCGATGAACTAGACTCGTCCACGTTGTAATCAATTTTTCTGTGCTGTCTGTTATTCGTTGGCGTAGGTAAATCGACGACACTGGAGCAACCACCGTCGTTACTGATGCAAGAGGAAAAGAGTTCACCCGGTGATAGGACCTTGCAATACGAACGAATAAAAGATAAATTCGTTAAACAAATAAATAACATATATTTAAATGTGCCAGAGGGGAAAAGGAGAGAGAGAGAGAGAGAGAGAGAGAGGCATACTTTTTTCGATGATTCTGACATAGCCATAGTGCTGCCTGGTTCGGCCTTGATACTCGTCGCTTGACTAGCCGGTCGTTTTCTTTCTACGCTTTTATTCGTGGTTTTATTATCCTGGTTAATAGGAGCCGTTTGTTCGGGTATTAAAAAAGGTCGATACATCATCGTTCCAGTGGCGGAAGTACCGATAATCGGAGGATAAATGACGCTGGGCATCGCTGTCGCGACATACGGTACTGGAACGAACACTACAAAAGTCCCTTACTCTTATTAGTTTTCAGATTTAACATCGTAAATCTAACGTGCCGTAAAGGAATTTAAATCCATACGATATATTTATCCGAGTATAGCGACATAAATTATTAATAAATCGATTAAAATCGATCGATACATACTGTACGGACTTTGTTGCGGCATTGGCAAAGATGACGATGGAGGAGGTGGAGGAGGAGAAGGTGATGGTGGTGGTGGTGGTGGTGGTGGTGGTGGTGGGGCAACGTTTGTCGGTGGTTGAAAATATTTTGTTGTTGACGCAGGTGTATCCATCGGCTGTGGTATCGGCACGTAATAGACGGGTATCATTTGCGGAATCATTGGTATCCTTGGAATAGCTTGACAATTGGCGCTACGATGAAAATAGAACAAGTTGGATACGAGTAAAAAGTGAATTTTATACGAACGTGTTGTAGATAGAGATATATGTGTATATATATATATATATATATATATATATATATATATATATATATATATATATATGTATATATGTTCAAGCGAATTACTTTTGAGTCGGTATAATTGGTGTTGCCGATGGTACGGTTACGGATAATGGGGGCCACGTATTTATATTCCCATTGTTTTGAAAGATCGTTGGGGTTGTTTGATCTACGCTGATACTCGCGAGAGTTGTTGTCGTAATATTCGTTGGCAATGGCCCGGCGACAGTGCTCGTCCTGGAAACTTCATCGTGTTTCGAAACCTAACATATTTTGAAAAGAAAAAGACAAAGAAAATAAATAAAAAGAAATAAAGAAAAATAGGACGGACAAATAACGAACGAAACTTATAACAACACGGGACAAGGAAAAGAAGGAGAAAAAAAAAAAAAAGAAAGAATAAAAAAAAAAGAATCCAGAAAAGAACGATCTCGTATCGTTGATATGATTCTGACCTTGAAACTATCGCCTTCCCAGCTATGACTGCCGCTTCTCTTGACCCCGTGACACTGACCCACGTAATAATCATTCTTATCCACTGACATCTTCTCGATCGACGTTTTTACTCTCGTGTCCTTCAACTTATCGTTGTTCTTCATGCAAGATCGCAATTCCTTATGCTTTTGCATCATCAACTTCTCCATATCCGCGTTGTGACGATTCAAAAGCGACTCGGTCAGAGTCGGCTGTTTGAAACTCTCCGTGGTGGTGGTGATGGTGGTGGTTGTGATGGTGGTATTCGTGTTGTTGCTATTCGTCGTATTCGAGGTATTGCCTCTGCTAACTGAATTAAGTAAATTGTTCGAACCGTTGCTGAGATTTTCAGCGCTTACGCTCCCACTGGCACCGCTTCCATTTATCGGCGACATGCATTTTCTCGCTGTAGGTAAAGAAAAAAATAAATAAATAAATAAAAGTACAAAAAAAAAAAAAAAAAAATTTGTCAATACTTTGTCACCGACCAACGATCCACGACAAATTTGTGAGTTTTTGAATTTATATAGCAACGTACCCGTCGAGGTTGGACAAGTTTTATCGGCCTCGTCGTTGCTCGAATTAAACATTTCCTCGTCGCTACCGTAAACAATAGCCACCGGGGGTTTGCTATTGAAAAATCTCTCGATGTTTTCATTGTAATTGAGCTGATTGTAACTGGGCGGTGTCTCCGTAGACGATTTGCTGTCGTAGTACTCGTGATGCGGCGATATCTCGCCTAGCATCACGCTGTCGTGCTCCTGTAACAAGGGATTGCGTGATCCCTTCACAAGTATATTGTAGAGACTTAGAAAGATTTTGCCATTGATATTCTCATCGTCAATTTTATTGCATTGCGCTTGCGTACTGCGGGAGTTATTCAAAATTGGTCAGTCTTGTTAGAAGTTACGCCTTGCGATACGCGTTAAGAACCCGCTTATATGCGATCCGTCAGCGAACCCTCTACGGCCCCTTATTATTTTCTTATAGGACTTATTATTTTCTTCTGCGACCGCCAATATTTACAACATGCTCTCTCAAAAAAAAAAAAAAAAAAAAAAAAAATAGAAAAAAAGATTTAAGAACCAATAGGACAAATAGAAACGCGTGTACGTTTATATACGTATACACTTCAGTTTTATCCTTTTATCTATGGTGGAACAACGACGACGATGACGACGATGATCGATCTATCGATCTATCGATCTATCGATCGAGATCCAAAAACGGAATACTATCCCACGAGCTCCTTAACCATTCTCTTTCTCTTCCTGGATTCCATAAGCTTTCACTTTCTCTCTCTCTCTCTCTCTCTCTCTCTCTCTCTCTCTCTCTATAAAAACTCTTTAAGTAATTCCGCGATAATGTTTACGAGTCGCGTTACGAGAGATAACGCGTGTCTTGGTGCCTACCGAGTTCTGCAATTGAATTTATCAAAATTATCAACGAACGATCGTGAATTATCGATTCGATTTCGATGGGGATTCTCTTTGTTATCGATTCGTATAATGTTAAGGATTAAAATCTATTCGTCGAACGTCGTATATACTCTGTCTCTCTCTCTCTCTCTGTCTCTCTCTCTCGCTCTCTCTCTCTCTCTCTCTCTCTCTCTCTCTCTCTCTCGTTAGTTTCAAAACCTTGTAAGTGGGCGAATACACCCGATAATCGTCTTTAACGTGTTAACGTTCAACTCTCTCAAGTTATACATACATACATACAAATTCTGTTATGTTTGTTAATTCGAAATAAAATGATCGAACGAAGGAAGGATCTCGATCGTGAGGAATGGGTAAAAAAAAAAAAAAGAAATAAAAAAATGATCTATACACTCGTACGCCGAAGAAATATCAGTTCCTTCGTTTTTCTCAACGATCGGAAAGGTCTGTTAAAATTGTTTGGAAGAGAGAGAAAAAAAAAAAAAAAGAAAAAGAAAAAGGAAACAAAAATAATTGGAGGATCAGATGCACCAAATCGAAATATTTACGATTAGTTTGGGACTAACAACGCAATTATTATCGACGCGATTTGAAAAAAAAGATTTATCGATCTTAAAAATGATCTAATCCATGGATCTCGTTATATATATATATATGTGTGTGTGTGTGTGTGTATATATATATGTATATATAAATTCAGGATGTAAGTGGGGGATTGGTTGACGCGAGATGATGGAGAAGAAATTTTTGGATGAAAAGTGTTACGAAGTATCTTCGATCACGTATCAATCTTTAAAACGAGCGTCTTTTATCGTCTATGGCGTTTAAATTAATAAAATTGGAATTCATAAAATTTACGTTTGTTTTCTTCGATGATTATCGGTCACTTTGATTTTATTTTTTTTTTTTTTTTTTTTTTTTTTTTTTTAATAAATCACATCGCTCTATACGGACACGGCCAATGGTCTTCGATCGAGCTCGGTCTATAAAAGCTTTGTATGTTTTATATTATATATGTATATTTATTGAATGTGGAGAGAAAAAAATGGGTAAAGACTTACCAAAAACGTGCCTACAAGGTTTTGAAATTGACGCTATCCTTCCCCGGCCCTATATAATTTTCTTTTGCCAACCTTTCGCCTCTGTCTATGTACAAAATAACTTGATAGGTTTTTATTAAGATTTTGCTTGGGTTATTTGTTGTTTTTTTTTTTTTTTTCTTGCTTACCACTACACGACATTATATATACGTTACTGTAGCAAATGTTCTCGTGCAAAAATACCCTAATCGCTAATTAAGGTATAGCTTTTGAGAAGCACTTGTTCTTGTTCGAATGCTTTTTTTTAAATAATCGTTAGATATAGAAAAAATACACCAACTGCAATAGTTTCATTCGTTTTGCTGCTTCCTTGTTACTCACCTTACACCGTTATTTTTTTTTTTTAGTTTGTCAATATCTTAAAAAAAAAAAAAATGCCACGATACGTCGTATTCAGAAGCAGAAAGAATCTTTCGATCAAAATATTTCTATCAAAAAAAAAAAAAAAAAAAAAAAAAAACCGATGAATGAGCAGAGAATTTATTTAATTTTCAAGTTACTTCGATGGATGTTTACTTTGTAAAAAAGTAATAATAATAATGCGATCGAAAAATATCTAATTGCTTACCGAATAGACGATATCAACATAAATTCTTTGCTACGTTTCGCACTCGTTACGTTTAAATATCATGCGAATAACGTAAGAAGGATCAATCGTAGAGAGAGAAAAGAAAGAAAAATTGTCTCATATAAATAACGAGTTTTGATTAATAAACTAACGTAAATTGATTCATTGCAATCCCGATTCTCGCGAAAGAATTTCTTTCTTATTTTTCTCCACTATGATTTTAATCGTATCTACTTCGACATATTTACGGTACATTGATTTTACACGAAATTAATATCGAACGACGAGTTGACGTACGAGATTCGAATTTCTTTTTTTTTTTTCCACGTATTATACGCCGATAAATAAAACTGGCGATTGAGAAATCTCATTGTTACACTCTGTTTATGTGACTCCAAAGTGTGCGCTTGTGTGTCTATACATTCACACATACATATATAAGAATGTATGTATGTATGTATTTATGTATGTACCGAAAATATATCGTTTCAATACGTGCTTTAATTTTTTCTTTTTTTTTTTTTTGCAACACTAATATCCTAAAGGTGCGAAACTTAAAATTACTTGTCCACGTGTATTTGTTATAGAAAAAACCGTGGTTCTATGTGATATTAAATATGTATATCCTAGCGTCATACCATCAGAGCACAGCTTAGCGTACCATTTACTACTACTACTACTACTACTACTATTACTATTACTATTACTATTACTACTACTACTACTATAGCAAAATTGGTTAAAAGTGTCGGCGATACTAAAACGTAGAGCTTAATAGTCACCGAAAAACTTCTGTCGTCCGCGTTAATGGTATCCTTCCCAGGAGCCGGTGTCCTCATTTCTTGTAATAAATTTTCCATGAAGGACGCTAGGTCCTTACACCTTTTCGAGACATCGTGCTCGGTAATGTCCGATGTCCTTTGGACGCTCTGTACGTACGTAACGTAGACGTACGTACGTATGGAAGGAGAAATAGAAAAAAAGAAAAAAAGAAAAAAAGAACAAAAGATAAACAGAGAAAAGATTTTAGCGTGAGAGGTTTATGATTGCTTTAAAGAGGAAGAGAAGAAGAAAGAGAGAGAGAAAAAAAAAAAAAAAAAAAGAAAATCACAAAGAACAATATTTCACCTTACACGAGAATACCAGCGTCGCGCGTGACCTTTCCTTCGATAATTATTATAAGTATTTATTTTCGTTAAGTTCACGCGATCGAAAAATATTCCGCGAACGCAAAAAGAAAAAAAAAAAAAAAAAAGAAAGAAAAATATCAACAACGAGAAAAAGAATTTATAGAAATTTTGTCGTGTACATATATATATATATATATATATATATATATATATATTGTTATACAATATATGTTAACAATATATATATATATATATATATAAATTGTTTTTTCCTTCTTATAATAAAACGAGAAGAGGAAGATCTTGATTGACGTAGGTACGAATTAGATATTAGAGGACCTACCTCATCCAGAAGTGTACGTATCTCGTTCTGTATGATCTTGGATTCTTTCAGTACCTCTTCGCTGATATTCGCAAGAGATGCGAATTCGTTATTATGCGGTACACGAAATATATCAGGATCGATGGGTCCCTTCAATACCCTATGCTGACCTACGACAAATTCTAGTTTCTTAGTCCAGGGATTGATGAAGGAGGACCATTCGGTTTCAAGGACGACGTAGCTTTTATTTTGGGCGGCGAACCTGTAGGGCTTCGATCGGAAGGACGATCCATCCAGCTTGATCACCTGTTCGACGTTACATTTTTTTATTTTTTTTTTTTTTATTTTTATTTTTATTTTAAAAGATACGATCGACGTGGAACGACTAACGACTCGCTCGCTTCTTCGCTGTTGTCCGTTCTTTTGATTTAATTTTCTTTTTTTTTTTTCAATCCCTGAACAATTTGTGTGCAACGAATGATACAACGAAACGATATAGCGAAACGAAGCTTTCGAGTTTGACGTTCGCGCGTTATCACAGTTTTATATATAAATGCTTACGGTTTCGTAGATGTCCTTGATGAAGGGCAGATCCTCGGGATGATAAAAATCGAACAACGAACGTCCAACCATGTCCTGCGGCAAGTAGCCCAAGTATTGGACTACGTCAGGATCGACGTGGGACAGGTGGCAGGTTGCGGTATGCCGGGTCGTGAATATCGACGATATTATTGTTTCTTCTGGCGCTGTGGAAATCGATATATATATAAAAAAAAGAAAAAAACGATAACGAAAGTCGAAACGTTCGATAAATCGTCCATTCATGTTCGAGTCATTCCTCTCTGAGACGCAGGCTTTCTTTCGATCGATCGTTCTATACGAATCGATCTCTTAATTTCCCACCCTTACTTTTTCCCTTCGTCTCTCCCCCCCCCACCAACCCCACCCCCCTTAATAGTCTCAAAACGATTTCATCGGAATCCATAAATATATATATATATATATATATATATATATATATATATATATATATATTATATATATATATTTATATATATTTTTAGATATAATATTTATATAATATTTATATAATATTTATATAAATATTATATTAAATAAATATTATTATAAAAAATAATATATATAAAATATATATAAATATTATATAATAAATAATATTATATATAATATTATTAATAATATTATATATAACAATAATATATATAATAAATAACAATATTATATATAATAAATAAATAATATTATATAATATTTATATATATTTTATATATATTATTTTTTATATAATATTTATATAATATTTATATATATTTTATATATATTATTTTTTATATAATATTTATATAATATTTGTATAATATTTTTATATATTTTTTTAGATACCTTTGTAAGCCGAGTGTACGGGTTGGGCGGTTACGACGAGAAACATTGCTCTTGGTTGTTGTTCGACCGCTCGATCGCGAAAATCACGAAAGGTTAGCGTCAAATGAAACGGAAGGTAAAGATTCGTTCTTGCGTTTTCCCGATCCTTGCTCGTTGCATTGCCGTCGACCATTAAGTTCTTACGCAATCCGCAAAACAAACTCGCTCTCCTTCCGTTTATTCCTAAAACGAAAGTTCAAACCGTCCGATCGATCTCTTTTCAGTTATTTACCGATTATACGTTTATACTACGCTACTTAATAATAATAACGAAAAATAATAATAATAGATAATAATTAAATATAAAAAAATATATACATGATAATAATAATAATAAAAAAAAAAAAAAAAAGAAAAGCAAATCGTGTATACCTTTTGGAGGATCCTCCCTAGGGGAGGTTATACCGCTCGTTATTTGATCGGCCAATGTACCCTTATCCTTTGGATGCACGTAATCGATGAAGGAACGACCAATCCACCCCATGTCCTTGGGGTAACCTAAAGCTGTGCATATCGAGGGTGTTGTGTAAAGGACGAGACCGTCATGCATCGATATCACCGCGCAAAATCCATCCTATATATGAGAATTACGAGAGAATCATTCGTTAAAAAAGATTCACGATTTACAATACTTACGAACACACACACACACACACACGTGTATCGGGTATGTATATATTTTTTTTTTTTAACGATCGTCGATCGAATCGATCCTACGAGACGATCGATTTCAAAGGAAAAGAAATTATTTTTTTTTTTGAACGAAGAAACGAAATCATCCCCCTGATTGGCAAACACGCTCGTTGAATTGAAATTAGTGATAGGACACGGTCAATGGTTCGTCTACATATTTTATTTGCAAAAATAAATCAAGGATTCCACGTTAAATTTCAAAAACGTTTTATAAGCGAATTCTTTACGAACGAATTAACATTTCAATACCGAGGAAAAATTTACTGCGTCGTAAAGTCGAGAGAAAAACGTGAACACGTCGAAAGTTTTTCCCTTTCTTTCCCCCCTTCGTTAATCAAATACGTTAAGTATGTTAGATTTAATGTAAAATGACATTTATTGGCGTTGCGACGAGCATAAAGCAAAAGCCACTTTTCTCCGTAATATAAAAACGGACCGCACTACCACTCGTCGTTCATTATCCTTCGTACATCGAAATAAAGTAATCGCAAAAGTGTTGAAGGCATCGATAAATATCATCAACGTGATAAAATCATGTAATCCGTGTTAAATTTATACATATATAGGTACGTATATAGAAATAATATGTACGGAGAAAGTTATATATGCACCTTGATCGTGCTTGAAGGTAGAGGGGGGAGGGGAGGAGGGTCCCCAACGTCGTAAAAATTATTCTCGATACAAACAAACATTTTCCCATCGACTATAATATATTTATCTTCCACCTTCCCCACCCCCACCCCTACCCACATTTTACCAAAGCGTTATTATCGATAAGAGCCTTTCATTCAATCAACTTGCGACGAATACTAACATTCGCTTGTGAACTCGAATCATCCAGTAGATTAGTCCTAGAAGCAAGTCCTGCTTCCTGATTGTCCGTCAAAGTATCGCCGTTGTGTTCCCCTGGATCCGTTGCATCCACCAATTCTACAGTTGCTACTTCTTCACGTATACGTTAACAAAAGGTATCGTTATATGTATATACTTTGCATTTGTATGTATCTATGTATCCTGGTTGATGTAGCGTATATATATATATGTATGTATATATATAGTATATATATTATATAGTATATATATTATAGTATATATATTATTATATAATATTATTATATATATTATTATATTATATATAGTATATATATTATTAATATATATTATATAGTATATATATTATAGTATATATATTATATAGTATATATATATATATATATATATATATAGTGTATATATATACAAGTGGCATACTATTTATTATATATATATATATATATATATATATATATATATATATATATATATGTATGTATGTATGTATTTATTGTAATTTAGCAACTATCTTTAAAATCGATTATTTACAATCGTTCAATGATTTAAAATTCAAATATATATATCTGCGTATTGTATGCCACGAGGCGTTA
This sequence comes from Dolichovespula saxonica, assembly GCA_911387935.1. Lineage (NCBI taxonomy): Eukaryota > Metazoa > Arthropoda > Insecta > Hymenoptera > Vespidae > Dolichovespula > Dolichovespula saxonica. The sequence goes on along the minus strand of OU426994.1, from coordinate 1,045,290 downwards.
GATCGAGAGTGATTGAGTAATCGATAGAATAGAATAATCACACTTAAGGTCCCTTAGTCCGATATATATATATATATATATATATAATAACGAATATAAAATATATTTGTATAAGGCGTCTCGATAAACGGATAAATAAATCGAATTAGTGCCATACAAAATCATTCAATCACCCATCCTCAAGGGTCTTTACGTTAATCCGATTTTTATTTTATATATAGTATCGTCTCCTCGAACGTTGACCAATATCGCTTAAACACAATACATGTAATAAAAGATGACGTATAAATAAGTATGAAATATTTTATACATGTTTTCTTTGTCCAAATATGTGGATGATATTATTGGATAATATTAAACGATAAATCTGGATCTTTATTATATATATATATATATATCTCTCTCTCCTTCTAAGGATAATAATGAAGACGTTAAATTGAACAAGATTGTGCAACGAATCTATTTCGATATTGACCGTACTCTCTTTCGAGAAAAAGAGAGAGAGAGAGAGAGAGAGAGAGAGAGAGAGAGAGAGAGAGAGTATTAGGCCTCGTATAAAAAATAAATGTCGTCCGAATCCCGTTGATACATTGTGGATAACTGTCCATCGGGGATAATCATTTGTGTGTAAAAAAGCTTTATTATTAAAACTTATGTAAATAATTACGTAAATGTGGTGGCCGCGTGATTGTGTGTTGTTATATAAAAGGAACATTCGCCAGGGAGGGATCCCGTTCCGTTAGCAAGTATATAACAACAACGGTACTTGCCCGTTAAACGGATATAAATTGTTTTCCAAGAAATACCGATAGCGATGATAATTATCATCATCATCAACGTCTCATCATCATCATCATCATCGTCATCGTCATCATGCACAATTTTGAATTTCTTTCTCTCCCTCCGTTCTATTTTCTCAATCTAGTTTTGTATTAATAATACAATTTGTGATTTGAAACGATATATAATCTATGATTAATGAGATTTATTAATTTTCAATACGAGCGATATTGGTTCGATATTTGATCATGAACGAAGACACCTCGAGGGATCTTATGTTTATCCAAGACGGACTAAGGGCAACCCTTATAGGAAGAACGCGTTTGAGTATTAATATGGTCGTAATGTATAATTAAAAATTGTTTGATCGATCGGTTATGAAGTGTGCACGTAACCATACGATATTTGCTCATCCGGGAAATCGTATAAATTAAAAAAGCCAAACGAGAAGAAAAAAGAAAAGAAAGAAAAGAAGAGAAAAGAAAAACGTACAAAGAGAAATATATTTAAAGCGAATTCATTGATTTAATTAAATTAATTTTGTATGTATATATATATATATGTGTTTTTTTACGGTATTAATATAAGAAAAAAAAAAAAAAAAGATTAGGAAAATATTCATCGAATTGATAAGAAACAGTACGTAGGAGGCTTGAAAAATTACATTTTTTTTTTTTTTTCATTTCAGTTTTAGCTTCACTACGATGACGACGACGAAAACGATAATCATAATCTTTCCTTCCTACGCAATGCTACCATCTTGACAAAAAGGAAAGATAATAAAAAAAAAAAAAAAAAAAAAAAAAAATAGAATGGACGGTCAAATTAATTGTTAATTATATAGTTTTTTAAAAAGGATTTTAAAGATCGATAATTTTGGTGACGTGCACACTATTATTCTCGAGTTATAATTCGATCGTAACCAACCTGTTTGTTTCTCAACTATCGATTTTGTTGTGGTAGCGACGACGATATTATAGGACGGATTATCCGGCTTAGTCGTGCAAATACTTCTCAGAGTAATATCTGCCTCGTTATTAACGGCCAAAAACGTTTTAGACTTCTTCTTCTTGTATTCCTTGTCCTTTCTCTTGCTTATCGGTTGTGGCAGTGCTCCCCCATTGCTAAGATTCATTACAGACAATATATATATAAATATATATACACACACACACGTGTGTACATATGTACATAGATATGTAATATTAAAATTCATTTTTTGTCTCTCTATTCGCATAAACATAACGTATATACACGTATATTCAATATTATTATCATAAGTATATAGTGTAGTATCGTTAATTGATTGATAAATAATTAAATAAATAAATAATGGTCTATAAATAACAAATATAATTATAAATCAATTGACAAAAAAAAGAAAAAAATAGAATTTATTATCGTTAATTTATTCGTATCGTTTGTATTGCCATCGTCGCGTGACAAATTCTTTAAAGATTCGCGATGTTATACGCGTGAAAAAAAAAAAGAAAATAAAAAGGAACGATAATCGAAGAGAAATCGATCGAGTTAGTTGCGAGACATGCGTATCGATAATGTTTCGTGATTTTTCTTTTCGTTCTTTTCTACTTTGTTTTTCGGCGATAATTATTGGTGAACTTTTGTAAACCATTCTCGTATATCTTTATTTTTTTATTTTTTTATTTTTATGTCGGTTCAACGAAAAGAAAAGAAAAACGACTAATAATAATAATAAAAAAAAAAAAAAAGGATGAAACAACGTCATCGCTCACCGATAAGTCCCACGTATATGTTTTTCTACGAATGTAAAATTACGTATATACACGTGAATACGCTGCTGTGAGAAAATATATGGAACTCGTATCGAACGCGTGCGAGCAAACGTGACGTCTGCGATAAAAAAGAAAAAAAGAAAGAAAGAAAAAAAAAAAAAAAGAAAAAGGTACTAATAGCTTTTGATCTTCCTCCATTTCTTCTTCTTCTTCTTCTTCTTCCCCGTACGTTTTATCCCCCCTCTACCCCCTCATGACATATCTTTTTTATTTCGATTAAATCCTCCATATGAAAATCCCGTCAACCGTTCGTAACCAATCGGCGTTCAGCGATAGAAACAAAACTATTAGAATTTATAAGATTTATTTTAATGTATCAGAATTTGTAAGATTTATTTTAATGTATCAGAGTTTATAAGATTTATTTTAAAGTATCAGAGTTTATGAGATTTATTTTAATGTATCAGAATTTATAAGATTTATTTTAAAGTATCAGAATTTAGAAGATCGGAAGGCTTCTTCTAAAGTTGACATTTGTGTTACCATCGAGATCGAGAATTCCTATTAACCAAGTCTTAAACTATCCGTAATAGTTCGATAGCTTTCTCCCGGAAAGGATGGTTAGAAGGAGGAAGAAGAAGAAGAGGAAAAATATACAAAAAAAAAAAAAAAAATTGTGATATAAAGGCTCGACATAACGTTGGTAATAGCCAAAGCACGAATAGCGTTGTATGTATTATGCAATGACGGAGAAAGTAAGTTGTTCCTTTCTTGCATGGTACTTTCTTCAGGCTCTGCCCAATACGGAATACACCATTGTGTAACGCGTGCTTCCCTTAACGCGCTTAGACCACACGCTCTATCGCGGATAAGTTAAACGAGATATTTTCCCCCTTTTTTTTTTCTTTTTTATCATTTTATTTTCTTTACCCTCTCCTCTTTCTTTCTTTCTTCCTTTTTATAAAGATTCAATGATTCCGAGTAGTTCGTCGTACGAATTATAAAATTAGAATGACTTTTTACGTTTCGTAATGTTTGAATTTGAATTTGAATTTGAATTTGAATTTTGAAGCGAACGAAAAAGAAAAAGAAACGGGAAATATTTTTCTTTCTCTCTTTTTCTTTCACTTGGATACAAATTTGTCTTAAATTAATTTGAAAAATTCAATGATTCCGAGTAGTTCGTCGTACGAATTATAAAATTAGAATGACTTTTTACGTTTCGTAATGTTTGAATTTGAATTTGTATTTGAAGGGAACGAAAAAGAAAAAAAAAAAAGAAAAAACATAGGAAATTAGTTTATCGTCGAACGATAAGTCGAAAAATCTCTTAGACGCGATTATACAACGTAGAAGAAGATTTCTTTTATTGTTTTTATTTTTTGTCAAGATAAACATTAAACAACGCGTTGATTGTTCGAGATTATTTTCTTAACGAGTTTTAAATCGTCCCACGTGTGCGCGTGCACGAACATGGTCGTGTCTAAATTTAGATTAACGTGAAAACTCAAAGATTATAGCGCTTTATCATGTAGACGATAAAATTGACGATTTTTTTTTTTTTCATAGATAACAATGTTACGTCTGATTCTAAAAAGAAGAAAGAAAAAAAGGGAAGAAGGAAAAACAAGATGGCGTCGGATGATCGTTCGAGGTAAAGTCGGAAATTTAAAATATGTTATAATAAAAGTCGAAAATTATATATATATATATATATATATATATATATATATATATAATCATTATTAAAAATCTAAACGATTCATTTCCTATTTTAGTTTCCAATTTATCTCTATTATGCAACAATGAACGAGTGTGTATATATATATATATATATATATATATATATATATATATATATATATATATATATACATACACACATACATTCTACGTTGGCGAATGCACGAAAGGCACGTGGCACGACACGTGTGTGAGCTAATGTTTACGACGCTCGTAGCTTCTTCCTAGCCAAAGCATATAAGATATTCTTTCTTGGTATGCGAACGGATCGTTGCAATGATTTTTCTTATCATTTTGTATGCACGTATGTACGTACGTACGTATATACGTAATACGTCGAAGCCCACGGAATCATTTTTATCGAGTGAAGTTATTAGCTACGATGCATTCATCATTTTTTTCCTTTTTTTCGTCGTACCGCCTACGTAAAATCATCGTTTTAATTCATTTATATCTCGATCGTATTTTATTTCGTAAGAAAACCCTGTTTTGTACAAACCAGATGCATCCGTCATTTACGAGTCATGCTCTAATTCGTAGAATGCGTCCTCGTTTCAATCGGTTTCCCTTTTATTCCTCTTTTTAGTTTTCTTTTCTCTTAAAACACGAGAAAATAAAATTACGTTATAAAAAGGGGAGGAGGGGGTGGGTTGGACCCACGCGATTTCGAATCGACGCGTATTCATTCAATTTTGCGCGCGTGTTCGTGCTCGTGCAAGCTTCCGTTAAAAAGAAAAAAAAAAAAGAAAAAAAAAGAAAAAAGAAAAAAAAAAAGAAAAAAATCGTCACGTTTCGCAGCGCCCTGATTATTAATTTATTTGTAAAGGATCGAAAATTTGTAAATAATCAAAACGATTCAAAAAAACGTTTCTCTCGATTCGTCGATCTTGAAGCGTTCTCCCTCTCTCTCTCTCTCTCTCTCTCTCTCTCTTTCTCTTTCTCTTCCTCATTGCGAGAAGACGACGACGTTGTTGTTGTTACAAGGTTTCCTTAGTATTTATAAGGGAAGTCTTTGAGCGCGGAACACATTAGATAAATGCTAGAATAACACGGGAGGGGGGAGGAGGCGGGAGGAGGGATGGTCGGCTCGAACGAATAAAATCGATTTCGAAAGGATGTAGATTACCTCGAGCCAAAGGTCGAAGGACGTCTGCCGCAATAGCCGCTACTTTCCGAAAGATTACTGTTCCTTGATATAGAACTGCCGCTGCTGAAAAGAGAAAAAAAAATAAACGAAATAACATTGTTATTTATTTATTTATTTATTTATTTATTTTTTTTTTTTTGTCATTTGTCACGTAAACGAAATACTCGTAAGAATAATCGGACAATCGCGAAGTAATGGCTCCAAATAAAAAATTAATGTAATTAATTATTTTACAATAGTGTCCCCTAGTATTAAATACGGGAGAAAAATTTTGGGAAAAATTCGCGACCTTTCTTTTATTTTTTTTTTGTTTTTTTGCACGTCTTAAGATATATATTTTATCTTACGTTCAAAAAAAAAAAATATTCATTTGAAACTACTTATATTTGTATAAGTAGGTTAAATTTAACGTAATTTTGTTAAACAAAGGATTCGAAGGGTCATATTTGTCTGTATTTAACGAATACAAAAATTTAAAATTATTTGTATACCAGAGCTCTTGAGAGGGGGAAAAAAAAGTGTTCGCGCGGCTTGTTCCTCTACTCTTTTATTTTTCACTTCGAGTACGAAACTTGTACGTTTTTTAAAAAAAAAAAAAAAAAAAAAAAAGAAGAAAGAAAAAACTGTGAACTTTTTAAAATAGCCCCATCGTATACTAACGTCGTACCTAAGAACAAATCATATACGAGAGATAATCGACTCGTGCAATTATCAAAAAAAAATAAATAAATAAATAAAAAAAAAAAAAAATAGAAAAAAAAGAAGATAAATCAGGCCACGAAACTACATAAGAAATGTATTACAAAATAACACATAATAAATTATTCGAGCAGTGTTGTTCGGGATAGGATTAAGAAATATTCGATATAATCACTTCCTCGTCCTAGATCGACGACGGCTATCGCACATGGAATACCACCAAGTGTTTAAAGATGGGGGAAATGTGAAAAAAAAAAAAAAAATAAAAAAATTCTATAGCCGTCGAGGCGAGCGAAACGGCCTCGTCCTATTGGCCGATTGAACCAGCAGGCACGAGAAAAGAGAATAACGAAAAAGAAAAAGAAAAAGAATCATTTTACTCGCAGACACAAAATCTCCGCAAAACCAGTTTGTTATTTAGAAAAATATCTTCGATCACATGTTTGGCAAACGTGATCGTGGTCCCGGCCCTTACCACTACTACAAAGACGACGAGGAGTTCTTTCTAGCCTTTCACTGTCCTCATTTTCTCTATCAATAAAGCACCGGCACGGGTCCCCTGCATTTGTTGCACCTCAACGGAGCCAGAAAAATTATTGCATAAGGACGGTTTTCACGTTCTTAGCCCCGTGACTCCTACGCGCACGTTAGATAAAAGGAACGGGGCCGATAATAAATTATTCGTCGATCGATCTGGTGCTTCTCAATTTTTTTCTTTATTTTTCTTTTCTTTTTTTTTTTTTTTTTATGTCCGAAGAGATCAAGGACGTTCGAACGAAACGAAACGAAACGAAACAAAAAAAAAGAAAGAAAGAAAGAAAAGAATAAAATAAAATGAATCGATTGAAGGAAGGGGTAAAAGAAAAAAAAAGAAAAATAAGAAATTAACGAAATAATTTCATGGACATGCTGTCGGAAGAATATTACGTGGATGTGTACGTAACGAGGAACGTTGTCATTGGGAATGATTTTTCGAAATCAAAAATTTACATACGAACAATGAATGTCGCTTCCTTCGTAAGCATAGAAAATAATGATTCCCACCAATCGTTGGATATTGAGATACGAGAATAATTTATATTGTGTGTTTATCAATGATTAAAAAAAAAAAAAAAGAAAAACAAAAAAAAAAGAAAAGAAAAATACAACTCGATATCTGTATTCGATATAAAATGCATTCGTATACTGATTAAATCGTATTTTCGATACGATATTTTTTATTCGACCCTAACACTCGCTCCCCGTTCTTTTTAAAATATTCATTTGTAAACAAAAAAGAAAAAAATAAATAAATAAATTAGACTTCAATAATTTTAGAATCTTATAGAAATTTCGTTGCGAAAAATTTTGATCGAGAAAATCGATTAGATCGTTAAGGACGAAATTTTTCGATGTGAAAAATTCTTTAGATGGAAATTTACAAAAAATAATTATTGATATGCATTTATCGTCATCATCATCATCATCATCATCATTATCATTATTATTATTATTAAACGATAGAATATAACTCCATAATTAATTTCATCTTCTTTAATTTCGTCACGGCTCGAATTATATCCGTAATGTTAATCAAAAATATCGTGCGCGCATAAAACGCAATTGTTTCCATTGAATGATCACCGTTGAAAATAAACCCATAGCTATTACGGATTCTATGCAATAATATATATATATAAATATATAAATAAAACAATCAAACGTATTTGAAAAAATACTTATTGTTAAATAGTCGTTACTATCATATTATGTTATGCACTTATGTTATGTACTTGTGACCTTGGATTTCAATCACAATCAGTTCTATAAACGTATGCCATGAGTAGAATTGAGATCTGTATTATGCGGATGGGTCAAGGAACCTCCTTACAATCTTTGCGCGTTTATAGTATGACTGTTTTTCTGTTTCAACGTGCGTTTGAATTGGTTATTATTATCCTCATCATCATCATCATAATCATCATTATTATTATTATGGATGTTTTCTCGGATGCCATAGTGTCTAGTCTTTTAAGACATTTGTGAGGATAAATCCGACACAAAGGAGTCCTTGTGAAACATTATAAATAATATTCTGTGATGAAAAGTTATTATTATAATTATAATTATTATTATTATTATTGTTGTTGTTGTTGTTATTGTTGTTGTTGTTGTGATTGAATAATAATCTTTCGTCGATTTTTATCTTATCTTTTCTTTTTTTTTTTTGTTCGTAGATGTGTTACATTAAGAAAACACTTTCCTAAATCAACTTTCCAAATCTACTTTCGATAATATCAATTACGTCCTTACACGTGGCTCACGTTTAGATTGACCCGTTTTCATTGCATTTTGCAATATCTGCATAGGTGAGCTAAATGCAACGTGGAAATTCAATCGAAGTGTTACGTCGAGGAATAGTTAGAGATAGAGAGATAGATAGAGAGAAGAAAGAGAGATAAAGGAAAGAGAGAGAAAGAAAGACTGGTTAGCCTTAACCGTAGTGTACGAGTTTCTATCTCTTTCTCTCTCTCTTTCTCTCTCTCTCTCTCTATCATTACATTCTCTGTCTACCTCTCACCTACAGTACGAAGGATTCGTGTCAATGCCAAGTATCCTTTTGCAGTACATAACCGAGACCAGTTACAGAATTTACTATATCCTGATTACTTTAATGTTTATACTAATCGTTTAACATGTAAACGATCAATTAAATAACTATTATATATCACCGGTGGTATATACGAAATAAAGATGTAATTTAATTTTATACGTATACGCGTATACGTATATTATATTTTATGAGTGTATGCAAAAATGTTACTGAATTATCGTAATACATTATATAACACGTTGTGATTATTAAAAAAAAAAATATATATATATATATATAAATAAATACCTATAAAAAAAACGTAATCGAATACTAAAAAAATTGTCAAAATTCTTAATGTTTAATTACTTTAATGTTTATACTAATCGTTTAACATGTGAACGATCAATTAAATAACTATTATATATCACCGGTGGTATATAAGAAATAAAGATGTAATTTAATTTTATACGTATACGTACAATATTATATTTTATGAGTGTATGCAAAAATGTAACTAGATTATCGTAATACATAATATAACACGTAGTGATTATTAAAAAAAATATATATATATACCTATAAAAAAATGTAATCGAATACTAAAAAAATTGTCAAAATTTTTAGAACACAATCGATTTGCAATTACCGGATCGCGATGCATCCCATTCCCCCGATAACGATTTGTTATAAAAGATATTTTTCAACGTGACTACTACTCCTCGAACGCGAGTAGTCACGTTGATTGACAAACGTATCCAATCGTCCTATGCGATCGCAAACGACATTTCTAATGACAACGATTGGAAAATTTTGTTTGCTACCAGAACAAAATTTATAACGAATATCGTCAGATCTACGGGAATGAGATACAAAATTGAGAGTATAAATTAAAAGATACGATTTAGTACTATTTTTTTCCTTTTTTGGTTGCCTGTAATAAAAATGCGAATATAAATTCTTTTTTTTTTTTTTTTTTAATCATCACGCTGATATCTTCTCACTTGATTACGGATGTAATGATTTATCGTAGAAAAGAAGAATGATCGATTGGATCGATCGATCGATCGAACTATTAGTTAAATAAGGATTTCGTAAAGCGTACGATAATCAACGATCATCGTCATCGTCGTCATCGTCATCGTCGTCATCGTCATCGTCGTCATCGTCATCGTCAATCACCGCGTCTCATATCGAGGGATTTAAATATCGTTTCGTCATTTCCCACGACGTACGACACTTTATCTCTATGCCAATACTACTTTTCTTTCTTTCTTTCTTTTTTTGTTTTCGAAGAAAAGAAAAAATAAATAAAAAATAAAAAAGAAACGAAATCACAATAATCGATAATACGTATAAATCATTGCTTCGTATTAAATACAAACGTCGATCGTAATAATTATTAAAATCTCGTTCGTTCTACGTATCACATACATTCTTGACGGTCATCATCGTTGTAAGAAAAGGAAAGAAAACAAAAAAAAAATAAAAAATAAAAAAACTGAATTTGTATGTAAGAAGAAAATTCGTATACACAACAATGACAAAAGTAGATAGAGATATTAAAGGGTGAATTGATACATAATATATATGAATTGATATATAATATATATGAATTGATATATAATATATATGAATTGATATATAATATATATGAATTGATATATAATATAATATAATATATATATATAGAGATATAAATATACCTTCGTTGAGATTGGCTGTTGCTGCAGGTGTTTGAATAACCCGAGTCCGAAACTTTCGCATTTTCGGCAGATGGTTCTTCCATTTCGTCCTCTTCGAAACGTAAAATTCTTATCAAGGAAGGACTCTGTCTTATCTCTCTCTCTCTCTCTCTTTCTCTCTTTATCGTTCTCTCTGTAAGCGTCGAATCACACCGCTAGTGTGGTAAGAATACTCGTTTGTTTCATAATTCGCACTTCGAACGATAGAAATAAATACGATTGAATACGTCAGGAACGAGGGTGGAAAGGAAATTATCGAAAAAAAAAAAAATAAAAATAAATAAATAAATAATTAGTGATACAGGTACGATCGTCGCGTCCCTGGTACGTAAGAACGACAAAAACGCTGGTGTGTTCGATTTTTTTATTTTTTTTATTTTTACTTTCTTTTTTTTTTTATTATTCAGAGATTCAAACGCACTCCTCCTCCTCCTCCTCCTAGTGATATATTTTTATCGAACTTACAAATAAACGAGTAAAATTATCTTATTATTATTATTATTGTTATTATTCGATCGAAAAAAAAATTTAAAAAAATAAAGAACTATCGCACGCAGGTTCCGTCGTCGATATTGCAATAAGAATTTGATGTTTCAAAAAAAAAAAAAAAAAGAAACAACAACAACATCAACAACAACAACACACTCGCGAGACGTGGACCCCCAAAACGCGGCGATATGGTTGTGTGTTAACGCTCGTAGAGACCGAAATCGTGTCTCGCTCGCTCGCAATCTTCGCAACCAACAGAACTGGACCTCTCTCTCTCTCTCTCTCTCTCTCTCTCTCACTCTCTCACTCTCTCTAACATCTCTCGAACAGCACGTTTGAAAACACGTGAGTCTTTAACTCCCACTCTTCTTCGTAAAGAGTCACACACACACACACACACACACACACACACACACACACACACACACACACACACATATATATATATCGTTGAGGTAGAGAGGAGTACCCCCCACCCCTCTACTATCATCCCCTCCACCCCTTTTTGAAGCGACCATTTCACTGTCACGTAACGCGATATATAGTAGGCACGATTTAAAATAAACTCGCTCTCTCTCTCTCTCTCTTCTTCTTTCTTTCTCTCTCTCTCTCTCTCTTTCTTTCTCTCTCTCTCTCTCTCTCTTTCTTTCTTTCTATCTCTCTCTCTCTCTCTCTCTCTTCGCCTTCCCAAACCCCCTCCTTCTCTCACTCCTCGTTCTATACTGCGACCAGGCACTAGCGCGGGAACGTTATCCTCTACGGTAACGACACCTACGGCAAAATTATCAACTATCAGTCCCGTCTCCGCGCCAATTTCAAAAAATTTTCTCTAACTTTCGTTGTCACGATTTTCACAAGAAGGATACATATATCATTACGATTCGTTCATTTATTTCTATCGCAAGTGGATGGACCATATAAACGTTGTTATCTTATGTGAAGGATAAATATATATATATATAATTGTAGATATACATTCCGGTAAGAATTAAAAATATCGATTATTAACGAATTACTCGTAATATTTTAATTGCTCGTAAATACGTAAGTTGTAACTTTTTTCCAAAAATTTATAAATCAGCATGAAAAATACGAGACACGAATTGAACATACATTCCAAATATATATATACAATTGTAGATTTTTTCTTTTAATTTATTTGTTTTAAATGAGAAATATTACAAAAAAAAAAAAATAAATTTCTTACCAACTAACATAACGTATAAATTGTTGATTTGAAAGTAACAAAACGATCTGAATAAAAATATAATTTATTGTCTGCTATAAATATGTATATGTGTGTGTGTGTGTGTTTGTACATCGACAAAAATATTTACCTTTACTTAAATATAGATATGTATTATCACAGTTTTCAGGTACATTTTTTTACACCAAACCAAGTTTTCTTGTGTCCTGAAATCAAGAAAAAAAGATGTGAGATATTTGTATAATTGATAATATGTATATGTATATATATATAATAGATATATGTATATATAAATAGTATTATATATTCAGTCCAGTATATAAAAAGAGTAAAAGTCTGTAGTTTTTGCATATTGAATATGTATTTTATAATTTTAATATAAGTCACAGTTACAGTCCGCCGAATTTCTATTTGCGTTATAGTCGTAAAGTAAAGTAAAGGTCTAACACATGTGGTGCAATGTGAACCATGACAAAACATACTTGTGCGTTGAGATTACTAGTATTTGACAAATATGTTCCATGATATCAAATGATGTATTTATTTTTAGCTTTGAAAGTATATGATGTTTATATCCTCTTAAAATTTCACTGCAGTAAGCTCGATAAATACAACAGTGATATATTTTTGTTAATTTTCTTACGTATCTATGTAATAGTGGATATTACTATTAAAAAAAAAAAAAAAAAAAGAACAAAAAAAATAACTTTTATTATCAATTAATTTTTTCTCTACGGACACCTTGGGCGACCACGATTTCAAAACATTTATAACGTGCGCAAAAAATAATTCTATATATAAAATCTTATGAAATATTTTAACGTAGTATATTTTTGTTAAATTCCCAAGCCATATATGATATTTTGATATCACATCTTGGCGATAGAATATTATGTATTATATTAAATAGACGTATCCATTGAAATGGTTGTACTACCCTTCGTTAAATTAAGTTTATCAAATCTTAATGCAGTGAACATTTTTTTTCTTGGGCATGTACAGAATTTAAGATAATCCATGTTACATTTCATACGATATCCCATTATTTTAGACAAGTATACAAAACTTTTGTGTAAATTACAAAATATATCTGCTTTTTTTTCTTTTCTTTTTTTTTTTTGACTAATTCCACAGCACGGATATATGTATATATATATATATGTATATATATATATATATATGTATATATATATATATATATATATACATACATACATTTATATATATATATATATATATATATATATACATGTATATATATATTTATGCATGTATGTATGCATATATATTTATAGGGGCCTGTACGAATGATATTTTTTTTTCATTTAATAACATAATCTGTTATGCTTCAACACAGTTATCAATTTTGCTATATAAATATATATATATATATATATATATATATATATATATATATATTTATATATGCAATAATATATATTATTTAAATTTATTCCATATAAATACATATTTGAATTTTTATTCTATTTTCAAAATCCATGCATTTTATAATAAATTAAGCGCGTTTTGAAATTTTATCTGAATTAAAAATGTATACAGAAATAAATGAAAATTGATACACACATTCCGGTAAGAATTACTCGTAATATTTTAATTGCTCGTAAATACGTAAGTCGTAACTTTTCTACAAAAATTTATAAATCAGCATGCAAAATGCAAAACACGAATTGAACATACATTCCAAATATATATATATATATAATGATAAAATTAAATGGATAATTAAGAGTACTAAATTTATTTTTCAGATAATCCAATTCGTTTGAAAATAGAGAACGAAAAATCAGATATAATTACAACATTCCTTTCACGTATATGCAAATTTAAAGAAGAATTAAAGTACTAGCGAGAAACATAAATTCTTTCAAAAAAGAAAAAAAAAAAAAAAAAAGAAAAGAAAAGAAAAGAAAAGAAAAAATACTGCATGCTTCGATTTATCATTCGCATATTTTACGTACATTTTTATTATTAACAACTGTGTTGAATGTAATTTATGGAATTAAAAAAAAAAATATCTATTATGTTGCACTTTTATCGATAAACTGAAATTACGATTAAATCATTCCAAGTTTCATCTTTCAATTAAGTATTAATTTAATAATTAAAAAAAAAAAAAAAAAAAAAAAAAGAATTCAACAAACATACATACATACATACATACATACATACATATATATATATATATATATATATATATGTATATGTATGTATGATATATGTATATGTATACATATTATCACTGGATTTCGAAAATAGATCTTGATTTTTTTTTTTCTTCTTTTTTATTAACGTACTGGCAATTTCAATAATAGAAAAAGAAAAGAAACTAACGTTAAAATATATTTACAATCGAAATATATTTACGTCTACGCACTATGCTGCCTGCACTTTATATGGGCAAAAATATCGATGCAATAAAATGTATTAATAGCTTCGGAACAAAATCGTTTTCTCTTTTTTTTTTCTCTCTTTTTTTTCTTTTTTTTTTTTTTGTTTTCTTTTTTCGCAAAGGCCTGTCGAAATAAGAAAATAAAAAATGGGAAATGTATGTGTAACGATATGTAAGGATAAAGTAAAGCAATAGTGAAGTTTTTAGTAATGTAGCTGCGAACGTAATCAATAGTTAAAGTAGAGATAGTTGTTGTTTCCTTGGATGCAGGCCCAACGTGGTCAAGTGAGTCTTAAAATTCGTCTCTTTCGTTGCGTGCGTCCAGCTTGTGTATACCAGTCAGTCTGTGAAGATAAATATATATACATTACATCTTCTTTAACTATTTAAAATAAATGTATCGTCAGTTATAACGTCAGGTAGTTATAATGTAAAAGTGTCATTTTGTCCCGATCATTCTTTCTTTCAGTTTTTTTTTTCTTTTTTTCCTAACGTTCAGCTTGTACTTACACAGTACACAATAAGCTTAACGTTCGTCTTCGTCAACTCTTAATCGTTTTCTACGATCATCACCAACGCTTCTTTCCTCTGCCTCCAATACTTTAAGACGAGAACCACATATTTCTTGCCCATGTAGAACCTAACAAACATCTTATAACTTAATATCTAAGCTGCGTCTTACGTTCGTTATTCAAATAAAAAAGCATCAAACGAGAGAGAGAGAGAGAGAGAGAGAGAGAGAGAGAGAGAGAGAGAGAGAGAGAGAGAGAGAGAGAGAGAGAAGGAAAGGCAACATTTGAAGAAAGAAAAAAAAATACAAAAAAAATAAAATAAAATAAAATAAAATAAAATAAAATAAAATAAAATAAATGAAAAGAAAGAAGAAATATAAAATTACAATACCTCAATTGCTTCGTCTGCGCTCGCAATGGTGGCATATTTGGCGTAACCACAATTTTTTCCCGGAAGCATATATACATCTATTAAATTACCAAACCTACAAAATGCATCTTTCATAGCAAATATAGGTGGTACCGGTGGACCGCATACGATGAAACATCGTTTGGCTACCTCCGCGTCCACATTTGCCATTGGTTGCGCTGGCGGTAACTTGATGCACGTCTGGTCTAAGGCTAAAGTGAGTTCTTTGAATTACCGCGAGTAACGCATGATATAACATTATTTGAATGATTAAGAATATTTTATTATTTTCAACTCACCAGGCGCTGTCAGTCCTGCTGCTTGTATCAGCGACGTAGCTTGAACGATAGTTTCGGCTAAATGAGCTAAATCTGTTCTTACCGGGACAGATGAATTTGGGCCAGATTTTGTTGAAGATTTAGTTGAGCTTGTATCTGCTTTAACTATCATTCTATGACCAGGAGGGTATTCAAAGCCATGAAACTTTTCCCTAGCGTACGCTGCCGCATTTGGATTTGAATAGACGACAACGGCGTGCCCTCTTGGCATTCTGTATCTCGCGTCTGTTTTTAAATGACAATAATCCATACCTGGCACTATGTCGAATAATTTCCACAATTGGTCTTGATTTAAAGCCGGATGCGCGATAACTTGTAATTGAGTATAACCCTCAGGATTTGAATTTGTAGCAATTTCTAGATTGATACTACTCTTTCCAAAATTTACAGGAGTTAGAGTAAGACCTTCGTATGTTATAGAATTGCTATTATTGTATTTAGAATCCATATTTTCAAGCCTCGGTTTCTTTGGTTCCGCAAACACCGCTTTATATTTCCTATCGCATTCCTCGAATGCTCTCGCTGCACTGGATACTTTTTTAAATTTGACATAACCAAAACCTTTAGATTCATTTGTGTTACGATCTTTAACTACGGTCGCGTATTCTATCGGACCAAACTTAGAAAATTCTTGTTGTAATTCACTATCGGTCATTGACCTTGGTAGAACACAGAACAACCTGACCCATCTTTCCTCTTCGTTCGTTTCTCTCACAGATCCTTGATCACGACTGTAACGATCAAGCAAATATAAATAAATAAGATTTGTAATAGCGGAACTACTAGAACATTCCCTTTATTTCTGAAGGTAAGAAAGTTAGTTTTCTAATATGTATATATTTATATATTTATATATATATATATAATGTATATATATGTCATATGTGTAATTAAAGATAAAATTAAGAAAACACCGACAGAAATACAGAAGGGTATGCGCACTTATGTCAGATCTTTCGAATGTATACCGTTTCTCTTACAATTAATTACACCATGAGAATAATAAAGTAAAATTTAGATTGTTTACTGATACGATTTACATATATTATTAATTTTGAATATATATTTATATATTGCGTTCTGCAAGTTAAATAAGATGTATGCAAAATACTTTTTCATACCTTCAAAAATAAATGTTCCATATATAAGCATGACCCTTTTTTTAAACGAAATTAAACAAGAAAAATGAAGTTTGAAGAAGAATATATATCTTTCTGTCATACTTTGAAGCGATCATCACTTTGATGGGTCTTCCAACCATGCCCAGCATTTTCCCATTCATTTCCTCCAACGCAAATGCTGCCTCTGACGTCTTGGAAAATTTGATATACGTAACCCCTATGAAATCGTTCATTCATACAATAACATCAAAATGATATATGTTTACGAATGGTAAAATAAATGAAAACTTTTGACTGTCCTCGAGCGATTAATGACGTCATAACGAAATGGAAAATATTTGAATAAGTCCAAAAAAGAAAGGGGGAGAAGAAGAAAAAAAAAAAAAAAAAAAAAAAATGAAAAATAAAAAAGAATACGTCAACGACAAAGGCGATCGACAAATGGTGAATATATTAAATGTTAAATCGTATAAAATTATTGTAAAATAAGATTAATATAATACCTTTATTCTCGCCAGTATTTCGGTCCTTAACGACCCAGATATCCTCGATCTTTCCGAACTTCTCGAAGGCTTTCCGTATGTCATCTTCCTCGAGGGATTTATGACAAATGACGAATAAACGCGAATTCGGCGGTTCATCGTTCTTTGATCGCAGATCCATTTGGGAATAAAAATCACGTTCCCTGTAGTCTACCATCATAGAAACGAAATGGACGCCGATCTACGGGTGTACGCCTATGTACGTCTACTGTACTCTGCGGTGATGCCAGATGTAATGAACAGGTTCGACGCGCATGCGCGGTTAATAATATCCCACTCGCGTTCGAGACATCTACGTATTATACCTCTACTGATCGCGTCTCCGTAAACCAAAACATACTATCTATATTTAATTATTTATCAACGTAAATCATTTCGATCTAATATCGATCGTATCGAAATTACGCGTTTATTGTGTATCGTCGTTGTATCGACGACTTCTCCTCGTATATTTTCAATTAAGCCTTAACATCTCATCGATAAAAACACGCACGTATAAGAGAGTCGGTGATCTCTGTTTTCCTCTACGTAACGAAATAATAATTTTTTTTCTTTCTTTCTTTCTTTCTTTCTTTTTTTCTTTCTTTCGTTTTTGCTTTTCCCTTGGAAAGTGCAAGTTTCCTTTTAATTATTGCTTCCTTTTTCTTTTATTTTTCTTTTTTATACGACGGTTCAACCTCCTGACACACTTTCAAATTTTAAACACGTTGACATCGGATACCCTCTCCTCTTATTAAGCAATAGCTTAATAAAACGTTGCTCCTCTCCTATCGTAATTTAGGATTACACAATTTTTCACTGCCTTTAACGGGCATTGTTCCAACTTGAGAAAGGACCGGATTCGATGAGGGCGCCTCCTAGTGTTACTCCGTATAAATATATTTATTCAAGGCTATAACGACATAAGAAACTATATAATAACGAGTACGTAATTTCGTTCGAAAAATCTAATACGAAACAAATATATATATAATATATATATATATATATTATTTATTATTTATGATTATTTATTATTATTATATATTATTTAAAAAAAAAGAGAGAGAAAAACCTTCATAACCTTTATATTTTTTATTAAAGTATTTTTTGTGTCTACGTAAATATTATAAAGCAACCATAATCGTTGCGGAGAAAGTACAAGCCTACTCCTTTCAATTTTATGAAACAGATCATCTCTCTCTCTCTTGCGTGGATTGATAATGTTCTTTCACGTTGATCAATTTATTTATTTATTTGTTTTTGATTTAACAAGATCACACTAAACCATCATCGAGCGCATTACTGCCAGTAATATTGGCGCCTAACGGATTTATTAAACCAATCACTTTCGAGTTAAACTCGTTCATTTTATTCACACATATGTATATATTTATTCTTTTCATTTACTTTCGCTTTAATCAGTCGTCCAGATATTCCTATTAAATCTAACATTTAAACCGATCGAATTATTTCCATGATTATTTTTCTCGTTTCAATCTTTCCGGTCTGATATGCCCTACCTTTATCTGGATCTTTCCGTTTTTTTTCTTTTTTTTTTTTTTTCTTTTTCTTTTTTCGTGCGTGTCTTACGCGAAACACCATTTCCATCGCATTAGGTCGATGATTATACCGGATAACGGTCGTTACGTTTTCAAGTAAACGCTGTTTCGTCCCACAAAACCATTGAAGAAGTCATGCTCCGATATTTTTCCGGATATAGTACGTTAGTATCCTACCTAGACGAAAGAGAAATATGTATAATGATATACTACATATATCAGGAATTGTCGTTTTCGTATTTTAAGTGAACGTAAATACGACAGTTCTACTTTCTTCTCATCTTTCTTCCCAATCTTTTCTTTTCCTTTCACTACGAAATCTATTCCTTTTTATTTTATCCCAGCAAGTCGATTTTCTTGTCACTTCTTCTTCTTCTATCACGATAGAAAAACAATTATTATTTTTTTTTTGCACATTTTCGTATAAATCGTTTAATACATTATTTATTTATTTATTTATTTATTTTTTTAATACATTATTTATATCATTATTATACGATTCGAAAGTCGCAATTAACGAGTTCGAATTTCGCGCCAAACGAAAATTATCATTTAAAATCGCATTAAATTCAGGGTTCGATCGACGGCGTTTTACACGCGAACAAAATCGATTATTACTACGTCGATCGTTGTAACATTGTTATTTTTACATTTTCACTCGTTATCGATTTAATAATATCAGTTATAAATTTTATATAGAATTCTTGTTGATCTTTGCGATAGAAAAATAGATTATGATTAGACGTTATTTACGTGACTATTATACGATTCGAAAGTCGCAATTAACGAGTTCGAATTTCGCGCCAAACTGAAATTAACACTAAAAATACACGTCAAATTCACGCTTCGATTAGTGACGTTTTATATACGCGGAACCAATCCATTTATGTTCGAACGATAATACGATTGTTATTATTTATTATTTAAACATTTTCATATGTAATCTCTCCCTCCCTCTCTCTCTCTCTCTCTCTCTCTGTATATATATACATATAAGATTAATATGATCACAATTAAATTGTATGAATTCGATTCGATTGTACAAATGACAAATTTTGAATGGTCGATAATACGCAAGTAATTGAGTAATTACACAAATAATTAAACTTTGATAAAACCTTGTCAAAGGGATTAAACTTTTTTTTTTTTTTTTTAATTAATAAAACGGAAATAAAAAGTGGAAATAAAAATATAGATAAGTTAAGTGCAATACGTTTTTTTACGTTTACATCACGACGACCGCGACGCATCGACACGTACGTATACGTTTATAGTTGCTGGACAAAATGAAATATATGCATAGGCGCAGTGAAACTCTCATGATAGGTAATGTGTAAATCAAAGAAACGGAGAGAGAGTAAAGGTCAAATGTTTCGTATACATTACTAATAAGAAAAATAAGCAAAAGTATGAGTTTAACCGTAGATCGAAGTTCGGAAAATGCGTCAGATTTGCAACTTGAAGATTTTATAGAAAAAGAAAGTCAAAGGCAACTGTTTCAGGTTAGATTTTTCCGTTTTTTTTTTTTTATTTTCTTTTTTTGAATCAAATATATACGTCCAATTATTGAATTTGTCCATTTTTTGTTACATTGTTTTGATAGCACGCCTAAAAATACGAGTCATGAGTTTCTTTATTCTCCTTGGATGTAACTAAAATGTTGTTTAATAATTAAATGAAAAAGTTCATTGTATTTCTCAATGCTTCTTTTATTCGAAAGGTACATATATATATAAATATATATACGTATACACAATTTTTTTTCTCTTTTTGATAGACCTTTGTAGAATAGAATTTATATGGAAATCGAATATTTTATGATGTTTATAGTTAATAAAGATACGTATATCTCATTATTTTCGTAGAAACAAGCGCTCAATCTAACGGACATTTGCTGGGAGACCTGCATTGACCGCCCTACTCCACGATTGGAAGCCAAGATAGAAAAATGCCTTACGAACTGCGTTGAACGTTTCATCGACACAACCAATTTCATTACCAATAGATGGGAACGCATCGCTTTAAGTAAAAGTTCTGCTATTGATTTGAAATAGACTAATGAATAAGAAACAATACAGTTTACAAATGGTATAATAACCAGATTCGTTCGATTAATTTATTTAATCAAGTGTCGCTTTTAAGAGAGAGCCGAAATACCGCAAAGATTATAATATAGAAATTTTCAATGACAGTATGTTTTCAAGAGTGAGAGAACTTTTTGTTCGTCATAAGCGCAAGTTTTTATATGGCGGTATCATCGTTGGGAGTTTTGTTTTCTTGTCGCGTTACACCCAAAGGAAAATCCGAGAATGGCAGGAGAAGGAGATCAAGGAGATGTTGGAGAAAACTAGACGACGTCAGTATTTCGAAAGTACGGAAAGAACGTGCAATCAGATGATTCTTCCGCTCGCTTCTAATTTGAGAGAATCCGTAACGAAAGCTTTGGATACCACTGCTATAGTTAACAAACTCAGGAACGGTTGCGAAGACAAGGTAGCATCGTGGAATGAACTTAAAGTCTTAGCAATTTCAAGATCGGCCGCTATTATATATTCTCACGTTATGCTCGTAGTACTTATTAGAATTCAATTCAATATAATGGCTGGCCATATGTATAAAGAATCCCAGAAAGTAATGGATAATATCAAGGAGAACGACGAATTGCAAACGCAGTATATGTCGCTGTGCGGTCATTTCATATACGAGGGCATAAAACAATTGTGCGATATTATAAAGGAGAAGGTCACCGAAATAACTGCTTCTATATCTTTAATAGACAAATTATCATTGAGAGATTTGGAACAAATATATTGGTCCGTTGTGTCGTCCGTAACCGCAGATGACAGAAATCCAACGAAAAATCTTTCCAAATATATGCTACCATCGCAGTGCGAAGAAAAAATGAATGGATCTTTGTCTAACATCATTTATGAGACTTTGGATCTATTGGAAAGCGAAGAAATACAAGGTTTTATGAAAAGTAATATACGAAGTGGTTTCGTCTTACTAATGGATCATATATCAGAATTTTTTAACACTAAAACGTGTAATGACAATGGTACGAGAAATGGGGTATCCATACCGGGTACCTCGAATCATAAAGATATGCTTTGGACGGATTCGGTTACCACGAAGATTTCGAAACATCCAGATTTCGTCGATATAAATAAGATCACTATGCCTATGGCCAAAGTAATCCCGATAATAAATGGACAAATTCCAGATCAGTCTAAGCCTAGAGATGTATCCACGGTGTGGCTCCAGCGTCTTATTCTAAACGATGAACTTAAATTATTTGGGGCTAATATCTACGAAGCATTTAGTTTCTAAGATTAAGTATATTATAGAAAAAAATAATTACAATGCGTTATCTATGCGAATACATGTCCACCTGCAATAAATAAATAAATAAATAAATAAATAAAAATTTTATATATATATATATATATATATATATATATATATATGTACACACACAAAATGCTACACAAAAATTCCAGATAACATATAAGCGAAAACCGATCATTCTTCTATCCGTTTAATTTTATGTACGATCGTATTATTAAGTTCACTTTCGTAAATAAATGCAATTGTATAAAGATAAATAAAAGAAAAAAAAAAAAAAAAAGAATCTGATATGTCTTTCTCTGAGATATAACGTATTCGCGTGGTGGGTGACGATAGTGACGCGTCCGCATGCGGTCGCGTTTAAGTTTATACGCAATTTTTTGCGAGTAGGTGCAATACTGCGCATGCGTCAGAAAAAAAGAAATATTGCACCGAGTCCGCGACTAATCCAGGATAGTCCGTGGGGTTTCTGTTGATAGTCTCTTCGTAGTGAGACTCGCGCGTGCTGCCAGTTAAGTAAGAGAAACGAGCATTGAGTTTATTTCATTTGTACGAGCCCGGTTGTGATCGTTAAAAATAAATGCGTGTTCATTCAATCTTATCAATTTTTTTTTTCTTTACGAAAACGATCGATCAATTAACTCAGTGATCGATCGTTCGTATAAAACGCGTTGTAGATTTATCTTTGACTCGTTAAATCGAACTAAGATCGAGATAATCTTTAGAAGAAGTCAATCGAACGACTTATTCATCGGAATTATTCGTAAGTTCTTCCAAAAAATGATAATAATTTTTTATACCTTCAATGTCGTCACAAACATTTCTAGATATTACACGTTGGTATTAATTTAATATAATGCAAACAATACTAATCTGTGTGTGTTGTGTATTTATTATATATGTAAATAAGTTTGTATATTTACATATTTAAATGTGAGATCATTCGGTATCATTATGCATAAACAATAATAAGTGATTAAAAGGCATGAAAATTCATATGTTTAAATATCAGAATATAATGGATTTATTTGGTACATTATGTGCAGTTGCGATGCAGTATTATTATTATTATTATTATTATTATTATTATTATTATTATTATTATTATTATTATTATTATTATTATTATTATTATTATTATTATTATTATTATTATACATATCCATGTCATTTACTCACGATTCCTTTCGTACCGTTATTCACATCTTTAGAAACTGAAAATATATATATATATATATATATATATATATGTTTGTGTGTGCAATCTCGTTTATACACGTGGCCGTGCAATGACCTCCGGACCTATTGCCGTCTCGACAAATATTTTCTATGCCAATGGAAATGAAAACCTAATAAAATAAAAAAAAGAAAAAAAATTAATAAAAAAAAAAAAAAATAAAAAATAAAAGCAGAACCTAATACAATCGTTCTCATGAAAATGGTGCAACGTTATTGAATCATTATAAAGATTTGTGTTTTGACCATCGCGTTTCGAAAAAGAAAAAAGATCATTCCACTGGAAACAATGGGGAGACAAAAAAATAAAAAAAAAAAAAATTTGTATGTATGTATGTATGTATGTATGTATGTATGTATGTATTGAGATTCGTGGAATGTTTAATTTACATGATAAAGTTTCTGAGAACTTCCGTGAACTATATATACATATAGATTCACGATAGGATGTAAAATAGCTCGAACTAAAAAGGAATAAAAGCAAGCAAGCAAGCAATATAAGGTTCAACGGAGAAGAGTTATATACATAAATACATATATACATAAATACATATATACATATATACATATATATATATATATATATCGTGAAGGGTAAAAAAATAAAAATATTCCTCGTGCTGACGCAATGTAAGTAGAAACACGTGTATGAACATGTGGTGGTCGCTTGATATACGGAATAATACATATAATTCCGTTTACGATACAACCTGAGATTTAATAACGAGAAATAATACGTAATAATTTATTATACAACGCGTTTGAGGTAATAAATAATTGTTACGTATATTTACGATACGTCAAATTTTCTTAATAGAATGATTGTTCGTAAATGGTTTTATTATTTTAACGGAATAAAATGGTATCGAATGGAGATAATAAATGACGGTATCTCGATAAGATGTTTCTAACACGTGAGGGAGGAAGCACATTTTACATTTTAATTCCTCGTTACGTAGACCGTTCTCTCTCTCTCTCTCTCTCTCTCTCTCTCTCTTTCTCTCGGTACTTAACGAAATTAAAAAAAAAAAAATAAATGGAAGGAGGAAGGAAGGAAAGAACGTGCGACTGCAAACCGTGCGTTCGATGTCCAGATGAGTTTTGTATTGCATCACGTTGACACAATTTCTAATTACTACACGCGTTCTGACACGTGCTCCCCGTATCTCTCCCTCTGATCTTTAAATTCTATTATAGAACGTAACCCTATAATATTGTTATCGATGTAATAACATCGAACGAACAAAACGACGATAATTTATCGTATTTTGTATCTTTCCTAAACGGTATACTAATTCTCGATTGGAAGACGATTGGACGTGTAAATTAAATTACGAATTAAGTTGAAATTGTTCTTGAGAATCGACGACTACGACGACGATAATGACAATAATAATAATAATAATAATAATAATAATAATAATAATAATAATAATAATATCCAATATAATCCGAGATACACTCGTAGATAGATAAATGATATTCCGACAAAAATTATTTAAGTGGATGGAAAATAAAACGAATGAATTTCAACAACAATCGTGTATAATAGGTAAAAATTTATGAAATATTATAATATTGATTAATAAATCACACACTTGTAATTAAGAAATTAAACGTTCGAAGATAGAGAGTGTGTACGATGATAGTAAGCGGGTGTAAAAAATAATATATATATACGTATGCACATAACGTTGATATACGTATTCACACGTTGTAAATATATAGACAGAGATAAGAGAGAAGAAAAAGAGCAAACTTTTCTTCTCTCTCTCTCTCTCTCTCTCTCTCTCTCTCTCTCTGTTTTTTTTAATCCTTTTTTTCTAACGATACCTTTCTATATCCCCTCCCCCCATCCACAGCTGCATTTGTTACGTGTATTTGTATATGCACGTGTGTGTTTGTATTTGTTTGTGTGTTTGTGTTTGTGCACTCTTTGTTGCTGATAGTCGCGTGCATGCGCACGCTTTACCGACACGTGTTATTCTAAGTTGTTCCGAGGAAATGAAATAATATCTCGCTACTCTCTATAATCTTGCACGTGTAACACGCGTTAGAGACTTTTTAACACTCCAATCGTGTTTTCCAATTTGATTAAGACATTCTGGAAATATTTTTTTTCTCTTAAAATTTTTGTTCTTTCTTTTTCTTCGTCTTTTCTTTGTCTTTTCTTTTCTTTTTTCTTCTTCGTAACGTCTCAACACTCGAAGTAAAAGTTAACCACGTATGATCATAGAAATATTAGGGTGTCCCATGTTTTTTTTTTTTTTTTTTTTTTTAAAGAATGACCCTCTGGCTTGTTGCGTTCATATAAACACGCATAAGTCTATCTCTTGTCTATTCATTTCGCATTGAAAAAAAAAAAAAAATAAAGGAAGGAAGAATTTTTTGGGACACCCTAATATTAAAAGTTATTTGTTGTCTATAGATTTTTTTTTCTATAGTGTTATATATATATATATATAAATTATTAACGATACAGTATGTCGTAAATTAATTATTTCTAATCCTTTTTTTTTTTATAAAATTATAAACGATACAATTATATATATATATAATTGTGTTAATTATTTATATATATATATATATATATATATATATATATATATATATAAATTATTAACGATACAGTATGTCGTAAATTAATTATTTCTAATCCTTTTTTTTTTTTTTTATAGAATTATAAACGATACAATTACGCGATGCTTTAGGGAGTAACTATTTATAATTTATATAGTTTTTTTCTCTCTCTTTTTTTCCAGATAGAATTTATAAATAACAACAATGGCTCCGACGGTGTGCTTACCGGAATTATCGGTCGTAAGAAGTAACGAAAACCTTTACGCGCGTCGACGACAAAGGGACTGTCGTCGCGTTATCATCAAAGGGAAACACAGGAGACCGGAAATAAGGCCCGTAAAAAATTCCTCGTACGAAGATAACAATTATTCAAAAGAGTCCGTTGGCAGAAATATCTCGTCGTCTAACAACGTAACAACAAAAATATCGGAAAAGTTGTTGGAACGTTGTGACGTAACACTTCCCAGACGTGAAGGTAATTAAAAAATATATATAAAATATATGTAAAAATATATTAAAATATGTTGTTTTTAGGTCGCTTTTTAAAAATCAATTCCACTCTTTTTCGTGATTCTTTGTAATTTAATTTTCTTTTCTCGTTTTTTCTATTTTTTTTTTTTTTTTTAATATATCGGTAAAACTACAAGCTTGGTTCGTAAAAATTACAGGTCTGACGTGGGATCTTAAAAAAAGGTTCATATAAAAAAAAAATTTTTTTTTTTTTTATTTTTTTTTTTATTTTTAAATTTTTATTTAAAGAATTTAAGTTATTATATAAAATAAAAATAATAAATTTGTTATTCTTTTATTTTTAAAAAAGTTTTTAAATTGTCAGTTAGAAACTTTCGGACTCTGTATATAACTCGTGTACGATCGTATTGACATAATCGATTAATGATCATTCGTACGTTTATACATCGTTCTTTTTTCTTTCTTTTTTATTAATCAGGTTTATTCAGTATCGTTGTACGTACGTTGGCTCTCGTACGAAGAAATCGTATTCTTCAGGAACGAGTAAATGCTTTGCGCGCAGAGACACACGATTTCATTCGGTCGGTCCTAAACAATCCACAAAATAAGTGCAGGCAACGAGAAGATACGACAACAACAACAACGACGACGACGACGACGACGATGACGACGACAACGACGACGACAAAAACGACAGGTCGTTCCAAAGATGCGATTGTTTCGTCGTCCACCGAAATAATTGTTGTCTCGAAGCCGACGTTATCGAATGTCCCAGATTCTTTGAGGAATTCTTCATCGGATATCGTGACGTCCACGTGCCAGAGTCCCTGGGAAAACGAAGATTAATTTAATCCACGTGCGAAGACTATTACGAATATATATATATATTATAACATGATTTAACACGTTATAATTTATTAATTAATTATGCACACGTCGTTCGATAGAAGAAGAATGCAATTTAAAGAAAGAAAAAAAAAGAAGAAAAAAAATTGAGTTTTCTTCTCGCATTAATCGTTTTTCTATAATTAAAATTTATAATCGTCGTTTTGTTTGTTACCATATCTTGCGAGTTGACGACTAAGCACCTTAAAATATATTCCTCCGTTGGAATTCTTGATTTGAAGATATCAATGTATATACTTGGTATTGATACTATATCGTATTAAGATTATTTTGTAGATATTTTGCAAGTATAGAAATGATATTTATTTATTATGCACATATATATATATATATATATATATATATATATATATAAATATATATATAAAATTCAAGAAGCGACGCTTTAATATTTCGTATATGTATTATTACGTTTAAATGATTCATTCATCAAAAAGGTATATACGTGATGATAAGACTTTTGTAAATCAAATATAAATTTTATAACTAACAATGTTATAAGCTGTCCCCCCCCCCTTTATAATTATAATAATAGCAATATCGATCGATATGATTTACTTTATATATATATATATATATATATATATATATATATATATATATATAAATATAAATATATGTGTCTTTTTATAACACATTTTACAGATTTTCAGCAATAAAAATAGAATATAACGTATAAAAAAAAAAAAAAACACAAACCCCGTGTTATAAATTATATTTTCTCATACACTCGCAATTTTTTTTTTAATTTTCATTTTTTCTCCCAAGATAAATCTAAAGACCGTAAAACTTTCTGGAATTTCCTTACTAAATCTTCTTTGAATTTGTAAAATTGGCAAAAAATCAAAGTATTTAATTTCCTTATGAAATAGTAAATATAGATAAATTTAGAATATGAGAATTGTTTATATGTAAGTATATATATATATACTCACATTAATATATTTGACAACAGTAGAAACAATATCTGTAAATGATATTTGATTAATGGGATACACAGTTTAAGATATAATTTTATCATTTGTTTTTATTAACTTGCAAAATTATCTTATTTTTCTACTCATGCACAGATAAAATATATAAATAAAAATGTAAATATAATAAATGTTAAACATAAGTATATGATCGAGGCTTCTAATCACGCGTGTGAATTTCAACTTTGTTTGGTTTATGCCAATGAGTCGTTATTGTTTTTATTTTTTTCTTTTTTCTGTTTTATTTTATTTTATTTTTTTTTTTTTTTTTTCATTATTAACCTTCCGTTACTCGTATGGGATATCATTTGAATATACATACTTTTAATTATTTTACAAAGCTTTTATAAATATTTATCAAATCATAGCAGTACATCCGATTATTACATTTTCTTTCTTTCTTTCTTTTTTTTTTTTTTTTTTCTTGCAGTAACGTCTCGTCGACCCAAGTGCGTTAATTATATATTTTCTAACTAGAGCTTAAAGGAGACACGTGGAATGTTACTGAGAGATATTGAAAGGGCATATACGTAATTTCAATCGATAGAAAGTTATAAATATGAAAATCTGCATTATATACGTATACCTGCATATATATATATATATATATATATATATATATATATATATATATATATATATATACCTGATGCGAGTAACGAAGGGATAAATTGACTATCTTCTGCGGCGCATTAGCATGGAAACATAAATCCATAGCACGGTGTAAATATATCATATTAGAACATAGAATAAACCTACCATTAGAATAATGAATGAATATAACAATAAAGAGTATTGTCAAATGTAAACATATATATATATATATAATTCATGACGTTTTCTTTCTTTTTTTTTTTCGATGACTCTTCTCAACAGTAACTTAATTCGAACATAACGTTAAAAATGGTGACACATAATAGAGTAGTATGCGTAGATAGTATAATATATATATATATATATATATATATATATATATATATATATATATATATATTTATATATACATACATATAAATATAGTAAAAACCATAACGACTTATAAAAGATATAATTAAACAAACTTGATATAATTATATATCTTTGGATAGTCAACAAAAGCAACTCCCTTTCGGCAGATGGTATTTCTGCGTAACGGGGAAGCACCAAATACATCAAATAAATTCTACGTTGGGTGCTGATCTTTTGTAAATAAAATAAAGTTCGTTAAATATACAAAGCTTTCTTACAACGTGAATAAAAAAAAAAAAAAAAAAGAAGAAAAGAAAACGGGGAAAAAAAGAAATCACTAGAATTTTCTTATACCTTATTTGAGAGCCGCTTAAAATAGAATCATAACGGACAGTGTCATGCCAGTAGTTGATAAAACTATACAATATATATATTTATATATATATTAATGAGAAATGTTTTAAATAAATTTGGATATAATTAATTAACTCATGTAAATAGAGAATAACAGAGTAACAGGTACATAATTAACAATGAACAATAAAACTCATATCTATCAACTATTGGTATTGAAGTACTGCCCTTACATATCCTAAATAAAATTATATTAACAATACAGAACTTTACATACAATAATTCATTTTTCCATAATTTAGATCCGTTTGGTTTAAAACAAATAATAATATAATACACCTTAATATTATTATATATTGACATGTGCCACAAAGTTATATATATATATATATATATATATATATATATATATATATATATATATATGTATGTATGTATATATATATGTTGCAGCAAACACGTGGACTAGAGTAATATTTTACGCAATTAATTAAAGTATACTCGGAGACAAAAGTAATATTTACAATCCTGCAGTCTTTGTAACGCAAACTATGGAATACCTTGGTCTCCTATGGCAAAATACATTTATATTTAAAAACTGTACTAAAAATACTTTTGACGCAATGACTTTCACGGAAGTATTATATTTGAAACCTTGAGATTTTCAACTCCATTTTCCCTTTTAATTGTTACTAAAAATATAGCTTACATCCAGTTTTTGTCAATCTTTATTTCTTATTTCTTATTTTTTATTTATTTATTTATTTATTTCTTTATTTCTTTCTTTCTTTCGTTCTTTTTTTTTTTTCCTTTCAGACGACATTCTCATTATGGGTCTTTATAGGTCTTTCTGTCTTTCTGTCTTTCTGTCTTTCACCTAGAATTAAATGATCTTTGAGCAGGAAGAAAATGACGGCAATCAATGTATGATTCGTACTTACAATGTTATTAATTTTACGCGTACGAAATACTTATGAGAAAATAACTTTCCATTATTTAATGTTGAAAGTTAAGCGAAACGTAGCACATCTTTGGCTTATTCATCCTCTTCGAGCGGATAATATGAAATATAGTAATATATTTTCCTTGAATAAAACACGGCATTCAGCGCTTACGTAAAGTATTTACGTAAAAGATAAAAATATAAAGTAAAATTACCACCCTATTCGCTGGCATTTCACAAATAATCGTCTATTTTTATTGCACTGTGATAAATCGGGGTGCGAGTTTAAAAACTTTTACGATTTAATAAATATGATATGTCTCGTAGGGAAACAATTCGATCTTCGTAAAAAGTTGGATATATATTTTATACGAATAATTGTAGCAAAAGGATTCCAAAAATTTACGGATATGGTGGTCATTTGTGTTCGATGCGAGACAGGGTAGCATAATCCGGATAATATAAGATGAAATATACAATTTAAAAATATTTTCTAAACTCTATGCACGAACGATCCTTCGACGATCTTTTTTTCGTCGGAGGATTTTGTGGAAAAAAAAAGAACTAACAAAAAAAAAAAAAAAAAAAAGAAAATAAAGTTAAAACTCAAAGACAAAATATTAACGAAGATATAATTTCTTCTTTTTCTTT
The DNA here is from genome assembly GCA_911387935.1 of Dolichovespula saxonica. Taxonomy (NCBI): domain Eukaryota; kingdom Metazoa; phylum Arthropoda; class Insecta; order Hymenoptera; family Vespidae; genus Dolichovespula; species Dolichovespula saxonica. The sequence continues at coordinate 1,013,870 of OU426994.1, read as the reverse complement.
TTTTCCCGCGACGGATGCACTCTCGTCTATTTTCATTTTTTACGACGCTATTTTTGACGGAGGAAGGTAAGAAATAAGCTTAGTCTTGGCTTATTTATTATAAATTAAATAACTGTTTATCGTCGGTATTGGAAATAAATCGTTAGATCTTTTTCTCAAGCCTTCGTTTTCTTTTTTTCCCCTCCCCACCCCTCGAATATTTTTTTCCAAATGTGATTATTACGAATGACGACTACGCTTTTGTTTTTTATTTTTTCTTTTTCCTCTCTTCGTTTTCTTTTCTTTTTTTTTCTTTTTTTCTTTTCGTGAAATCCGTTCTGACATCTCTTGTTATAGATATGATCCTTATTTTAAGTAAAAACATTCGATTAATTCACGAATAACATCTTGCTACTTATTCCACGTTCACGTATATTTATTCCTATCATAATTTATCATCCTCTTTGTGTTTAAATTCTAAAATACATTATATATATTTTTTTTCTTTTCTTTTTTTTTTTTTTTTTTTTTTTTTTTAATAATAGGGATGTTATTTCATAAATAACGCTTTTCGCGTGATATGGATAATATATAATTTTTGAATACATACATATACATATACATATATATATATATATATATATATATATATATATATATATATGGAAGAAAATGTTAAAATTGATAGGAAAATAAATCCTTCCTCCTCTTGAACGCCGAAACATTATATCGTTCTAATAAAATTATATTAGCATTGATATAAAAGGAGAGATACCATTTATAAATACCCAATTATATTTGTATAATCAGGATGTATAAATATTAATTGTTACGAAGGGTTTCCAATGTTTTATACGATAATAAATGGCAAGAGAGAGAGATAGAGAGAGAGAGAGAGAGTTGCCGATATCATTCGATGACAACGATATTTTTTTTTTCCTTGTAAATCATTTCCGATTAATGCAGTCCCCCACAAAAAGATCAATTAATATAATAATTCGAATACAAATGTTGTTTTCTTTTTTTTTTCTTTCTTTCTTTCCAATTAATCATCATTCATATATTTATTTATATTAACTATATAAGAAAGTTTGATAAAAGTATATTACAAAAAATGCGTTGAAAGGAATTAAATGAAATAATCAAATATAATAGGGTACTAGCAAATTAAGCGCTATTCATCAAAACAATATAAATCCGTAAAAGAGGTATATATAATATATATTATATATATATATATATATATATATATATATATATATATATATATATATTTATATATATAGACTGCAGCAATTGGAAAAATTCTGCTCATATAATAAAAATTGTCTCTCCGCGATAAGAAAAGAGAGGAAAGGAAAAGAAAAGAGAGAAAAAAAAAAAAAAAGAAAAAAGAAAAAAAAAAAATTAAAATCAATAATTTTCCTTGAGTCTACTATTTACAACGACCCTGAAGTTACACAAAAAGTATGTTCTGCACGTTGAACAATAATAATATTTTATCACATGGCCTGGCAACGACCAAATTTAATTATCATCCATATTTCGAAAAGTTGTGAATCAATTCGGTGTTACGGGGTGTGTGTGTGTGTGTGTGTGTGTGTGATGATGGGAGGATTGGTGGATGGGTGGGTGGGTGGGTGGGTGGGGGACGACACACACAACGGGAAAGTATGCGTCTTCATATATACAATGAATGAACGATATTAATTGGCGCGTGATACAAATTAATTACTAGCACTCGATGATATAAAAATTTCTTGATTAAGGGTTATTCAGCTTTAAATATGTCTCATATGTAAATTAAATAATTATTCATTCGTATATCGTGTAAATCGATCAAGTTTTCTTTTTTTTTTTTTTATTCTTTTCCTAGCATGATTCATTCGTTCGTTTTTATTTTTTTTTTTTATTACTTTTATTACTTTTATTACTTTTTTTTTTCCTTTCTCTGTTTGTCCGTTTCTTTATGTATTTATTGCACATTGGAATGAGCGTCATTCTATTTAATTACACCCACCGAATTGATACGTTACTCGGTTAATTTTCTCGACTATTCGAAACAACAACGCACTCCTCTCGCTAAACACCCCCCACCCCTCCTCCCTCCTCCCGCCCCCAATTTGCGGGCAACACAGAGAATAATTATTACGTGATCATAATTAATACTGCGATCGTTTTGTGTGTTTTAAGATGAGAGAGAGAGAGAGAGAGAGAGAGAGAGGGTGAGGGTGAGAGTGAGGGTGAGAGTGAGTGAGAGACCATCACATCTTATCGGTTAGATCGATATTATCGTCGCGCGTATAAACGCCGCAAATGTCATACTAAAGTTATTATTACTTTTCTTTTTTTTTTTTTTTTTTGGCTAATATTTCACATATTTTTCTTACTCTTGTCATTCACCTTGTGGAACACACAACAAACAACAACAAGGTTTCAGGTTGTGTCCGTCCTTCTCTTATTTACCACTCGATAGAATAATATATATATATATATGTGTGTGTGTGTGTGTGTGTGTATACATATACATATATATGTATGTATAAACACAGCTCACAGTTTCTGTCGCTGTTTCACAATTCGTTCGTAAGAATAAAAAAAAAAAAAAAAAAACGAAACAAATTGCAAATGCACACAACTCCGCCGTTCCTCCTTCCCACCCCCAACCCCTCCCTCCCCCCACCTCCTCCTCCTCCCGCCATAGCCAATTTAGGTGCATAAAGAGATTCCAGACGGAAAGCAATCTTCTAATTATCGCTATCGGCGTAATCATCACTGTCACCGCTGTCGTAATGTTGATTTCTTGATTGGTCACGGACGACGGAGGATGTAGACGGATCGTCGTTATGAACCTTTGACAAAATATCTGTACCCTGAGAAACAACGTCCACCGGCTCGCCCACTAGGAGGACATCGAGATTTGGCGAAAACGTATCCTCCGACGTCGAATCGTACGATCTGTGGATAAAGAGAAAAGAAAAAAAAAAGAAAGAAAGAAAGAAAAAGAGAAAAGAACGATTAATATTGTCCGATTATAGTATAATTTCGTTAAATATATATATATATATATATATATATATATATATATATATATATATTTCGTTAAATATACATATATATATATATATTTCGTTAAATATATATATATATATATATATATATATATATATATATTTCGTTAAATATACATATATATATGTATATATTTCGTTAAATATATATATATATATATATATATATATATATATATATATTTCGTTAAATATACACACATATATATATATATATATATATATATATATATATATTTCGTTAAATATACATATATATATATATATATATATATATTTCGTTAAATATACATATATATATATATATATATATATATATATATATATATTTATGTATGTATGTATATACGATATAAACTATATTTATACTGGTTGTTATAACATTATAACGAACATAAGCGTTACATTATTTTCGTACGTATATAAGCGATAAATTTATTTAAGTTTTGTATATATATGTATGTATGTATGTATGTATGTATGTATGTATGTATGTATGTATTTATGTATGTATGTATGTACGTACGCATGTATATAGTGGGGTCAAAAGTTCTCAGATGATTTTAAGAATATATTATTTTTTTTTTTTTGTCGACTCCTTTTATATGCTCACGGTTTTACAAGCAAAGAATATTGAAGAAGAATAATCGATTTGCAATATAAATTTATGAACTTTCGAGTACCAAATATATCTTTACAATAAGAGAACGTATATGTATGTGTAGTACACGTCGGTATAGCTATTGTTTATATAAATGTTTGCAAGGTGAAGGAAACAAAATGAAAGAAAAAAAAAAAGAACGATGAAATATACGTCACGAACATAAATAGGAAAGAAAAACTGTTATTTGATCATAATGCATTTTCGTTTGAATTTTACATATATATATATAATGAAAAAAAAAAAAAAATTTTTTTTTTCAAAAAACTCATGCGTATACAAAGAAGCAGATTATTATGTATTTCTATTCGTTATCTATTTATCTATGTATCAGCCAGCGTGCATCTTTTTTTACGGGTGCATGCAACTGTTTGTATTTACTTACTCAGCTGTAGATGATGGTTACGTTTCATCATCACACAGCCTGCAATAAACGCATATATCGCACCAATGTCATTACAATTTAATTTGATTGTGACAGAAAGGGGGAAGAGAGAGAAAGAGAGAGAAAGAGAGAGAGAGAGAGAGAGAGAGAGAGAGAGTGAAAAAAAAACTGATAATACTATGTTAGATCCTTTCGATTAACAAACTAATCTAATTTCGTCAGATTCGTGCATGCCATAAAGGACGAGCCAAAAATTCAACGCGACTATGAAATATCAATCTTTTCTCCATAGTAATTGCACTCAAGAAAAAGCTAAAATTTTTCTAAAATTAACTCTTAACGATGTAAACTTTATGTAAATTTTTTTTCTTTTTTTTTTTTTTTTAAATATAACACACGCGCGTACGTATACCGAATTACAACTAAACGTCGTTTTATAATTAATTTGAAATATTCTTAATAATTTCTCCAAAAAGCTAAAATTATTCTAACTTTTAACGATGTAAACTTTGTGTAAATTTTTCTTTTTTCTTTTTTTTTTTTTAAATATAACACACGCGCGTACGTATACCGAATTACAACTAAACGTCGTTTTATAATTAATTTGAAATATTCTTAATAATTTCTCCAAAAAGCTAAAATTATTCTAACTTTTAACGATGTAAACTTTGTGTAAATTTTTCTTTTTTCTTTTTTTTTTTTTAAATATAACACACGCGCGTACGTATACCGAATTACAACTAAACGTCGTTTTATAATTAATTTGAAATATTCTTAATAATTTCTCCGAAGATATACGATACCAATTTATGTGAAAAAAAATATTAATAAATAAATTGTCTCGTAAAAGAAAAAAAAAAAAAAGAAAAAAGAAACATGGACGAATTAACTTACGTTTGTTCCTTTTGGTCATTACCACTTTCCTCGGCAACCAATAATTCATATTCTTCCGCCGCGAATCTATCCCAGTCGGACATCTACAATTTTTATAAAATATCGTTAATCCCATCCGCGTTCATGTACGTCATATATATCAATATATATATATATATTTATATATATATGTATACATATTCTCAAGTGTACGATCACTAAGAAATATGAAAGCTTAATAATAATAATTATTACCTCGTGACCATCTCGCGCCGAGGCGAACGGATCTCTCTGTTCATGATCGAGATATTTTTCTAGATTGAAGAAGGTATCGAAAAAGATCGACGTCATTTTACATTTCTTTAGATCGCTCAACGATATCTTCCCTGGCGTTGCCGGATGTATCATGTCTAACATCTGAAATAAAAAAAAAAAAAAAAAACAAAAAATAAAATAAAATAAAATAAAATAAAATAAAATAAAGAAAAAGAAAAAAGAAAGGAAGGAAGGAAGCAAGAATCATTAATTAATCATTGATAAACTAATGAAATTATATATATAATATTATATCATTTATTACTAAATGAATATATATATATATATATATATATCAATATATAGAATATATATATATATATATATATCAATATATAGAATATATATATATATATATATATATATATATATCAATATTTTCTATTTTAACGCGCAAGTACACGTATATTTGAGATTGGAAAAATATCAAAGATAAACATACCTGACATAGGCAATCTTCGAAGGGCAAAGTTTCGAGCCCTATACCTTCCATACGATGCAACTGTTCCTCATAGAAATATTCCAATTCGAACATCGACAGATAACCGTCCCCATCGAGATCCATGCATCTATTTCGAAAGGATATATAAATATATATAAAAAACGTATTAACGCACAATTCATCGACGTTTACCACTCTTATATTATTACGTTGATGACGATGATGATGATAAAAAAAAAAAAAAAAGAAAAGAAAAAAGAAAAAAAATCGTTAAATAATTTTTTAATAATACCTAAACCAATACTCGATAGCAGTCGGATGATTTTTATCCTCTTCGCTTAAAAGGAACCATACGAATTCCGTGTAACTCATTTTATCTTCCGGTTGTTGAATGACGCCACCACTTTTAACGCCTCCCCTCGTAACAGCCCCGCTAAATATCCGCTCGATCATTCGCGTGGATAATGCTAAGTAACACGTAAACGCGACATGCGTTATATACGTACAAGGTTTAATGCATCCTCGTCATAATCCTTCCTTATTGGATATATATTATACACACACACACACACACACACATATATATATACAGGATGACGTCTCGATTAAAAAAGGAGGTCGCCTAAATATTTTCTTTGTTTTTTATTTTTTATTTTTTTTCTACGAATGCGACCAACTTTTAAGGCGTACTTCGAACGTTTTATTTAAAAGTAGTTATGTTATGAAAAAAAAAAAAGAAAAAGAAAAAGAAAAAGGAAAAACAATTTTTTTTTAGGTCACTTTTAATGAATTTTTTTTTTAATGTCGTCGGTATTTTTTGTACCTTATAAGCATGTATTTTTATATTATTTTATTTAGCCGAGACACCCTGTGTATATATATATATATATATTTAAGGATCTGAGAGAGATGATGACTCACCGTTATCGTTGTGTCTCGTTAGATCCATTTTATCGATGAAAAGATCGTGATCGCGATCCAATTCCCAGAACTTACAATATATCACGTAGAAATGTTCGTAACTGAAGTATGCTGTAACCTGATTAATATCCTCCTCGTGTTCTAAAACAGCTATTACGGCTAAGAGATTGCTCCTTCGTAATTCGGCAACCGAAATCCTTCCGCTCCAGCTACGATTGACGCAATAAAATATCCTCGCGATTACCTGAATAATTTTTAACAATTACGACGCGTTTATTTCCTTTTTTTTTTGAACAAAAAAAAATATATATATATATATATAAACGTAATTTCACGAATAATAATTTTATAATAATAATATAAAATTTTATAATAACATATAATTTTATAATAATTTCGCGAACGGATAATATTGTCGAAAAAAAAAGAAGAAAAAAAAATAAGAACGCGTTTATTTTCTTTTTTTGAACAAAAAAAAAAATATATATATATATTTTTTTTACGAATAATAATTCGTAAAAATATATTTCACGAATAATAATTTTATAATAATAATAATATAAAATTTTATAATAACATATAATATTATAATAATTTCACGAACGGATAATATTGTCGAAAAAAAAAGAAGAAGAAAATAAAGAAGACGCGTTTATTTTATTTTTTGAACAAAAAAAAAATATATATATATATATATATATATATTTTTACGAATAATAATTCGTAAAAATATATTTCACGAATAATAATTTTATAATAATAATAATATAAAATTTTATAATAATTTCACGAACGGATAATATTGTCGAAAAAAAAGAAGACGCATTTATTTCCTTTTTTTGAACAAAAAAAAGATATATATATATATATATATATATTATTTTTTACGAATAATAATTCGTAAAAATATATTTCACGAATAATAATTTTATAATAATAATAATATAAAATTTTATAATAACATAATATTATAATAATTTCACGAACGGATAATATTGTCGAAAAAAAAAGAAGAAGAAAAAAAGGAGACGCGTTTATTTTATTTTTTGAGCAAAAAAAAAAAATATATATATATATATATATTTTTACGAATAATAATTCGTAAAAATATATTTCACGAATAATAATTTTATAATAATAATAATATATAATTTTATAATAATTTCACGAACGGATAATACTGTCGAAAAAAAAGAAGACGCATTTATTTCCTTTTTTTGAACAAAAAAAAATATATATATATATATTATTTTTTACGAATAATAATTCGTAAAAATATATTTCACGAATAATAATTTTATAATAATAATAACATATAATTTTATAATAATTTCACGAACGGATAATATTGTCGAAAAAAAAAAAAAGAAGAAGAAGAAAAAAAAGGGTATGATTAATAACGAACCGTGTGAACGTAACGTGAATGAAATTCCTTGGCTTCCTTTAAAAACGTTAATCCTGGATGTGTTTCGACAACGTCCTGGACCAAGGGTATCAAATCCTCGGGTAATATGTTGCTCCTCAAACCACGCGTCGTGATTCTAATGAACTTGCTGGCCGCGTCGTGATGCGTGCTCGTTAATCTGTGCATAGAGGGGGGACGAAGAAGAAAAAAAAAAAAAAAAAAGAAAAAAAAAAAAAAACAAGTAAGAAAAAATTTCTCGAAAAGATCGAAGCGTCGATGATCGATCGATCGATCGATTCTGATCGTGGACGAGTACAAACGAAAATTTCCTTACTCCTTCCAAAATTCAAGGAAAGCGTTCATCTCCACGTGTTCGGTCTGATCCTTGTTTGCGGCAAGGAAAAGCGGTACCTTCCAATAAAGTGGCAGATCGCAGGCCTGAAAATACAAATGATAGTTAATGAAACGAACTTTGATCGACGACGGTACTTATTTCACATTTATTTATTTATTTTTAATCTATTTTTTTTTTTTTTTTTTTTTTTTCTTTCTTTTAAATTATATGTCTTTTCAAGACGTCCTTTAGCGACCTTCGTTATCAAGTGAAATTGTGTACGGGAGGCTCGATGACCCGGCAAACTTTGAAACGCCGTAGTAATTCTCGAAATGGTGGCCTCCAGTTGAGATAGAGGTGTGGGTTTGCCGCCGGGGAAGTAGAACCTTCAGAGAGAGAGAGAGAAAGAGAGAGAAAGAGAGAGAGAGAGAGAGAGAGAGAGAGGGAAAAAAAAGAGAGAAAATATATACGTGTAGTAAGCATAAAAACATCTAGTGCATCGACGATGATTAAAGTGTTTCTTGAAATTTTCCAAGAATAGTAGTAGTAGTAGTAGTAGTAGTAGTAGTAGTAGATAGTAGTAGATAGTAGTACTAGTATTTATAGTATACCTAGGTATGTGAACATTTCTGTTCGCCTTCACGTGCCTCTGTAGAGTTGTGTGCGGCGGTAAACTTTTCTGCTGGGTCTTTTCCTTTACGTAACTCTGCAAAAAGAAAAAAGAAAAAAACAAAAAAATAAAAATAAAATCGATCGATCGATCGATGTAGCGACGAATATAACGAGCTGAGAAAAAGTGATATTGGATCGGATTGGATTTGTTTTAATTGATAAAAGGAGACACAACGAGTCGAACGAATTTTTGTAGCTCCGAGAGGGTTCAACCCCCCTCCCCCACCCACCCACCCACCCCTTTTTTCTTGCGTAACCTCGTTTTTCATCTTCGTGTAAATAAAGATTTTATATAACGCTGTTATTATTATTATTGTTGTTGTTGTTGTTATTATTGTTATTACTTTTATTATGTATAGTACGATCGTACCGAAGGTACCTGCACTATATATACGTGTATAATATATATTAATATATATATATATATATATATATATATACATATATATATTATAATATATAAAATATATATATTATAATATATATAATATATATTTATATATATATATATATTATAATATATGTAATATATAATTATATATATATATATATATATATATATATATATATATATAATAGCATAATATCTTGTAATATATCACATCTCTTTTTATATCACATATACAATATATGGTACAATAGTGTTCGAATGAAATTCTTTCGGATGGGTGCGATGAAATATTGATAAAAAAAAAGAAAAGAAAAAAATTGTCCGTATTAATGAACTAAAATAAAATATATATATATATATATATATATATATATATATATATATATATTCGTATAAAAGGATCGAAGGCAACTTACGATTAAAAATAAACGATCGCGTTTGGTCTCGTTGTATCACGAGATTTTTTTTATTTCTGTTTCGCAAAGAGAATCGGTTCCCTATCTCGTGGTACTCTGCGAAACTGACATTCCATTGTAATTATATCGGCGATATGAGCAAGGACGCGACATCCTGTTACGCGATGCTGTAAGAAGGATCTGAAGAATTCAAAGGGTGGAGTGGGGGTAGGGGGAGGAGAAGGAGGAGGAGGGTGGGGGCGGGGAGGGAAGCGCCCGACGATGCATAGTTAAATGCAATGCCGCACCTCGAGGGTCCCGTGTGACCGGTTACATCATGACTCCATCCAACGATAATATGATTTGTTCTTATGTATATATATATATATATATATATATATATATATATATATATATATATATACCTGCCACCTGATTTTCATTCGTCGCCGTATCCCCGTGAAGAGAATTGAAATCGTTAAACGATATTTTATCGTAATAATAATTGAGATTTAAACGTCCCCCCCATAATCCTTTTTCATTTCGAATTATCTCGAACGAAGAAAGAACTTGTCCCGTTAGTCATCCGAATTAACATACCGACTTAATTCGAGTTACGGTAATTACGTGTTAGGAAGAGCCGTCAACCGAGAGTGAAATTAATTCGGTGAAATTTCCGTTCAAACGGAATGACGCGAACGGTAAAAAAAGAAAAATGAAAAAAAAAAAAAAATAAAAAAAAAAAAGAAGAAAAGAGAAGCCCCATACGAATTTATAAGTCTCCGTTTAATGATGGAATAATTAATGACAATAACGTTTCAATCTTCGAAGATCGCTTTATTGACCAAATGCGATCACCCTTGGCTTTTATAATTTTAATATGAAAGCTATGCGATCAGAAATATTACCGTTATAGTTATGTATGTATATATACATGTATGTGTGTGTATACATATATAGCAAATTCGACTTTGGCACGGTCCATTGCATTATTTGCACGGATACCGTCGATCAGTCTCTGCCAATTGACATTACGAGTTTGACCGCACCTATCGATCGATCGATCGATCGATCGATCGACGACGACGTTTCACTGCCAAATCAAAGGCAATTAGAAAGGGAGAAGAGAACGACAATTTGTCGGTAAATAAATGTATTGGCCTTGGTATATCGATTAGTATTTTACTCCCATCGAATGGTCCCTCTTGAGATTCTTTTTTTGGTATTTTTTTATCCTTATTACTATGAAAAAAAAAAAAAAAAATAAAAATATATATATATATATGTACAGAAAAGTAATGTAACATCTTTATCGTAATTTATTATTTCTTATCTATCACATATATTCCTCTATCTTTATTATTATTATTATTATTATTATAATTATTATTATTATTATTATTAATATATAAAATTATAATGGATTACGACAAACGAGGGCGTTCCTTAATTTTTAACAAATTCCTTCCCTATATCCGTTATATTATTATTATTATTATTATTATTATTATTATTATTATTATTATTATTATTATTATTATCATTATTATACATTTTTTTCGACGCGTAAAAGATATTTTTGATTTCGTTTCTTTTCGTTTTGTTCTCGCATACGATAAAAAATGACCCACGCGCGATACGTCAGATAGAGTAATCATCTTTCGGAGGAGGGGTAGGAGGGGTGGAAGGTAAAATTATCATATCGCGTAAATTCATGTTCGTCCTCGAATTTCCTCCTCCATTTTCGACGTTCGTTTCAATATACGTGTGTTTAAGGATAGGTGGTCCCTGCGACGATTCCGTCGATGCGTGACCGACATCTCTCCCTCTCTCTCTCTCTCTCTCTCTCTCTCTCTCTCTCTCTCTCTCTCTCTCTCTCTCTCTCTCTTTCTCTCTCTCTCTCTGTGTGTGTGTGTGTGTTCGAACGTATGTGTGTATATTACTCTAACGATTATGGCCGTGATCCTTTATGTCAGATTTGCTTTATGTTACTTCTCTCTCTCTCTCTCTCTCTCTCTCTCTCTCTCTCTCTCTCTCTCTCACTCACTCTCTTTCTATCTCTCTGTCTGTCTGTCTTTCTCTTTGCACCGTCGAGCAACATTAAACTTAACGAAAGCTCACAGTTAAACCAAGTGAGTCAGCTACTACCAAATATAAACGACTACGATGACGACGACGAATACAACGACGACGAGGACGACGAGGACGACGAGGACGAGGACGACGTTGATCCGAAGCGAAGCAACATTCTTCCTCCTCGATAAAATTAATTAAACCTTACGAGAGCTACTACAACGTTCTTCGCCTTTTCCGGAGTTCGTACCTTTTCTCTTTCTATGCTAAACTTTGCACGAACTTGCCACTGGTGGTCATCGGGAAAGAACGAAATAAATTGAAAAAAAACAAAACAAAAATACAAAAATGAGAAGAATAAGTAAAAAAAAAAAAAAGAAAGAAACAGAAAAAGAAAAAGAAAAGAAAAAAAAACAGACGAGCGCTAGGAAACTTTTCAAATTAACTTAACGAGTTTTCTTTTTTTTCTTCTTCTTCTTCTTCGACCGATTTGAGAGAGAAATTGAGAGAGAAATTGAGAGAGAAATTGAAAGAGAGAGAGAGAGAGAGAGAGAGAGAGAGAGAGAGAGAGAGAGAGAGAGAGAGAGAGAAAATTAAAGAAATGCATCTAAGAAAAGAGAGAAATAATTGAAAAGAACGTGACACAGAAACACACACACGCTCGCATACACACCCACACATAGAGAGAGAGAGAGAGAGAGAGAGAGAGAGAGAGAGAGAGAGAGAGAGACACGCACTCGCGCACGATTATTTATTTGATCGGTATTCTTATCGATTAATGATAAATATTTTGTAGGATAAACGCGATCGTTATAAATCATTAAGTGTATCAAGATTGCACTTAGGATTGCTCGCACTCGAGGTTGCGTAAATTATATTATTAACCATTGATATGTTATTATAAATACTGATCGAAGAAGTTTAAAAATAGATTCCAAGCCAATAAATAGCAACCATTCACACATACACACTTTCTCAAACATACATACATACATAAATACATACATACATACATACGCGAATGATTTAATCCTTTTTTTTGGTCTGTCAGACGTCTAAACAAATACATCCTCTCTCTCTCTCTCTCTTTCTTTCTTTCTTTTTGTTTTTGTATCGCAAAGAGAAAACATTTTCTACGAAAGGTTCGACGAAATTAGTCGTAAGATTAACCGAATGCGGTAGAACAAAAGTTTCGTGCCCGTTTTATAGCGAAACAGTTAGTTCAAAGTTCAAAAGCGTGGTACTTGCCTGTGACTTTTTCCCTCGTACACTTTCACCGTGGCATTTCGTTCTAACCCAACTATGCATGAGCGGAGGAGAGAGAGAGAGAGAGAGAGAGAGAGAGAGAGACCCTTTTTCCACGAGTGGTAGTAACCGTCGGAACGCACGTTTAATATTTTCTACGCGAATTAGCCGAATACACGAATTTTTCTCTAAATTAATGTAATCAACGTTTCAACAACAATTAAATCTCTTTTTCTTTTCGTTCCTTTTCTTTACTCTATTCATTTTATTTTATTTTACTTTACTTTATTTTACTTTTACTTTTACTTTTACTTTCTTCTTTTTTTTTTTTTTAATTTAGTTTATTTTTAATTTCAATGAGCGATTAAATTTCAAGGAATAGAATTTATATTATAAATTAC
>OU426994.1:975307-997807 GCA_911387935.1 Dolichovespula saxonica | reverse complement strand
AAGTTTCGATGGGTTCGTAGCTTTGGACCAATGCCAGAAACAAGAAACCATGAGGAATATATTTACACGCACACACACATACTACATACATACGTATATACATGCATACATACGTAGAGTCAACGACGTGTGCCAGAAAATGTTATCTCTCACGCGTGTTACGTTCTTTCCTGGCTCTCTCTCTCTCTCTCTCTCTCTCCTTTTAGGCTCGTGTGATTCCCGTTGAACAATGATCTACCTGTTCTAAGTGCATCCCCCTTCCCTCTCTCACCCCCCCCCCAACATTGATCCTATTAAATTGCTTGGTTTACTTTAACGTGAACGATCGTTGTTGTCGATTCGCATTCGAGAGGAAGATATTTTCAATAATTTTTTTTTAATACGTTGTTTGTTTTCAACCCGTTGTTTTCCGAACGAAATTTAAACGCGAACGTTAATCAAGTAAATGTTTTCTTTTTGTTTCTTTTTTAATCCTTCACCTTTTTTTCCCCCCTTTCTCGTCTCTATACCTTCGGCATCGATCACTCAACGTCGAAATATCAATAATAATAATAATAATAAAAAAAAATATATCGATGGAAAATTATCAATAGAAAAAAAAAATATATATATATATATTAAATCAAAATATCGATAGAAATATCAATAAAATACGAAACGATAGAAATTATTTTGATGATATTAATCAATTAATTAAAAAAAAAAAACAAAATAGAATATAAAAAAAGGTTACGTTATAAAATTTCTCAGTAATACAACGTGGTGGGCCAGGGGGGGGGGGGGTGGGGAGAGAGGAGAGGGTACGCAAAACCATCTAGATGGGATATTAATAATCGATTACACCTATTCAAGACATCTTAAGCTAATCCATATTTTCATATTGCAAGACTACGCGATTTTAGAAACTTTTTTTACGATACGAAAAAAAAAAAAATAATCTCGATAATATGGTTTCCCTTTCATTTATTTTGTTTCGTATTAAAATCACTTAGGAACTTTTGTTAAAACAAATCACCTGTACTATTCGATAAAAAAAAAAAAAAATATTACAAAAACGTGTAAAATCGAGATTGATTTTTCCCGTTCTTGTCTTTTTTTTTTTTTTTGTTTGTTTTGTCCATTTTTTTTTGTCGAAGCCGAAGAAAATATGAATACGAACCGATCTCCCACGACCGTTAAGATCTTGAACTCGTTTTTCGAACCGAGAAAAAAGAAAAAGAAAAAAGAAAAGAAAAGAAAAGAAAAAAGAAAAAGGGTAGACGAGGGCGAGCAGTCGAGAACGCTCCGAGGAACGTCCTCGTCGTCGCCAAGAAGGAATTTGGACGTCGACCAAAACGTACGCGATACACATATGCGACTAAGAAGAAGAAGAAGAAGAAGAAGAAGAAGAAGACGAGGAGGAGGAGGAGGAGGAGTAGAAGGAGGAGAACTAAGACGATGAGAGCATCTTCTATACGCCTTTAACTTTCTCGATCACGAAACAATCCTCGAAAGATATCTCCATTTATTTCTTTCTTTTTGTTTATTTTTTTTTTTTTTTTTCCCCACGATCAATCTTCCATCTCTTCGCGTATTTTTTGTTAACCTTTCACGCGAACGAAATTAGAGTCATTCCGAGAAAAAAAAAAAAAAAATAAAAAAAAAAAAAAAGAAACATTCATCCGGCGAAAGTTTAATCGTCAACGTTTCCTCGAGCTCCCTCGATGAACCAGTCTCAGTCAATATACCTTTAACCCTTCTTCGCGGACAAATAACGATCGTTTCTCCGTTTGTTTTTCAATCCTTTTACCCCCTCCCCGTCTCCTCTTCACCAAAGAAATATTCGTTTATATTTTTTTTTTTTTTTTTTTTTTTTTTTTTTTTTTGATCGAACGTCGACTCCAATCGAATTCGCGATTAAAAAAAGAGTTCGCCGAGTCTCGTCCGGTATATTAAACGCACAACGACGACTCCTAATAATTTCACAAATATATTAAACGTTAATAAAAATAAATCTACGATGCGTGGTGTAGTGCGATATACTTTTATATTTTTTAGGGTCGGTGGTATCAGGCGGTTGATTCTCTACGGGCACGTTAATCGTAAACGCAAATCGAGGTTTACGAGGATGAAATATCCTCTCGTAAGTTGGAGCTCGCTTTGTTTCTCTTTTTCACGTTGCGTTCGGGGTGGTGGGTGGAGGATTCTTTCGTTCCCCCCCCCTCTCTCTCTCTATCTCTCTCTCTCGCGTTAAACTCCGATCTAAATTTGGACTGCTCGAAACGTGTCGTAAAACCCCATTTCTCTCTTTCATATACACCGTTTAATCCGAAACTCGGTACGCGTATGCAATGTTACGCTCGTTCTTTCACCCCCCCCCGTCCCTCCCGTCCCTCCCCTCCCTCCTACCCTTGTTTTCTCCTCCAAAGAGTTAAAGGACAGAAAGTACGTTGAACGTACGTTTTTAACCACTTCGCGCGTTGCCCTCGTTCATCGACAATAAATTGACATTTTACAGAAACGTCACGAGATAAGTTTATCTAACTAGAAACATCGAAATCTATTGTTTTACGTTAGATATTTGTTGTACGTTTGTTTTACGTACACATTACGTGCGACGTGAATCAAGAGATCGCATGCTTTCGTTGGGATATTCACAATCATCGACGATATTATATCGACGAACGAAAAATTATAAAATTCAACTTAAAATTATTCTTTTATTATTATCATTTGTATCGTAAGGTATTTAAATATATCGCAATAAACGTTATAGTTTCGCGTGATGGATTTATCATTATTTATTACGTGAGCGTACGCACCACCGTACATACCAGAGATAAGATAAAATTCCTGTCGACTATAGTCGACGCGCTACTACCGAAGTGGTTTAAAAAAAAAAAAAAACGAGAGAGAGAGAGAGAGAGAGAGAGAGAGAGAGAGAGAGACGAAAAAAGGGGAAAAAAAAGAAAAGGAAGAGGAAGAGAAAAGAAAATCTCTTCCTTCTATTTTTTTTTTTTTTTTTTTGATCGATTAATCATCCTTCTTTTTAAATTACCTGAACCTTGCTCTGAACCTCGTGCCCGGTTCTCCACGTGGCGATACCTGCCGGCCTAGGACCACGTTTGTCGAGCAACAACTCGCTAGGACACTTCTCGAAGATCAATACACGTTCCGCGACCGAGCCTCTCGTTAAAAACGGTCTGACCGGATTGTTTCCGGTTCCGGTAGCAGCGGCCGCCCTTATGTGTTGTTTCTGTTGCGTGGTCAATTCCGGATGCGGTACTTGTTCCAAACGCGGCCTCGGTGAATTTATTCTAGGTCCCCATCTGGACGTTATAGGATCTCTTTCGTCCTTGTTAACGTTCCCGTCCTTCCTGTTAACGTTGTTATCGTTGTCCTTACGTAATTCCGGCTCGAACTTTGACCTTGCGCTGGATACCAATTGTTCCTGAGTCGCGTTGTTGTAAGAAGTCGTCGCGTTTACGTTATTAACGATCGATCTCTGTTCCTCGTGCCTTTGCTGCTGTGCAGCCGTTGAATTTTGTTGTTGTTGTTGTTGTTGTTGCGCGGCTCTGTACCTTACCTTGGCATAATCGACGACTGACATGTTCGATAGTTCGTCCTTGCTCAAGGACTTGCTCGTACCTTCCAAATTGTTAGCGATCGTTCCCGAGGACGTCACGTTGTTCACCAATGCCGCCGAAGTTGGCACCAAGGTCATAACTCCAGCACCCTCGTGATTATGCCCGATGATGATCGGCTTGACCGGTTCGACCTTTGGCTTTTCCTTCTTTATCGCTGGCTTTTGCCTTACCGACAATTGAAATATCGAGGAGGGATTGTTCGAGGACGTTGAATTCGCTGTTCTCTCGGACGGTTCCTCGGTTATAACCGAGCCCGTTTTCAATGCGTTTATAAGTCTCTCCTCTTCGCGGGCAACCTCGTCTAAGAAAGCCTCGTCGCTTATCGAACGACTCGAACGACCACGAATCGTACCGACTTTGTTGTTGGGGTCCTTCATAATCGACGAGACTTTGACATCCTGCGGACTCGTCGGCGTGGTCCTACCGGAGTTTGGGCCGTTGTTGTCGTTGTTCGATCGTTTACCGCCGTCGCTCAATTTGTTTTTCAACGGCCACGTGGTCAAACCCGAGTTCAAGCCTGCACCGTCCGAGTTCAATCCTGAGTTTATAACCGAGGACGACAACAACGTACTGGCCGGTCTCTTTTGTTGCACGATTTTGGACGAGGCCGTCAGATCCGCGGGAAACGTCGTCTCGATCGTCTCGAGGAATACTTCCTGGTGATGATGAGCCGACGGTACCTTCGTCGATACCTGAGGTTTTATTATTTGCGACGGTTTATTCGGGAAGGTCGAGGTCGTCGGCGAATGCAAGGACGACGAATTGGCGATCTGTTTATTGCTCTGTTTCGTTAAATTGTTCGAGCCTACGATGGAACCGTTGCCTTTGAGCGGTGACGTTTGCTGATGATGTTGTTGTTGTTGTTGTTGTTGGTGTTGTTGTTGTTGTTGTTGCGTCGAATTTCTTTCAAACTTTTGCAAGGCGAACTGAATGGACGAGGGAAGGGTCTTCGAGGGTGATCTTTGACTGGATGCCGCTATTCTCGCTTTGTCCTCGACCACGAAATTGTTAACTAACTTTTCTAAATTACCATTGTCCAAGTTCGGCGTTTGAGCGAGAATATCGACCGTTGAATTTGAACTGGTCGATTGGTTCAACGACTCCAACGAAGTTTTACTACCAGCGGTATTGGCGGCCGTTGGTGGTGGCCCGGTTGGCGTAAGGGCGCTGCCGAATTTGTCGGCGGCGGTCGCATTGCTGTGACAATTCAATATCTCAGTTGGTTCCAAACCGCGGCTCTTCCACGTCTGATATATCGCCTCCGCGTGATCGCTTATTTGTTTCGCTATGGCCGCTATGTCCTCGTCCCCGGACGACGAAGTCTCGGTTGGAAATTTTCTACGGAGATCGTGTTTAGCAGTCGCCGCCATCTTCGAGAAATCCTCTTCGAGCCTGTAATCCCGATAATCCTCTTCCTCTGGAAATTCTTGGTGTTGTCGTTGTTGTTGTTGTTGTTGTTGTTGTTGTTGTTGATGGTGTCGCCGTTGATCGCGAAGTTGAGGATGATGATTCAATAAAAAACTCGTCGTTCTGTTACTCAACTCCGAGGAATGATCTAGGACAAGCTCGACCAAGTTCGGGCTATCCTTTATCGGTACTACGTTCACGGGTATGGCGTAACCAAAATGGACGGCACGACAGTCAACCTCCTCGAGGCCTATGCGCGAATCATTGATCAAACAGGCGTTCAAGTCGGGACAATGAACGGCCCTACTCGGACGAGGATCGACCGTAGCAGGAACGTAGAGATCGCGTCGAGTCGCGAAAACAACCCGGCGTTCGATCGTCTCGATCGTCTCGATCGTCTCGATCGTCTCGATCGGTATCGGCAAGTGCCGGCTACCCGGCCGATGATGTTGATAATGATGATTATGACGATTATTATTATTACTATTAATATTATTATTATTATTATTGTTGTTGTTGTTGATGTTGTTGTTGTTGTTATGATTATGATTATGTCGTGCCGTAGCCGTTTCCGTTGCTATCGGAGAAGCCGTTGCCGATCCTGGCATATCTCAGGCCGACTGACCTGAGGATCTCCTTCTCCAGGGCCACGAGCTACGTCGAGCCTCGGTCCACGTGATCCTATAACAATCTCCCACTTGTAGCCGCCTCATCGCGCTTTCTTCCTTCTTTTTTACTTTTTTTTCTTTTATTAATTAATTAATTAATTTAATCAATCAATCAATCAATCAATCAATCAATCAATCAATCAATCAATTAATTAGAGTATTTATTTTTTTATTATTATTATTATTATTATTATTATTATTATTATTATTATTATCACTTATACACTTAGAGGTAAAGCTAAGATCCCTTAGACGATAAATTCGAACTTGAGAGCGCCACCGAGAACGATCGATCCTCCTTTCACCTTCGATCATTCGAGATCGACGGAACTTGTTCAAAGTTTCGCGATCTTTCTTTTCTTTTTTTTTTTTTGATTGGTTATTTTTTTGTTTTGGTTTTTTCCCACCTCTCTCTCTCTCTCTCTCTCTCTCTCTCTCTCTCTTTCTTTATTTTTTTCTTTCTCTATGAATGATAACAACACACGGACCGGTCACATTTCTCTTCTTCGAGTTAAACACACTGAGAGGGTTAAACGTGAGGACGATTCTTCTTTCGGCGAGAGTACGAGATCCCTCCGCGAACGATTCGACGATCTGAAAAGAAAACGAAGAAGGTCCGATTAGTTCGATTGATCTCTTTCTAATTTGCAATTTTATTTCATCGATTTTCGGATATCGCGATTCATTCTTTCGATCGATCGATCGATCGATCGATCGAAAACATTTTTACGTGTACACGAACGAATTGTTTTTAACGAAACGAAAGACACGCGAAGGTTTTATCGAAAAGATCGATACCGAGTTAATAACCAGCTAGCATACATAAATAAATAAACGAAAAAGTTTCTTTTAACGATGAATCGTATCTACAGTTTTATATAATATCGTTCATTTTTCCCCCCACCCCAACAAAAAAAAAAAAAGATTTTTTTTAGAAAATGTCGAACGTCCGAATGTTTTGATTCACGTTTTGATTTCGATTCAATCGATACGATTCAAATATGCGTACGTGTCACACGTGTGCATACGATTTCACCCCCTCAACCCCAACCCCCTTCTGCCCACGTATAAACTCGTATTTATTTGTTTATTTATTTAATTATTAAATATTATTAATTAATCGTTACGTAAGAATATTTCGATCGTCATTCGTAAGGAAATATCGATACGTAATATGTATAAGCGGTATAAATAATAATAAATATAAACAATTAATTGGACGAAGGTCCATATCTGAATTTATTACAAAAACACCGACGACTAGTTTTCAACGAGATACCAAAGTATCGTTCGTATCAATCTGCGTATTAACGATCAACTTCCGTCAACGTAAGAATATTTTATTACAAAATATAAATAACGTCCTAATCGTTATCATTTAAAGAATATCACCGATAGACGATCAAAAATTATTTACGAAATATCGATCAAATAAAATTACATATACGTCTACGTAAATAATACATTAGTAAACGTAAAACTATCGTATTGTAATATGTAATATCGTGCTACCTTAATAGAGCACGTCTGTTATTCGTTTTCATAATTTTTTTGTATTCTTTTTTATTATATATACACACAATACACACACATATACTTTTATTTAACGTTCCTTACGAGAGAGTATATGAAAAAATAAAAATTTGTATTCCCGTGCAGTTTCACGACAATTTATTTGTTCCTTTTCTTTCTTCGGGTTCGACACGTGCACGCTTGGGGCTTCTTTATTACACGGAAAACGCACACGTGTTCTTTGCCGAGAACCTCTCTCAAAAAAAAAAAATAAATTTCTCTCGCGTATTCAACAAAACGACTACGACAACGACAACGACAACGACAACGACAACGACAATGACAACGACAACGATGATAACGCAATAGGAATATTAATACGTAACGTCGTTTTACTAATATATCCTACGTAATACGCCATCTTAATGAAATTGCATCGACTTAATCACCTATTATATAAAAGTATTATACGAAACACTATTCGGTATATTAACTTAACAATGTATCGACGTTTAAATGAAGGTCATAGACTGCATATATATATATATATATATATATATATATATATATATATATATATATAAATACATTCATTTATTCGATAAATATTTTTATCAATTGATCGTAAGTATATTAATAAAAAAAAAAGAAAGAAAAAAATTTAAATAAAAAAAAGAAAAATAAAATTTAATTAAAAGAAAAGGCACGCATATAAAATAAGATTGTCACTACGTACGAATATTTCGATCGGTACAAATAATTAAAGCGTCAAGGACGCGTCCAGGGGAGGGGGGGAGCTCGCATAACTTATAACGCTTATATAATAAGAAATATTTGTCGATATTTCGTTACAAATATCGATCGCATTTATTCGAGATACCGATCGAATTCTTAAATATACTCGTTCGAATAAATAGAAGCCGAATATAAACTCGATTATTCGACATGACCGCGGAGGGAGACTGAGAGAAATATATATATATGTACGAATAAATATATATAAATATATATATGTATAGTATATAAATATATATATACGAATAAATATATATAAATATATATATGTATAGTATATAAATATAAATATATATATATATATATATATATATATATATATATATCCGTCCGTGTATTTTATGTACGCGTGTATATAGGGACGGGGAGGGGGAAGGAGGTACCCCAGAGAGTTACAGACGACGCGTATTTATGTGTATTTGCGTCTACACATACGCGATATATTTATCGCGAAAATTGAAAGAGTTTGAGACCTATTGGATAGGTGGAACAGAACGGGAAGTTGACGGATTCGAACGAAAATATCATACTCGATATTGTCGCGTTAATGACAATCGATTAAAAAAAAAAAGAACAAAAAAATGATATAGTCTCCTCTATCGGGACCCTGAAACGATGTTTTCCAAGAACGAACGTTTTATCGTCCATCGGCACTCTTTATTTGCACGATCGACTGCAAACTCGCGTTTCCACGTACGATTATTATACTCTTTATACGCCGCTTAATAGTTCACCAATAAGAGGGATGGGGGGGAGGGGGAAAGGCGACACTCGCAATGCGAGGAGAGATTCGAATAATTGACGATAAGTGGATCCGTCGAAAACGTTCTTCTTTTCGTTTTTTTGTTTTGTTATTTTTTTGGTTTTTTTTTTTTTTTTTCGACTGAACGGAGATCCGCGATTCGGTTGATATAAATCCGACATAAGCACGAGCAACGAGCACGAGCATAAGCATAAGCATAACAGCTGATAACCAATTCGTAACGCGACCTAAATGTCGTCGAACCGTATCGCACCACCCGGTTTTATATATAATATGTATATATATATACATATATATATATATATATATATATATGATGTATGTATGTATGTATGTATGTATGTATGTATTTATATTATATTATATGGATATACGTCTACACACACACACACACACACACATATATATATAGGTACATATATCTCGTGTCGCGTAACTCGGTCACGTTTGTGGTTTGCATCGTTAGAATACGAGAGACGGCCCTCTAAAAATAGAGTTGAGCGAATATCGATATACTGTAAATGGTGGCCGATCGAGCCGAACGAAAACCGATTACCAGCTTCGGCCGAGCAAGCGCTCGTTGTTACACGGAAACGTTTATTATACTTTTCGTTTTCGGCATGATCCTCGTAGACGAGATTAGCATTCACGTGAAAATCGTCTGCCCTCTCTCTCTCTCTCTCTCTCCCTCCCTCTCTCCCTCTCTCTCACCGTCGCTATCTCCGTCGACGAGAGAGATACTCGAATACGTTAACGACTACCGTAAACAACTATCGTAAACAACTACAGTAAACTGATCGGACTGATTGTTTGTTTTCTTCTTTTTTTTTTTTTTTAAGAAAATTCCAAAAACCGATGAAAATTGTAAAAAAAAAAAAGAAAAAAAATTCTTGGAAGTAAAAGAGGAGGAGGAGGATGAAAAAAAATAGTGAAACGAAATCAGCTCTTGAAAACGATACAGTATTAAAACAGATAGATATATACTTACTATATCATTTATTATTAAAAAAAAAAAAAAAAGTATATATATATATATATATATATAGAAATAAATTAACGGATAAGTAAAAATCAGTTTCTTCGAAAGTAACCCCTTGACAAATCATTAACGATCGACGGTAAATATTACTCGTGTATTATGAAAACTAAATAAATTAATAAATTGGATGAATAAATAAACGGAGGAATAAAGGAAGAGTAAAAAGAAAATAAAAGAAATGAAATTTTTCCACCGAAGAGCGAATCTATTTTAAAAGTTATCTATGAGTGCATATGAGAGATTAAAAAAAAAAAAAGAGAGAAAGAAAAAAAGAGGAAATGTTGAATCGATGATAATGAGGGACACACACACAGTATACGCACGTATGTGTGCGCGCGCGCACGTTCGTACGTTTACTTTTATGTACGTGCAATTTGTTTGCGTCGTAAAATTGACGAACAGAAATAAAAAAAGAAAAATAAGAGGACGAAGAAGAAGAAGAATAAGAATAAGAATAAGACGGCTCGATTTTATGGACGGTTATGGGGAGTTTGGTTTGAGGGGGCCCCATGGTCATCAACTACTATGCGGCATCAATCTTCGATAGTAAGGAAGAAGTGGCAAGTTAATATCAGTCATCATGCTTTACTACTATCGAATCATTTCTCCTTTGCCACTATCAGAGTTAAGTCCCGTGGGATGGTTCAAGAACGAGTAAAAGAGAGAAAAGAAAAGGGAAAAAAGCAAAAAATCGTAGAAACCCTCAAACGCAAAAAAAAAGGAAGGAAAAAAAAATAAAGAGAGAGGGGAACAAAAAGAAAAAAAAAAAAAAAAGAAAAGGAAGAAGAAACGCACGAGAAAATGCACAAATGCAAACCGGGTATGTGAATCACGAACGAGTTGTATAGCTTTGTGTACAAATAAGTAATCAAAGAGAAGTGTAATGAGCGTACTGCGAGCCAGAGAACTCAACGAGGCTCTCTCTCTCTCTCTCTCTCTCTCTCTCTCTCTCTCTCTCTCTCTCTCTCTCTCTCTTTTCTCTTTTCTCCTCTGTGTTATGTTCGTACGTGTATATATATATATATATATATATATATATATATATATATATACCTGTATATATGTATTTATATATGTACATATGTATGTACGTACGCACGTATGTATGTGTATGTATCTTCTCCGTTCGTAGTCACGCATCGACGTACACATACGTAGTTACATACACATACATACATACATACATACATAGATAGATACATACATTACAGTATAATGCTCGTACACATAAAACACACAGTGATAAGTAGTTGGAGTAGAGTTTATTTCGGTTCGTCCTGTAATATTAGATGGGATGCAAAGATTCGACGACGACCGGCAGGATTCTCGTCGTGCTCGTTCTCGCTCGGTGCAGAGCTATGCAGCAATGCACTTGTTTTCACGCGATACACCTTCTTTCGTACGTATATTAAATATGTATATGTATATGTATATATATATATATATATATATATATATACAAGTTTATATACACGTATCGTTCTGAAATACCTACACGTGTATACATACATACATACATACATACATACATACATACATACATACATACATATATATATATATATATGCACGTATACGTGCAAATAATGTATGTAAAGAACGATTTTTATGGTACATAAAACGATTAATTCTCCAATATACGAAACGACATAAGTGTAATCGTGTAAAACGATTAAAACGCGGAATCCATTCATGGTTCTAACGCGACTAAATTATTCGCGCGAGAACAAAATTTTCAAAAAAGAAAAAAAAAATATATATATATATATAAAAAATAAAAGAAAAATTGACGGTAAGATATTTCTTTGCTTCCTCCCGAATATTGAAAATATCCTAATTATAATATTAAATATCCTAATATCCTCCTCGTTCTTTTTTGAGTTCTTTTTTGATCGGACACTCAACAACAGGACGCATCTCGGTTACTACGATAAATCCCTCCTTGGACACGATTATTCGTAAGCGTATTTAAGCGCCTTAATTCGCTACGAGATATTGGAACCCCGTTTATATATCGCGCCGTCCAACCACAAACGCCAAAATTACCACCAAGTCACGCCGCGGTGTATTTCTGGACGCCGCGAACCTTTCTCGTTGTACCAGTTATACTCGCATAGCGTCGAACTTAACGGGAGAAATACTTGGGCATTTGCGAATCGTTTTGCGATCTTTCCGTTCCGATCGATCATCGAATCTAATGAACGATACGACGACTCGATCGATCTATAGATCGATCGATGAACGACGAGTAAATCGATCAAAATCGATTGCCGAAGGACGTTCCCTTCTTTTTTTCTTTTTGGTTTCTTTTCGGTGAAATTACAAAAAAAAAAAAAGAAAAAAAATAACGATAATTCGTTCTCCCTTTCTATCGAACTCGGGTTAACGTTACACTTAAATCTTTTCAAGAATTAAAAATAATAATAATAATAATAATAATAATAATAATAATAATAATAATAATAATAATAATAATAATAGAAAAATAAAATAAAAATTACAAAAATATATATACATGTATGATGTATATACATATATAATATATACATATATATATAAAATTGAGAAACCCATCGAGCTTTACTACGCTAGAAAGTAGACGGCCTTACGATTAATCTAAGTTTAACACGCAACTAGAAAATAATAGTGTTAAAGAGATTCTTGAATCTCCTTCTCTCTCTCTCTCTCTCTCTCTCTATCTATCTATCTCTCTCTCTCTATCTATCTATCTATCTATATATCTATCTCTCTCTCATCGAAGATTGAATGTTGATAAATATATAGATCGACCTCATCGTCTTACCGACGCTATCTAGATAATAATATAATTAATAATTAAGACCTCGTTAACGGTAGACCGCCAAACAACACGCTCTAATACATTTGCGGACGATTTGGAGCGCGTTAAAAAAAAAAAAAAAAAAAAAGAAAAAAGAAAAAAAGAAAGAAAGAAAAAGAGAGAGAAAGAGAGAGAGAGAGAGAGAGAGAGAGAGACGAGAGAAATAAAGAGGAACGTACGTTAAATATGTAAAACACTCACTCACTTTCTTTCTTTCTTTCTTTCTTTCTTCTTCTTTTTTTAATTTTTGTTCGAAATATCCCACGACGAATCGATCGATCGATAACAACTCTCTCGATCGTTTCAAACGAGTAACAGAGAAGAACTAGGTGTGAGTTCTAATTTGAAATCTCTTCCTCTTCCCCTCTCTCTCTCTCTCTCTCTCTCTCTCTCTCTCTCTCTCTCTTATAGTTCTTTCTTTAACTCTCGACAAGTCCTCGACGGTCGTGGCATCGAATTCCTATCCGCAGAGGGTCGTCGAACTAAAGAGGGTGAGAGAACGGATATCTCGATGATTTCAAAAAAAAAAAAAAAAATCCTTTTAATCAAGACAGACAGAAAGAAACAGACAGACAAACAGACGAAAAAAAAAAGAAACAAAGAGAAAGAGAGAGTGTAAGAAAGTACACACGGATATTATGAACGCGTACGTAGTTCAAAAAAAAAAAAAAAAAAAATAGAAAAAATAAAAAAAAATAAAAAAATAACAACGAAAAGAAAGAAAGATTAAAAAGAAAATTAGGAACGAAGTATTTACGTGTTCGTATCGCGCGCGTGTAAACGAATTTTCACGATTTTCTTTTTCTAAAGAAACAACACGAGAGACACTCTCTTCGCGATAGCAGAAAGTCGACTGAGGCTCCTACGTGATCGTAAAAGAGTATGTACTTTAAAAGCGCCCCCTCCCCCTCCCCACCCCTCCACCTACCTTCTCTCTCTCTCTCTCTCTCTCTCTCTCTCTCTCTCTCTCTCTCTCGCACTCACACACTCTCTCAATCGCTCTTTCTAGCGCACGCGTGCGAACACGCGAGAAAGAGAAGTACTAGTACTCGATGACGATGACGATGATGATGATGACGATGATGATGACGATGACGATGATGATGATGATGACGATGGTGATCAATAGGAACTCTCTCGAAAAAACCATTACCTACTTACGGCCGACTCCGACACACCATAGACGCGTTTCCTTTTTCTTTTATCGAATTGCAACCAAGAACAATTCTTATTAAACACCTCCGAGAGATCTAACGCGTTCAAATGTATTATTTCTAACAGCTTGGAATCACTTCGATCGGAGATATAGAAATATTTTCTTTTTTTTGTTTTTTTTTTTTTTTTCGTGAGAAACATCGCCCGAGAGGAAAATGACGACGATGATGATGATGATGATGAGGATTAGGATGAGGAGGAGGAGGAGGGAAATTAGACGTCGATTTGGTTTACCGTTTTCTTTAGCAATGTTTTTCAATTATCTCGATTAGATAAAAGCAAAAGAAACGGAAGATGTGGAAGAGGACGACGATAATTAGGAATGATGATTAGAAACGAGAGAGAGAGAGAGAGAGAGAGAGAGAGATCTTCTATCTCACTTCAACGTACGTTGACGTTACGTTAAAAAAAAACTTACGTACGTATACGTACATATTTAATTTTAACTTATTGCGAAAACCAATTACACGAATTACACCACAACCGCTTTTATTAGCTTGTTGTGCGTCCTAAGATTATTTTGCTCGTTTGGCGCGTGGAAGAAAAAAAAACGATTAAAAAGGGAAAAAAAATGAGAGAGAGAGAGAGAGGGGGGGGAGGGAGGGAGGGAGGGAAGGGGAGTGAAAAAAAGGAGGAAAAAGTCGCGATGAAGGAGAAGAATTCATCTTGAAAAAAAAAATAAAAAGAAAAAGAAAAAAAAGATGAAAGAAGGAATCAGAGGATGGTCCGTTGATTGATAAGTTTTTCGTTCTCGACGTTATAAAATAAAGAAAAGGAAACAACGGAGGGATGGGAGGGAGAGGGAGGGTGAGAGGGAGGGTGAGAGGGAGGGTGAGAGGGAGGTAGCTTGGTTATTCTTTCTTTTAAAGCGATCGTATATTCGTTATTGGGTGCAAGGGTTTTAAGGATTAATTGGTACCGATGAAAAGTTATATTACTTGATAGCCCTTCGTTTGAGAGATTGACGAAGGAGAATTATAGACAGACAGAGAGAGAGAGAGAGAGAGAGAGAGAGAGAGAGAGAGAGAGAGATAGAGAGATAGAGAGAGAGAGAGAGAGAGATAGAGTGTGTGATGTGTGTGTTTAAAAACGATTGTTCAATTGTCTCTCGGTCATTTTCATCGTTCATAGAGACTATCTGGGCGTGCTTACAATTTAGGGATATTATAGGGTCGACGAGATAAAAAGAAAAAGAAGAAGAAGAGGATGAAAAATAAGAAGAATAAGATTAGAAATAAGAGGAAACATAGAAGAGAGAGAGGAGAGTAAACGTTAAAGAGAGTTGAGGTCGAAAGGCGAATAAATAACGCGCGTTTCCTGTCTCCCTTTTAAACATCGTGGCTAACCCTTCCAATCCCTTTTTGTCATTCCGCAAGAGAAAGACAATAAGGAGAAAAGGAAGATGAGAGTACTACGAGAGAGAGAGAGAAAGACCAATTTAATTATTCCACGAAGGTGAGAGTAAGCTTTGAATTTTCCGACAGTGTGTATGCGAGTAGAGTGAACGGAAGAAGATGCCGGGCCAAATATATTTTTGGATGGCTCTCTCTCTCTCTCTCTCTCTCTCTCTCTCTCTCTCTCCCTCTCCCTCTCCCTCTTTTATCCCTATGGCATAGCCACGAGCAAACGTCCGTGTCTCTCTCTCGTACGTGCCGACAAACATTGAGATTCAAGAAGGGCTTAAAAAGTCCCTTTAATTTCTCTCTCTCTCTCTCTCTCTCTCTCTCTCTCTCTCTCTCTCTGTTAATCATTCACTATTATCATTCCGTTATCATTCCGTTTGTTAATCACACCCTTTTTTCTTTTTTTCGCAAACGAATTCGTTGAAATTTCGTTATCACCATTCGTTTGTTTGTTTGTTTTTTTTTTTTTTTTATATAATAAATTAACAACGCGCGTTTTAATAACTTCGAATTCATTAATTACGACGTATCATCGCGTTAACGCGTTTAATCGTCGTTTTTATTAAATTATTACTTCGTTGTGACCGTTACGCGCGCGAGCGCGTTTTCATTCGTTTAAATTTCACGTCTCTCTACGAATCTTCGTGAAATCATGTTAGGTTCGTACAGTTTTGATTATTATTATTTTACGCGTATCAATCGATAACTATCGTTCCTATTCGTTACTTTCTTTTTTTTTTTTTTTTTGATATGGATAATTAATTTTTGTGATTAATCGATTCATTATTTTGTTATATATATATATTTTTTTTTTCTTTTCTCTTTTTTCCTTCTAAACGTTATACAAACATAAGAGAGTTAACGGAGACGAGGGGTTCGATATATTTTCATACAAAATTAATAAATATCATCGTTCATATTCGTCCATTTAATTTCACTTTATATACTATTATTAACAATGAAATTATATTATTAATTCAATTTATTAATTATTACGTTAGAATTATCATCGACGATATAATTGTTATCGTCGAGTGACGATAATTGAATGGATAAAAAAACGAATTATATATAAATTGAATTTATTATTAAAAAATATTGATATTAAGAATGTTAGAAATCGGACGAAGTGAAAAACGGGAAAAGAGAGAAAATAAGAGATCTATATATATATATATATATATATATATATATATATATATATATATATATATATATATATAAAGAGAAAGAGAGAGAGAGAGATAGAGCGAGAGAGCTCAGAATTACCATTTTGATAATGTCAATAAGATCTTATCGTTAGCTCATAATTCAAGAATAATTAGCTTAGACATTGTATAACAGACAATTGTACGACCGACAATACGATAGTACGTAATTGTTGTATAAGGAAAAAAGGACGGGGAACGGGTTATCGAATAATAAAAGAAAAGAAAAAGAAAAAGCAACATATATTCCCGCGTTGGCACGCGAACGTTCCGCGTTGCGTTTATTCTATTCGATTTTCAAAAGGGGGAGAGAGAGAGAGAGAGAGAGAGAAGCCGCCATGTATCTGCGATATCTGTAACTACGTACGTACATGGATAGTTAGATAGATAAATAGATAGATAAATAGATAAATAGATAGATAGATAGATAGATAGATAAATCGTAGGCGTGTACGTAGAACAAGGCTTGTGGCACGTCGTAAGAAGCTAATCCAATAAACTCTATAAAAGCCATTTACAATTTGCATTCGCGTCATTTTCTTACCTTACGCGATCTTCGACTACGCTTATAATAACGAGTGAGATATTCTAACCCACATCCGTCGAACGATATTATCAAACCCGAAGAAAAGAAAAAAAAGAAAAAGAAAGAAATAAAATATTTCTTCCCACGGCGATATTAATTTTAAATGCGACTTAACGTCGATTAATCTTTCGCGCGTAGACAACAATGAATCTGTCGCGCTCGCGAGAACGAAACGGGGATATCGTCGTGCACGACGATTAAAAAAAAAGTGCACGAGTACGATGCAAATGCATTTCTTTATTTTTATTTATTTATTCTTTTTTTTTTTTTTTTTTTTTTTTTTTGATTAATTAATTTCGTACACACTCGCACGGACAATCGTTACTTTCTTTTTTTCTTCTTATTCTTATTATCTCAGTGTGTCCCGTGTATAAATTGTACGAATATTTCAATCGACCTTTTTTTATCGTTGCGACGTATATAGCAGACTTTTTTTCTCTTTTCTTTTTTTTTTTTTTTTACGCATTCCTTTCGGAAATACCAATTACGGACAAACTCTTGCCCGTATAATCTTATTTTAATCGGACGTTGGAATAAAGATAATCCACGAAAAAACGAGCGAGGATGACTCCCATTCGCGAAACTCAACGATCGAGACAAGACTTTTACATTAACGCGACACGCTCGTTATTATAGATATTTCCGATATCGATATTGTTCTCGGACGATTTTTCTTTCTTCGTTTCTTCTTTTTTTTTTTCTTTTTTTTAATTTCTTTTTACGCGAAGAAACAAACCACGCCTTTCGCCGTCTCGATATAAACAAAATAATAATGATCGCGTGAAAGATCTATACTACGCCGACACACATGGTGATCATACTAGATCGTAGTCGGGCTCGTCGAGTTAAATGGACTTCGAAGTGCGTTAGACTATAAAATTAATTGTATGTAATATTGTAAAACCGTAAAACTACTGGACGTCATCGCTTTCTAATAAATAACCTAATATTAGACCCCCCCCGATAATGGGAGGGGAAGGGAGGGAGGATGGGAGGAGAGTGAAGAGAACACGAAGAGCAAAGAGAGAAACGGGAAAAAAAAATAAAGAAAGAAAGAAAGAAAGTTTTTGGATAAAAAATGTTATTACGACGAAAGCAAAGTTAAGTCTACCGTTAATTCTAATCTTTCTCCGTGAGAGAGAAAGAAAGAGAGAGAGAGAGAGAGAGAGAGAGAGAGAGAGAGAGAGAGAGAGATAAACTACCACTTAACTAATTATACATTGAACGCACGGTTATTTTACTGTAAAAGAAATTTTTCGTCTTATTTGTAATTATGGGGGAGGGAAAAGAAAAAGAAAAGAAAAGAGAGAGAGAGAGAGAGAGAGAGAGGTAGAAACGTTTTCGTTCGACTTCGACGAGCAATTGGAAAATTAAATATGTATATATTGAGGACGTTAGAGAGATAAGGGCCCTCGCGACCATTGTTATCGGCCTTTTCGATGTAACGCGAGGTGTGACGGCCGCGAACGTGAACTTCATGAAAGTTTTTAACGTGAAAAGTTTCAAACGTGAATTTTATAAAACGAAAAATAATACGAGCCTTCGAGTACGATAATCAACGATAGAACGATTAACCGAGATTCTTGCGAAAAGTATAAATCGTTTATACCGTCGGGGGAGAACGGACGGGAGAAGAGCTTTCGTAACAAATTCCATCAAAAAAAAAAAAAAAAAAAATAATAATAATAATAAAATAAAATAAAATAAAATAAAATAAAATAAAAGAACGTCCCGTGGGCGGGTACAGAGATATCGATAATTTGTATGTAGGTTGAAAGTAAATAAAAATAATAATAATAATAATAATGATGATGATGATGATGATGATGATGATAAAAAATAAAAAAGAGGGAAGGAGAAGAAAAAGGGTGAGGGCGGGGAGGAGGATGGGGAGGGGGAGGAAGCACCTTTCGACCTACGTGTTCTCTTCGCGAGAGTTTTATCAGTCTTATATATATATATATATATATATATATATATATATATATATATATATATATATGTACGCTTTCAAGGTGAAATTTATGAAAGACTGACTACATGTTCGTTTCTATATAATATCTAGTGGGGAAAAATATAGACAACGTTAAAGAAAGAAATAAATAAATAAAGAAGGAAGGAAATAAAGAAAGAAGGAAGGAAGGAAGGAAGGAAGGAATAAAAGATGAAGGAAACAAAAATAAGAGATTAATAAATAAAAATAAATAGAGATATAAAAATATAAAATCGAAATCGCTTAAAACGATCGTACCCGAAACTGTTATTTACAATTTCACAGATAGACGTATCATTATTTTTGATCGGTAAAGTCTACGAACGATTGAACGAACGAGCGAGCGAGCGAGTACATAATAATTTATGGTTAGTGAACGACAGAACGATCGACAGAGTTTAACCTACATATACACTCTCTACGTCTAATCATCCGCTAATTACCGCTCAAAGAGACCGAGGGAAAACCGATAGGGGGGACCTACTTTGGTTACACGCCTCTTGACTGTGCAATTTCTTCGATGACAAAAAAAAAGAAAAAAAAAGAAAAAAGAAAAAAGAAAAATACGAAAAGAAACGGACGGAGAGGAAAGATAAGGATAGAAAGAAAAGAGAAGATAAAAATAAACAAAAAAATTTTAAATAACAATAATAATGATGATGATGATAATAATAATAATAATAATAATAAGTAAATATGAAGAGGGGAGTATGAAAGAAACCCCCAACCCCAACCCCCACACCTCCCTTGTGGGCACTCGTGTAGACGATTGAGAAGTATATGTGGTTTTTCGATTGGATTATTATTATTATTATTATTATTATTATTATTATTATTATTATTATTATTATTATTATTCGTCTTCCATTTTGATTTCTATTTTTTTTTATTTCTGTTTTTTTTTTTTCTTTATTTGTTTATCCGTCAATTTTTTCCTCTTTTCTTTTTCTCTTTCTCCCTTTCTCTCTCTCACTCTCCTTCCCTTCTTTATATCGGAATCGATATATCTCGAACGATTCTCCCCAACGGCATATTCAACCGGTAATGAATTCCTTTGCGTCGCCTAGTTACTTCCTGCACTCCTGCAATCCGTACGCTCGATACAGCTACGTGTACACGTATATATTATTATACATACGTACTCTCTCTCTCTCTCTCTCTCTCTCTCTCTCTCTCTCTCTCTCTCTCTCTCTCCGCTTCACTCTCTCTTTCTCCGTCTCTCAATAATATTCCATAAACATATCTAATTGAGAAGAAAACGAGAGAACCTATTCACCCAACAGATATAATCCTAATTATATTATTCATCGAGAGTTTTATACAGGTTGGATAAAAAAAAAAAAAAAAAAAAAAATATAGATATCTAGAAGGTTCGAAAAAATTGGAATTATTCATTCCTCTCTCTCGAGAATTTTTTTTTCTTTTATTTTCTTTTTTTTTTTTTTTGTCAAAAAAAAATGTAGATATCTATAAAATTCGAAAAAATTGGAATTATTCGTTCCTCTCTCGAGAGAGAGGATTTTTGTAATAATTTTTTTTTCTTTTTTTTTTTGTCAAAAAAAAAAATGTAGATATCTAGAAGATTTGAAAAATCGATTATTCATTCCTTTCTCGAGAATTTTGAGAATATTTATTTTTTCTCTTTCTTTTTCTTTTTCGTTCAAACCGTACAACTATCGAATCCAGAAACTTTCGAATACGTCCAGTAATAGGAATCGCTCGAAGATCGTAAAAAAATAACAAGGAATAAATAAAGAAATAAAAAAAAAAATAAAAAAGGAATTGTCATCAAAGTGAGAGAAAGAGAGAGAGAGAGAGAGAGAGAGAGAGAGCGTTTTTACTGGATTATATTCGTTAATAGTTTCATACGATACTGAGCCAAAAATGTCCGCAGATAATTTTTATAAATCAATTATTCTTCTTTCGAGACCTTATTAGGCTGATCTTTCCTTTTTTCACATCGCGTAACCACGAACATAGGAACATTTTGATTAACCCTGTATAAGAATCGCTTGAGAATGGTTAAAAAAAAAAAAAAAAAGAATACAAAAATAAAAGAAAAAGAAATAAAAAAAAGGGTAAGCTATCAAAAGAGAGTGAGAGAGACAGTAGTCTTTTTCGTTGAGCGCTCGCTTAATTGTATTCGTCAAAAGTTTTTATACAGGGTGGGCCTAAAAAAGTTACCTACGTGATTTTTAAAAGTCAATTACTCCTCATTCGAAACTTTACGAGCTAATTTCTTTTATTTTCTTTTTTTTTTTTGTCAGATCAAGTCTTTATAAGGATCGCATGAGAATCGTCAAAGGGGAAGAAATAAATGAGTAAAAAATGAATGTCGTTAAAAATAATAAAAAAAAAAAAAACAAAAAAAAATGCTCTAATATTACTTTCTAAACGGCTAAACTTAAATGTCACAATGAAGAAAAATATTGTGAATAAGGAACTCGTGATCTTAAAGAATATTTCAAGGAAATTCCTTTAAAGTCCATAAACGCGAGACCGTTCTTGTTATATTCCAGGTATTTATTGCTTCGTTTCGTTAAGGTAATAAAAAAGAAAATAAAAAACCAAATTATAGTTTCTCTCTCTCTTTTTCTGTCCATCTTTCTCCCTTTATAATCTTACATTCGACAACTTAACTTCTCATCGACAATGGCCCAATACGAATTTGAAAATTTCTATCCCACGTATACTTTCGGCAAGCATCTTTTAATTGGGATATAATAATATCGAGGTCGCATGGGCCATTAATTAATATCACGTGTTGTTAACTCTCATATATATATATATATATATATATATATATATATATATATATACACATATATTTTTAGAAAGCCAAATTACACAAGTTTCCTATCACGTCGGATTTACTATCTTCATGTTTCTCGGCTTAACGGGCGTTTCGGCTTTGTAACAAATTATTTTTTTTTTCTTCTTCTTTTTTTTATATACACACACCTTTTTATCCACGGCAAAATGAGAGAGACTTTTTACACGTGGGCGAATTATCGATAAAACTGTCGAGTTATAAACGAGAGGATGAAATTTTGTTTCTTTTTTTTTTTTTTTTTGGCGTACGCGCGCGCGCGCGCGCGAGTAAGCACTCATTGTGCGCGATCGCTCGTGTATCCTTCATTTATCCATTTACAAACAGACGGGGTATACCACGAAATTATAGAATCAAGATGGCCCGAAAAACCTCGCGTACAGACTACTTATTACTCGTTTGATATAAACTTTAAGGGATAAAGAAAATATTATGAGAACACGAAGAAAGCCGACAGGCTACATACATAAAAAAAAACAAAAATACGTACGTATATATGTGTGTACGTATGTATGTATGTATGTATATGTGTGTGTGTATGTGTGTTTGTTTGTGTATGTGTGTACGGTCAACTCTAATCTCACGTTCACGGTCACGCGAATCTAAAGGAACGATG
>OU426994.1:895307-970307 GCA_911387935.1 Dolichovespula saxonica | reverse complement strand
GCACAATTCACTTTGATAAAAAAAAAAGGAAAAGAAGAGAGAAAGAGAGAGAGAGAGAGAGAGAGAAAAAAAAATTGGAACGCAACATCAAAGAGACACGATTATCGGTACGAGGCCTCGACTGAGTAACAAGACGATATAATGGAAACTCTGTGACTCGCCGTTTTTGGTGACATAAATGTTCTCTCTCTCTCTCTCTCTCTCTCTCTCTCTCTATCTCTATCTCTATCTCTCTCTCAGTCTCTCTTTCGTTTCACGATTTCGTCGTGTTAACGGGTGCACTTCTGTTCAAGGACTGACGACAGAGAAGGACGCTCATGAATCCATTAAAAAGGATGAATCATTACGGTGATTTAGGTCCGATAGACTGTTAATAAGTTTGCCCTTTATTGGATGATCATACAGATTTTCTTGTATTTTCTATTTTTCTTTTTTTTCTTCTTTAACTCGTTCTCGTATTTTCTTTTTCTTTCCGTTTTGCTTTTCTTTCCTTCTTTTGGTTTCGTTATTTTTTCGTCTTCGTCTTCTCCTTTCTATCCTCCTTCTTTCCTTCCTTCCTTCCATCCGAAGACACTTTATAAATAATTATTAACGAATCAATCGATTTTCGATTTGGGTCAGGGAATTTTTGTTTCTTTTTCTTTTTTTTTTTAGTTTCTTTTTACGTCAGATTAACCCTACATAACGTTTACGTAACTTTTAAGTCAGACGCACTATTATATTTCTATATTTTGTGCAAGTTCCGTCGACGCGAACTCCTTTGTTACTTCGCGTAAGAAGTAGTTTCAAAGTTTTTCTTCTTTTTTTTTTCTTTCGTAAAGAGTCTCCTTTTCTTCCATCCTCTTTTATTTCTTTTTCGATAGTATGTTATTATTATACTGTATTATTTTATTTATACTATACTGTATCGTACTCCATTATTTTACAGTATATTATTATTATTATTGTTGTTATTGTTATTATACTAATAATAATAAGTATAAAATAATGGTAAACTAAAGGATGATATAAAATTTTACATTATATATTTTATATATATATATATATATATATATATATATATATATTAATATATTTTTAGTATATTATTATTATACCATTATATATATAGTATAATTTTACTCGTATTAAGCTAATTATACTCGGTAAGCTACAAAACTAGCGTACGTATGTAATACTAAACTTTCACGTTACATAATTTGTTCGGTAGACGCGACGAAAAAAGAAAAAAAAAAAGAAGAAGAAGAAAAAAAAGAAGAATTACGTTGTTGAGAGTTAACGATTAATTAAATCCCGAACTATTAATTAACGCGCCTAACGAGTTTCGTTAGAGAGGAATAAAAAGAAAAAAGAAAAAGGAAAAACGAAATAGGAAATAAGAAAACAAGTAGAAGAAAAAGTAAAGAAAAGGAAAACACTAACGCAACCAACTCGCTTTAACTTTATGACTTCTGCACGTTGCACTTCCTGAACTCGACTTTCGTCTCCTCCCACTTATCTATTTATTTATTTTTTTTTTTTTTATTTTTTCTCGTTTTCTATCACCTGTCCCATCTACCCAACCTATCGTAAAGATCCGATCGAGAGATGTAGCAGCAGTAGCAGCAGTATCAGCGATAGCATATTCGTGAGATGAACTTTTTTAAGCTCGATGACCTTTTCCACGAATTTAGTGATTCTAAAAAAAAAAAAAAGATAAGAAAAAATAAAAAAAAATAAAATAAAAAAAATAAAAAAAAAATAAAAATAAAAAAAAATTAAAAAAAATTAAAAATAAAAATAAAAAAAAAATTAAAAATAAAAATAAAAGAAAGTGTTTAGTAATTCTCTCTCTCTCTCTCTCTCTCTCTCTCTCTCTCTCTCTCTCTCTCTCTCTCTCTCTCTCTCTTTCTATTTAGGTTGGTCGATCCATCGAGGTCTCTCGAAATTCATCGGCGTATTTATCTCACCCGATCTACGTTTCTAACCCTATCTATCTCTTAGGAGAGAAGAGGAGAGAAGAGTGGAGATGAGATGTGAGATGAGATGTGAGATGAGATGAGATGAAAAGAGAATAGAAGCTAAAACTCTCGAGACGGGGGCACACGTCGTTCGTTCGTTCGTCGTTCGTACGTTCGTTCGTTCGTTCGTTCGTTCGTACGTTCGTTCGGCCGACTCCGTCGAGTGTCGTTCGTTTTCCGACGAGCAGTGCTAAGAATACTGCGGGCGGCCATATTTGGCAATGAGACCGCGTGGCCGCGGCACGTAGCCCGCGAACTTACCCGAAAGGCTACTTCGTCTTCGTCTTCGTCTTCGTCTTCGTCTTCGTCTTCGTCTTCGTCTTCGTCTTCGTCTTCGTCTTCGTCTTCGTCTTCGTCTTCGTCTTCGTCTTCGTCTTCGTCTTCGTCTTCGTCTTCGTCTTCGTCTTCGTCTTCGTCTTCGTCTTCGTCTTCGTCTTCGTCTTCGTCTTCGTCTTCGTCTTCGTCTTCGTCTTCGTCTTCGTCTTCGTCTTCGTCTTCGTCTTCGTCTTCGTCTTCGTCTTCGTCTTCGTCTTCGTCTTCGTCTTCGTCTTCGTCTTCGTCTTCGTCTTCGTCTTCCTTTACTTAACCTTCTTCCTTCTCTTTCTTCCTTTTTTCTTTTTATTTATTTTTTTTTTTTATTTTTAACGAAAAAAAAAATATATTAAGAAAAAATAACTACGATCGTCGTCGATCACCGTCGATCATTTTCCCGATCAAATATTTTCGCATCGTTCGTTCCCGTGTTCACCACTCCCCCCCCCCCTCCCCCACCCTCTCTCTCTCTCTCTCTCTCTCTATCTCTCCTCTCCTCTTCTTCCTCCCACCCATTCAACCCCCCACCCCCGCCATTCCTTCTCTCTTTATACGAAGAAAAAGAAAAGGGCGAAGGGGAAGGGGAAGGGGAAGTTGGACGAACGAAAGCGCGATATCGAATGGTAATCGATGATTTTTGTTTCCCTTAATCGAATCGTTTCGAGAGATTATGGCTTTTCCTTTCGATAGTAACAAAAAAAAAAAAGAAAAAGAAAAAGATAAAAGAAAGAGGAAAAAGAATTTTAACGACGTACGACGATTATAAACAACATCGCCGATCTTTTTCTAATCAATTTTTTTTTTATTTTTTGTTTTTTTTTTCTTTTTTTTTTTTATTTTTTTTTTCGCACGACTTCTTCGAAGACATTTTGAAACTCAGCCAATCTGTCTTTGCTATCAACGACGTGGCCTAAATGAAGATGCAAAAGAGAAAGAAGAGGAGAAGGAGGAGGAGGAGGAGGAGGAGGAAGAGACGTAACCTCGGTTGACCCTTTTAGATAATCCCTCGTAAGAATGTTATTGGCCGATCAAGATAAAAAGAGAGAGAGAGACAGAAAGAGAGAGATCAGAGAACTTCTATCCGTTTATAAATGGACCACGGTTCAAACTCCTCCAGAATTAACTCGGATTTAATATGCGATCGATGATGTAGAAAGAGAGAGAGAGAGAGAGAGAGAGAGAGAGAGAGAGAAAAGAGAACCCGAACGAATTTGCACTTTGGGCTATAAAAAGTCGAGCAAGGGTTGTTAACCTCCTAGAAAATTGCAAGAACTTAGTAAGAGAGAGAGAGAGAGAGAGAGAGAGAGAGAGAGAGAGAGAGAGAATAGTAAAAAGGGTTGATCGATTATGTTTCACCTTTTGACTTAATATTTACTATATTACTATTTTTATTCTTTCGCATATATACTCTAAATAAAAACGTGTATTTATGTCGTACGTTAAAAACCAACCCGTCAATGGATGATATTGATAAATATCTATATATCCGTATATCTGTATTTTGAAATAATATCTGTATTTTGAAAAAGAACCTGCGTCTTTACGGAATAAACGAACATAATATTTATCCTATGTGTATATATATGTATATGTATATGTATATTTACGTACATATGTTACATCAGATAACAGATTCAACAACGAAACTAGTTCGATGAATAAGTTAGAGAGATGTTTAATGAGAATAATGGATAGATAGATCGATGATGAGTTTATTAAAATGATAATGATTACGAGAATATTCTAATAATAATAATTGAGTTTACAAATCAATAATGGGAGAAGAGAATTTCGAAAGTGCCGTTTAATAACGTATTCGTCGTAGTATATAATTAGATTTCACTTTCAATTACAATGCACTTTTGATTCAATGTCCAATCTATACCAATGTGTGCATACACACAAGACAGACAGACAGACAAACAAACGAACGCATATATATATATATATACGTACAACTTGCGAAATAATTAGTTAGAGACAAGGCATCGTATGCGAAAAGTCAATTGCTATCACCTATTAAACCCCCTCCCCTCCTTCTCCTATTATTTTCAGTTAATCGGTATGAAAGGTTAAAGGATAGTTAATATTATTATATGTAGGGTTGCGTCGCGCCCACCTTTCGATTTGTAGGTCAGGCCAAAGAGGGGTGTGGTAAATGGTTTTAAGTGCTGATCTTACAATGATTTATAGACTACCTATGTTTGAACTATATATATATATATATATATAATATATATATATATATATATATATATATATATAATATATGTATGTATGTATGTACGTATGTATGTATGTATGTATGTATGTATGTATAATATCCATCAAGAACACGTTTTAAAAGGTGTACGTTCAGATTGACCGACTTAAAAAGCAAAGTTCCGTCAATTATCAACCTCCAATAAACGTTTCGTTTCTTTTTCATATTATTTATCTATTTTTATTTTTATTTATTTATTTTTTTTATTTATTTCTTTATTTATTTTACTTTGACACAAAGAACTTTAACAGCGCACAAGGGGACTTTGTTGAAAGCAAAGTAAGAAAAAAAAAAAAAAAAAAAAAAAAAGAAGGGAAAATGGAAGAGCAAAACAAAGGCGAAAGAAAAGAAAAGAGAAAGCCATGGTAATAAAAATAAGAAATAAGAAATAAAAAAAATAAAAAAAAAATAAAAAGGAAAACGATGGAAAAGGTGGCAACGACGAGTGCTTATTATATAAAAGAAGCTAAAAGGTGGTTGTTTTTGCCTGAAAGAGGAGGAAGGATAAGATGAACGGGGACGGGGGAGGAAGAGGAGGTGGAGGAGGAGGAGGAAGAGATCGGAGAGGAAATGTGAGGAGGAGCGGGAGAGGGTGATACGGGGGAGGGTTCAGAGTCAGAGGCCTGGCAACGTAAACGGCAGTGAGAGTGAGTGAATGGATCGATGAAACCGTCTCGGCGGTGCGAAACACCATCGGCCAAAACGACGACGCACGTCTCTCTGTCTCTCTCTCTCTCTCTCTCTTTCTCTCTCTCTCTCTCTCTCTCTCTGCTCAATGATATTTTCAGTCGTTCGTGGCTACAATAAAATCCGACGACGAATGATCTAGGATCCATGGATTACGATCTCGACTACGTAACGCTTATCTTTCGTTTCGATGTTATTTCTCTCTTTTCTTCTTTTTTGTATAATTAAAATTAAAATTAAAATAATTAACGTTAAAAAATTATACATACATATATATATAATAATAATTAATAATAATTAATAATAATAATTAATATATATATAAATAATAATAATAATATATAATAATAATAATTATATATTTATATATATTTATATATAATAATAATAATTAATAATAATTATTATTATTATATATAATAATAATTAATAATAATAATAATTATTATTATTATTATTATCTCGACAAATCCTAGCCAATTATTTCTAATACGCGATGATATAGCGCGATTGTTTATCACCCCCATATAATCTGCCGTGCGATCCACCAGGAAAATTTCCTAGAAAAAGAAAAAAAAAAACAAAAACAAAAAAGAAGGAACAGAAGAAAGAGAAAAAGGAAAAAACAAAAACAGAAATCAAATAAAATTGGTTTTATTGGGTAATAATGATGATAGTAAAAAAAAAAATAAAAAGAAAAATAAAAAGAAAGGTTAATTGTCTTGACCTCGGCAAATACTAGGCCAATTATTATTTGTATCGCCGCGCAAAACACGAACATAATAAACGTTTTAATATTTAAAAAGTTTTCAAGCGAATTATCAGAGGCTGGCTAACGACGATGTGTCAAAGAAAATAGTCACCGTGTGGAAAGATTTGCCAAAGCTTTTTGATACGAAAAGCCGACGGAAAAGTAAATAGACGAGAACGACGATAGAGGAAGTGCCTTCGAGAAGTTTCTTGTTAAGGAGTACACTCTTAATTGGAACGCTCTTCTTCTTCGTGTCACCGACACTATAAACCTCCCTCCCCCTCCTCCTCCTCCTCCTCCTCCTCCTCTTCTTCGTTCATCGTTCATCGTCATTCGAGCTCCCGCCAAATTTCCAAATTTCTCTGCGATTCGACATCGACCATCTTTGGATTCGTCTCGTATATATTCTGCCAATTTTCTTAAAGAAAAAAAAAAAAAAAAAAAAAAAGAAAAGAGAAAAGAAGGAAATTCTTTGACATTCCCCTCCACCTTCCCCTCCCTCCAGGAACGACTCAAGAAATTTTCTTTTGTCTCGCGGAGAGAGAGAGAGAGAGAGAGAGAGAGAGAGAGAGAGAGAGAGTCATCGTTTTATTTTCAGTCAAAGTGCACCTCGACAACTGTGTCTTATCGATTATTCGACGCTATACAAAAGGGAGAAACTTTTATCGAAGGTATCGAAGGTATTGACGATAGTACTCCAAGAAATATGTGCTCTACTACGTGATATATATATATATATATATTATATATATTATATATTATATATTATATATTATATATATTAAATGTATATCAAACTTCGTGACCCCAACATGGCCCAATTTGAATCCTCCTAGCAACGACTACTACACAACATCCATTCTCTCTCTCTCTCTCTCTCTCTCTCTCTCTTTCTCTCTTTTTTTTTCGACGCAACGAAATCAATTTTGAAAGTGGTTTTAAACTTCTGGGTCAGAATTGTACGTAATACGTACATACGTATATGTACGTACGTATACAAAATATACGAGGGACGAGAATTCGAACGATATTTACGTACGACATCCACGATTAACCATTACTATGAACGCGTAGATAATTCATACTGATGTTGTTACGTTTAACATAAATAATGCAACATATCGAGCACAAACGGTTCGTGGTAATAACGAAATGACCTAAGAAATCTCTTAAATAACGATGACCTAATAATCTTCCCGCAATATCAAATATACTGAATTAGCGAGATTATTTATAACTTGTCAGCTGACATCGACGTTCGTAACAAAATTCTAAGACGTATTAAATTATTCCTCCCTTTCTCTTTCTTTTTCTAATGCATATTAACGTTCGATTTGTTCCACATAAATGTAGGGCGATACGAATGTCTCTTTACAAGTTCGTAGTTTTACGATTTGAAGAAGAAAGAAAGAGCGAATGACCCGAAAAAGGAGTCTCGACGAAGAACAATAAATCTTGTTAAAATCACTTACGAGACGACGTTTCGCCCAGCCGATATACTCCTAACTATAACACGAAGAATATGAACGTCCCATCGGATTCGTTCGTTGAAAAGATTTTCGATGATACGTACGTACGTTTTAATCGATCGACAGATGACCCAAAAATCGTTGTAAAGTTCACGCGAAGGAAAACAAATAGAAAAAAAAAAAAAAAAAAAAAAAAAAAGAAAAAAAAAGAAAGATCCCTTTGAACGTGCCAGACAAGCACTTTCTAAAATTGCGAGTCGAGTAGTAGCAGCAAGCTCGGCGCTTTTCGCTTCTTTAAGAGTCT
The DNA here is from genome assembly GCA_911387935.1 of Dolichovespula saxonica. Classification (NCBI taxonomy): domain Eukaryota; kingdom Metazoa; phylum Arthropoda; class Insecta; order Hymenoptera; family Vespidae; genus Dolichovespula; species Dolichovespula saxonica. The sequence goes on along the minus strand of OU426994.1, from coordinate 962,521 downwards.
ACCAACCAGCGGCAGACCCGGATAGTGTTCTTCGAGTAGAAAAGACTTCACGAGATTTACTTAAGGTCGAGACACCAAACGTGCGAATGTATGAGCAGCGAACAGGAGAGAGAGAGAGAGAGAGAGAGATAGATACATAGATAAAAAAAGAGAGAGAGAGAGAGAGAGAAAAAAAAATGAAGATTTCTTCCGGCATTTAATAATTTTTGTTTCCGATCGATGAAGAGGTAAACGATTTCCATGAAAATTTTCTATAAAAACAAAAAAAAAGAAAAATAAACGAATAAATAAAAATAAAGAGAGATCTTTCTCCTCAGAATCCACGGGGAACGAAATAATTTGAGGGTTTGGAAAAAAAAAAAGAAAACATTAGTGCATTAACCTTTCTCATCGATCGGATATAATCACAGAGATGGGTGTTAAAAATAGAGATACTCGAACGCGTTGGATGTATGAAAACAAAAAAGAAAAAGAAAGAAAGAAAGAAAGAAAGAAAGAAAGAAAAAGAAAAAGAAAACAGGAAAGAAAAGAGAGAGATAGAGAAATAAATCAATACTTTCGTTGAAATCCAAAAAGATTTATGGAATGGGATCTCATTTGTTAATCCCGCGCGAGTAGGAGTATACGTTTTTATTTCTTTCTTCCCCAAGACAAAAACGGACGGTTCGAACAACGGTAAAGAATTTGCGAGAGAATCTGGGGCAGTTTGATCGATAAAAGCGTAAACGTTGCAGCGGGGTTTCCTTGACTGGGTACACTCTTAACATTTTTCCAGCCTACGGGTAAGGGTAGATCCCTAGTCGTCGTATCTACTTGCTTCTCGTGAAACGGAAAATAAGATATCCGATGTAGTCTTCAATATATATGTGTGTGTGTGTACACACACACAAACACACACACACACACATCTGTATGTAACGATTTCATATAACACGATTTATCAACGAAGATGGAAAAATTTTCCTCCTCCTGGTTTATTTAAAAAAAAAAAAATAAATAAATAAATAAGGAGGGGAGGAAGGAAGGGGAAAAAAAGAAAAATACAAAAAAAAAAGAAAGAAAAGTAAATATTCTAAGCTCTTCCTGCTCACGAAACGATCAAAGTGTATAATTACTTAGAGACAGATAAATACTTAGAAAGAGAGAGATGAGTTTATCGCACGAGTACTGTGTATACTGTATAGTACATACACATGCACACACACACGCGCGCGCGCGCACATACGCACACACACACACACACACACGACGTATATTTATATACACGTATATAAATACATAAATATACCGTTCTTATATATATAAAAAAAAAAAGTCGCAAAATTCCTTTCATGTACGCATAGAGAATAGATAGAACAAGGATTACACATCATCGACCGCGGTGCACCGACGCAGCTCATTACCTTTTCACGTTGACGGAGTCACGTTGTTGGGAGGGGGAGGAGGAGGAGGAGGAGGATAAAGAGGAGGAGGAGGAGGAGGAGGAGGAGGAGGAGGAGGAGGAAGAGGAGAATACCAACGCACGTCAAACATTTACTATCATTTGTCTCGATCGCGTAGTTTTCCTTCTCTTCCATTTATCCGACGAAATGACAAACGGAAAAGGAAGAAAAAAGAAACAAAAAAAAAAAAATAGAAAATTCTCATCCTGGAGAACACAGCGAATGAAAGGAAAAAAAAAAAAAAGAAAAAAAAAAGAACGAAAAATTGTTCGTCGTTCGATCGGCATACGAATTTAATTAATTCGACATTAATCGACCTATCTCTCAATTAAACGTACGATATAATTTTTACGAAACATTATTATAATTATTATTAATCATTATTGATCATTATTAATCGTTATTATAATATTTTCGACGACTGTTTGTCTCGTCCTAAATTCTAAACGATCCTTACAATTTCGTGGACTTGCCGCCTTGTGTACGCCTTTTAACAAAAAAAAAAAAAAAAAAAAGAAAAAAAGACAAAAAAAAAAGAAAGGAAGGATAAAAAGGGACAAATAAAGGGATAACCTAACACCTTAATATTTCAAAGAGATTATTACCTTGACACCGATCCTTTTTTTACCAACCAAATATGCCACCTACACCTATTGTGTCTAACACCACACAACCCCGGACTTCTACTCTCTCTCTCTACATTAGACCCGTATCGCTGTTGCTCGTTCAAGGTCATGGAACGTCTGCAGCGTCCATACCGATGATGCAACGTTGTATATGCTGCACCGACACGCACACACACATACAGGGGAGGATCGATAACGTTACGATAAGATGATACACATTTTCGACATTTCCATGAAACCTTTATATACTGAATTATCTTTGCAATTATCTTAAAACGAATATTAAAGTGTAAGACTCTATAATACATATATGTATATAGCTATATATATGTACACACACGTACGAATATATGCATATAAAGGTTGGAACAAAAGTTTTCGAGTGTGAATAATTGATTTTTAAAAAATCAAAAAAAAAAGAAGCCTTCTCGTAGATAAACTTGTAGTTTTGAAAAAAGTCTGAAAGAGGAAACAAGAGGGAGGGGGTATAAAAAAAGAAAGGGAGAGAGAGAGAGAGAGAGAGAGAGAGAGAGAGAGAGAGAGAAAGAGAGAGGACAAATTAATTGACTTTCAATATATCGCCTTAGGAATTTTTGACCAGCCTAAAAACATTTCGATCACCCATACACGTATATACACATGCATATACATATATATACACTATTGACCCAGGAATTTACATTTCAACCTTAGTAAATGTATGTATGTAAGTCAAAGTCTATTTTACATCTTTGTCGCATATAAATCGGCTTTAAAACTGTAATGAATCATATACGTATGCATGTATGTATATATTTATCTATCTATCTATATATATATGTATGTATGTATGTATCTATGTATGTATGTATATATGCACGTATAGATATCATTTTACTTCGAATCGAGTACGAAACCTTACTACGTGCCAGGTCTTCCATATTACGTGTTCTCTTAACAACGTTGCTCAAAAATTTGTCGAAAGTATAATAGAAATCCTATTTGAAATGGTCTGACGAAACCATAACCTATTCGAAGATTTTCGAATCAATCGGATGGTAATAACTAACCAGCTGTACCTTTATTGTATCCTTTAGAAGGATTGTATCCTTTAGAAGTAAACTCTGTTACGCATTTTTTCTTAGCCTTTTTCATTTAAATTCGCGCTATTAAATGGCGTACATTTAGCATTTGTTTTTGTTAAGTTTCGATGCCTTAATGCGTTCAAAAATGAACAATAAATAAATAAATAAATAAATATATATATATATATATATATTTTATATGCTCGATTAAATCTCGATTAAAACTCGATTAAAACTCGATTAAATTATTTCAAAACCAGACGACTCGTACATACAAATGGAAATTCAAAAGAGGAAAGAATAGAAGAAGAAAATGTGCAAATTTTCATTATCGTCATATTTTTAGTAATTTTTATATCTATATATATATATATATATATATATATATATTTTTATCATTATTATTATTATTATTACTATTATTATCATTATTATTTAACGTAAGAAAAAAATTTAATTTAACGTTCAATATTTTAATTTAAAATATATCGAAATTCGTTTTTTTCGGTATAACGATATATTGAAAATGATACATTAATACAATAAACCTTTACTATCGAAAAGGTTTAATTTGTCTGTAGATAATTTTAATTTTACTAATACATATGTCTTGCGATGCATAGTAAATCAGAACAATTTGAAAATACGTACGTACGTAAACCATTCGAATGTTCCCTCTTTATCTAATGACACAGTCAACATTGCGAGAATATAACCAAAAAAAAAAAAGAAAAGAAACAGTAGCTTACGTTACTACACGACGGAGAATAAATACATACATATATGTGTATGTACACGACGCATAATAATAATAATAATAATAATAATAATAATAATGCTTCACGAATGTAACGTTCTCTATTCGACATTACGTACAACCTCGGTATCTCGTATTACTCAATGTATGTATTTAATTAAACACGGTAAGATAAAGTGCGACTATCTCTATTTGCAATTACTATTTAAATCGCGCTTTTCAATGCGTTTATAATACGAAACTTTATAAGACAAAAATAAAGGTCTCATAAACAATTCGTTCGTCCGATCGAGCATGCTCCTCGCGAAATTTTATATAAACGAATGTGTACGTGGGTACGTTTTTTTTTTCCTTTTGTAAACGAGTTATAGAAAAGGAAAAAAAAAAAAAAAAGAAAAGAGAGGAATCGAAAAATGTCGCTGTCATATCCGAAAATCGGCGATCGTTAATTGGGTATAAACAGTGACGATAAAATCTAAACAAGACGTTTGTAAGATATATGTGTATGTATACGATAAATCGAATGAAATATAAAGAAGAGGGGATGAGGGAAAAGGATGAGGAGGAGGGAAGGAGGAGGAGGAGGTGGTGGAGGTGGTGGTGGTGGTGGTGGTGGTGGTGGTTGAAATCGACTTACCGTAGCGCCCGTTTTCCCCGTGAGAAAATCTTCAGGGGGTAGAAAGGGAGGGATCTCCGTCGTCCTGAATCGTGGTGTCCTCCGACCTCTCTCCGCAGGGATAATAATTATCGTCTCTGTCACCGATGCACGAGATGCACAAATATGAAATATCGTTGACACGTGAACGGTTCCTTAAATACTTTCGTTTCGATAATTCTTTATCGTAGTCGCGACGTGTCGTATAAACGCGTATGAACGAGGAAAGAAGAAGAAGAAGAGGAAGAAAAAAAAAACAAACGAGTAAAAACGGGATGAGGGAGGGGGTAGGAGAAAAAGAGAAACACACTCGCAAAAACACTACACGAGTGAGAGAACGACACAGACAGAACGCGACCGCACCTTCGAAGCTTGCAGCAACGACTGGTTCTCTCTCCACTCGTCGTGCAGCTAACTTTCGTCTAAGGAGGAAGGGCGCGCACCGATTGGTTAACGTTACCGCGAACGACCAATCACGATCGATCGTATACGGTGCGTTGACCCCACCAACAAACCCGGCGCTTCTAATTTCACGACGTGAAATCGAAGAGAGGGTGAAAACGTGCGCGTATTAACCACCGACACTGACGTTTCAAAATAAACTATGAACGAGAACGAAAAATAAATCGGTTCTCTCCACCATTCCTCCTACCGTTCGAGCTTTCGGCTGCACCGAAGACGCTCTTCTGCGTATCTTTGCATCCTCGTATTTTTCTCTCTCTCTCTCTCTCTCACACACACACGCACGCACGCACACGACATACACACGCACACGCACACGTATGCACGCAGGAACGCATGCACGCACGTAGAGAGTACACACGCACGCCCTCGCTTTCCGTTACGAGAATAAATCGATGAAATGCGCATGCGCCCACGTGGGTCGTCATGGAAACGAAAAAGTGTAAGGGGGATGAGCGCATGCACCTCCTCTACGAAATTTTTTACGCGGCAAAATATAAACGAATATATCGTATATCGGATACGGCTTGTAAATTTTTAAATATATATCGTCACACGCATACGTCCGTTGTTAAGAACATTTTCGAAATTGTCAAGAAATCTCCCACCCTCGTCGTCGATTTTTTTTCATACAACGAGTACTCCGATGTATCTCTTTTAAAAGTTCTAATAAACTAGGTTACAATATTTTTTTTTTTTTTTTTCCCTATATAACATGTTACGCGTACCATTAGAAAATAATATAAGATAATGAGGTTCTTCGACTCACCTGACACACGACAAATTCTAAATGGAGCACAAGTTGTAGCGAGTGCCTCTTAAAATATAAGATATTATCGCGCTCCTCGAGTCTACGTATTTGTTTCGTTTTCGTTTTCTTGATGATATAGTCGAGGAGGCCGAATTGTTTCCTTTCGAAGTTCCTGATGTATAACGACGAGTCGAAGATAGCGCCATTCTGATATCTCTTGATTTCGCAAGACTTTTCGTCCGATTCGCAAACGCGCGTAATATCACGCAAAATTCCAATGATTTTGTTTAAGATCGACATAACGGTCAATGTTATAACATTTTTGTACGATCGATGTAATCTCTTCCATTTTATTTGTGTACCTTAGGGTGTTACCACTCGATATAATCCATTAATGTAAAATGAGGATCCTTATCCTCGATAAATGGCCCAATATTAATAGAAAATTTATATCGCTTGAATTTAGCACCAAATACGTAAATGAAATTGTTCGTTACGATGGAAGAAAAAAAAATCGATCTGATGTACGGCAACTTTTTTTTTTTTTTTTTTTTTTTTTTTTTCTATTCTAAAGGATCATCAAATAGCCCTTTTATATGGTTGAATGAAAATCGTTTATCTTCGACTAGCATTGATACAAAAATTCGTTTTTTTTTCTTTTTTTTTTTTTTTAAGTTCTCGGTATACTTTATGGTTTGATATGGAATTATTTGTCTTAAATTATTACAATAACGTACCGTTCGCGTGCATTTTTTTACTATTCAAATATATCACATATTTAAAAATCGTTTCAAACGAAGTCAAAAATTTATTGATTAATTGTAATATATTGTAAGTTTAAACAAATCAAAATTTATCGATTAATTGCAGTATGTGTTGTTGCTCCGCTTCCCTCCATTCAGTATCTCCAGCATCTCCAAGATTCCCAGCATATTCTATGGAATCATAAATTATATATATATATATATATATATATATATATATGTGTGTGTGTGTGTGTATGTGTTGGAAAATATTTTTATAAAATTTTTTCATATACACTTTTACCTCTCATAATGTGTCTGATTGTTTTAAGCGATGCTCGTCTTTGAGCTAAAATTCTTGTAACTCTTTGTTTGACTTGAGTAGGACAACCAGTACAAGCTTCTAAAAGAACGTAATCTACCAATTGCAATATAAATAATCCTCCATCTAATCGTCTAAGATAAGACTCTTCTTCATCCTCGTCATCCTAAATTATAAAATAATATATTTCATTAATTTCACATTAACGATCGGTGTCAAGAAAATATTCATATTTTATTCTGTTATATTAACTTTTGCAGTTTTCTCAACTTCCTCGACTTTCTCTAAGTATTTAAAATGTAATTCCATTAATCTGTCCACTTTTTCATAATCATTTTCTGTAAATTTACTAAGTAACCTCTGACGTTGTTGTCCTTTGCAGTTTCTCAACATACTCGCTATTATTGACACCACATGTTCTGCAAAAATATTTAATATTACATGAGCAAAATTTTGTCCAGCGAATTAATTAAACTTATTATTTTTTACCTTCGTGTTCTTCCGCCGTAAGCATTCGTTTCCTATTTTTAGTTGGAGTTTTCATAAAAAGAGGAAAGATCGTTCTAAGTCCAAGTATGTCAACAAATTTACTACAATTATCTTTTCCGTCTGGTCCATTCATAGCATGATCTAAGACCTACAATATTTTCATACAATACTTCATCTCACAAAGCATTAAAGAAAAAAAAAAAAAAAAAAAAAAAAAAAAAAAAAAAAAAAAAAAAAAAAAAAAAAAAAAAAAAAAAAGAAAGAAAGAAAGAAAAAGAAACCTACCTTGAGAGAACCGTTGCGTGACATTTTTTTTTCTCGCAACATCAAATTCATTAACTGTAATCCTTCACCGCGTAAAAATCTATCTCTATTTACAGTGGCCATTAAACTCGAACATAAAACATTAAATAGATTTTCCATCATTTCTTGTTCTTCGGCAGTTTGAGGATCGTGTCTTTTGTAGTACTGTAAATAATAAACGATATTAAAATAATCCTACGTAAAATTAATATAAGCGGAAAACATATATAATGGGAGAAATAGAGCTTACAGCTAATTGTTGTAACAATACATCGATACCATCGAGATCTCCTAAAAGTAGCCTATTTTCAGGTGTGTTTTGTACAAGAATTGATAAAAGTTCACTGGCATAAAGTTTATTCGCGTCGAATGGCATTTTTGCTTTAATTCTACGTAACAACCATTGCATTAAGCCTTGTTTCCCTGCATCGGTACATAATTCTGGTCTAAATTCCAATAAATTTTCAAATATGGCTGTAATAAATATAATAGATTTAATAAGATTATACGCAAATATATATTAAATATACGAAATAATACATACCAAGTGTATTATGTACCCCATCACTTTCTTCTTTTACATTTTCATCTAACCTTTCCAAATTTTGTACAAGAAGAGCGCTAACTTGCTGTTCCAATAAAGCATCTATGAGAGTATCCGCTCCTTCTTGACTCTCATGTAAAATATCAACGTCCGTAAGTTCTTGTAAAAGATCCACTATACCAACTGCTATATCTGTATTTTCATGAGACAATAATTCTAGTAATGAAGGTACTGCACCAAGTTCTACCATTAATGGATAAAGATCTGGATTAGTCGCAACAACGTGTAATTCTTGAAGCGTTTCGTGAAGTTCTACTTCAGATTCTATAAACCTATGAAATTTATAAAAATACAATTAAAAGAATTTTATATCCGGTAGAGATTCAAAAGTTATATCAAAATACGTTCGACTTACTTTTCCGGCTGATCTGGAAATTTAACTCTCATTTCTTGATTTCTAAGAGCTCTTTTTTCGAATAGTAAAACCATTCTCTTTAACGTAGCTTCGTCCAATGCCTCTACCTCTGGCGCTTCAGTCTCTACATATTTTAAAATATCTTGTTTTTCTTTTTCCGTTAATTGTGGCTCGACTACATCATTGGCAGGTGAAGGCAATGCTGCCCTTATCGGAGTCGGAGGTTCATTATTTCTAATTGGAGTCAGTCCATCCGTCTCCTTTATTTGTCTTTGACGTGCGTGATACGGTGTTTTAATAACTCTCTTTGGTTTCTTGGAACTTTCCCATTCTTCGTCGTCATCTTCTTCCCCAATTGTTGGACGTTTCGGTGTGTTAGGTGGCTAAATAAATAATATTTATCTATTAATACGTACATAAGATTTTATAATAAAGTTGACTCATAAAGGAAAAAATACATTCAAATAAATTATAGTGTTAAAATGTTTGAAAAAGTAAGGTTAAATTTGTCACTATATAATGCAATCGAATATAACATTTTTATATTTTCATTTTCTACGTAATCTATATGTAATTTATAGAATTACCTTATAAGATAATAGTTCACCAATATCCATATCAAAAATACGCACTAAAATTATTTCTTTATTTACATAGATACATTTAGTATAATGTCACACCAGTAAACGTCTTTGATTTTAATAACAAGATGGCGCTGCCAACGTTCATTCGTAGAGCGAGAAAATTTTTAACAGTTACCAAACGATGTAACTGTTAAATAAGCGTCAAATAAATTATATCATATTAAAATTAACAAACTAATAAAGAAAAAAAGAAATAAATTGAAATTTACATTCAAATTAATTTAATCCGTTACTGTCGATTCAAATTTATCTGTGGTTGTAACTTGTAATTATGTATGTCATATCAAAGATGTCGCCTCCTCTCTATACTTGGTTTTACTCAATATGTTCAATATATGTTTGTAGGTACACGTCATAAGTTTATCCTACGATTATTGTTAAACCTTAGTTTTACAAAAAATTTTTGACATAAGTTTATCTAAAATATGGAGACGTTATATCATCAAACGAATAAATTAGTTCAAGAAACGCAACATCTTTTCTCGCAATTGGAAAAGAATCCTTCTAACCTGAATTTAAAGGAAATAGAAAATGCCATAGAATCCAAAATCAGTCTCATCAACAGGTAGTCGAAGTAACAATTTCATTGTTTTTTTTTTTTACCAATTATTTTTGCAGTAATAGCTTATAACTTGTTTACCGAACGTAATTATTAATTAAATGCTTTCAGTAACTGTGAACGACTTGACGTACTTTGTTTAAAAGGATCAATCTCACCTATTTCGCCTTTCAAAAGACAAAATGCAAAAATGAGAGTCGATCAACTTAAATACGACAGCCGTCATTTGAATGCCGCGTTGAATACTTGGAGAAATCAATTAATTAGAAAACAAAGAGAAGAAGCCGAGCGGGAAGCATTATTGTCTCAAACGTTTACTACGAACGATCACATTGACATTACGATAGAACAAAATATGCAACATAATTATAGTTTACGAAATGCAGTAAACGGCGTAGACGATCTTATTTCCCATGGAACAGGAATCTTAGATAATCTAAGATCGCAAAGAATTACATTAAAGGGGGCTCACAAACGTTTGGTAGATATCGGTAATACTTTAGGTCTTTCGAATACAACTATGAGGCTTATAGAACAAAGAGTTCGTCAAGATGGATTTATTTTATTCTGTGGTATGCTTTTAACATGTATAGTGATAATCCTAGTCATTTACTTTACGTAAAGAAAGAGAGAGAAAAAGAGAGAGAGAGAGAGAGAGAGAGAGAGAGAGAGAGAGATAAGTAAACAACGACAAACTTGTATGTTTCTATACATGCTTGATACACTCCAACAAATATATTCAATATTGTCTTATCCAAAGTATTAAGGTTTTTATCTTGATATGATCTGTTTGTTAAAAATCGTTAGGAAAAATTTCAATATAAATATGTGTAAATATTTAAATAAATGAGACGAATCTAAAGATAAACGTTATTAAATTCGGATTGAGAGACAGACACACGCTCTATAATGATTTCACAATGTCAGCAATATCATTTAATTCGAAGCTAGATGTTCCGTGTAAATCTTTCTTTGTGTGATTCTGAAGGGAGGGGGGAGGGCCTTTCTCCCACTTGTAAGGGTATTACCGGTCGAAGAGGTAGGGAGGGTAAACCTCTACAAGTCCCCTTCTCTCGATTCCCCTACCATAATTTCCACCATAACACCGTTTACAAACGCATCATTCTACGTTGTGACTGCTGACGGAGTTAGTTGCGTCCGATTCTTCTCGAGATAACATCTACGAAAAGTTTATTTATCTCGCTTTAAACCAACGACCTGCTGCCGAAGAAAATCGATTATCCGGCGGCCCTGGATGGGTTTGAATAAAGTCCACGTTATTTTATTTTATTCGTGACTAGATCCACACTCATCCAAGGATACCGGGCTTTAAATTCGATCTAATCATTTTTTTTCGAATCGATCGTTCGTTCCCCGATTGATTTTAACCGTGTAAAGAGAAACAAAAAGAAAGAAAGAAAGAAAGAAAACACGAGAATTTATTATTTATTATATTTTTAATATTTAATGTATCGATTGGATTATCCGAATTGTGTATACTTAATTTCAAGCAACACGTCTCTATATATACGTATTTCGAAGTCGATTTCACTTGTTTCTATTATAGAAAATATATATGTATATATATATATATTTTTTTTTCTTCTACATAAAATTAAAACAAAAAAAAAAAAAATTATATAAAATTAAAGCAAGGTGTTGTACATTCTTACCAGATCTCTACACGTAAACGAAAGATTCTCACAACTCAAGCCCGATGGCCGTGGGATTCCTTTCAGTTTCTTTGTGTATGAACACCTGCCGTGTTCCCCTCCAATCTTCTCCCCTTTCCCTTCGAAACATCAATCCTACCCCCTTAACCTCTCTCACCGAAATAACGGTAAAAACTTGCTTATATTCTTAAAACTTTGTACTACTATACTACGTACCTCCAAATAAATTATTTGAAGGACGATTATACATATTACTACTTTATTAATTACTATTTATTAATTAATGTGTATATATATATATATATTTATTTATTTATTTATGTGTATGTATTTCATGTAACTTTGTCAATTAAAAAATGTTATTTGTTTTATTCGCAAAAAAAATGTCGATTACTAAATTTTGTTACGTACGTATTATAATATTAAAATAATATTGAAAGTATCACAATTCGTTTGAACCTTGATGCGTTGTTGTTTCTTTAATTTTTTTTTTTTCTTTTAATAAATAACCTTTTCAATATTATAAAGTATACGATATAATTTTCAAATATATTGCTTAAATGTTCATCTATTTATATTACGAAATTTATTTTTTTTCTTTTAGAGCCACGCTCATACCTATTTCTTTTTTAAAATCTTCACGAAAGATAATAAACTATATTTCAGATATGATCAAAGTGTGAAAAAAAAAACATTAATTAAATAAATATTATTGTATAATGAGGTATGAATATGGATCTATTGGCAGATGTGACAATTACTTATTCGTTAACATTATATCAGATAAAATTAAATTTACAAAATATTAGGACAATAAGAAGTTTTTTCTTTTTTTTTTTTTTCTTTTTTTCTCTTTTTCTTTTCAGATCATTATAATTAATATCAAGTGCTTTGCGATTCTAAACTTAATTGTGCTACAAGAGTGTGTTCTTCCTGAACGTCAAAATCGTAAGACTTATCAGGATCCTCTCGAATTTCCTCTAATGCACGTTTAATTTGTCCACGTAACTGGGTAGCTACTTTTTTCACAGCTAAATGATTTTGTTTTATTTTTTTTGCACAAGAGAGAACGCCACTCCAGGACGAGGCACTGGTGTGCGCAAGGTAAAGTTCTTTCCATAATTGAATACTGATAGGTGCAACGCTAGGCCAAATAACTCCAGGATTTGGATCGTAGAAGGGATTTAACCATTTTTCTAATACTTCCGGTTGATTCATGTAGGACCATAAGCTATAAGTACGTTCAGACAATTGAAGTTGGACTCTTTCTGCTTCTGAATCGCCTATAAAGGTAATTGTATATGTATATATATATATATAATTAATATATTAAAGTGTTTCGAAAATTTGTATAAATTTATTATTAACGTACCTAAAAATGTCCCGTATTCTGAACAGTAGCTATGTCTAAACAATTCTATCAATAAATCTACTTTATATTCGAAACTAAATTGAAATTGATAATAAAGCTGGTAAAGGCAATCGAGGAAAAGTAAGAATGTTGGAGCGTGCGTTGGACTTTGAGAATGGGAAGGATGATATGGTCCGTGCCGTGTACGAGTAAAAAATTGATGACCAGCTTGTAACCATTCTCGTTCTATAAGAGCTTGTAGACCACGTACGGTACGACAATCAGGATTTAATATTGCTTGTGCCAAACTTGTCACAACTAACGTTGAATCTCTACCTGTGCTTCCTATGATAGACAAAAAAAAAATATATATATATATTCATCTGTATCATATTATTATTTATAACTGGTAAGAATATATTTATTCCTTATACCATGAACTAACACGGCTGCAACTTCCTGATGAAGACACTGAGCAGTTACGCAAGCAGCATTTAAAGCGCTTTGAATGGCAGTTAACCATCCACTGCTTTCAAGTCTAGACAACCATTGTGATGTAGAACTAGAGACATCGTTACAGGCCTCTATTAATTTGAAAAAGCCGTCTGCTAAATCGTGAGGCCGTGGCACCGCTTTATGTACTTTTCTCCATTGAGGATAAGCAGCATCCATTTCTGTACCCCCACCCTTAGCTCTTGAACTTTGAGCTTGGGTAACGGATCTCGTATCTACTATATACCTAGCAATAAGTTTCCATTCAATCATTCTAAATTGTAATTGAATTATTTTATGTCAATGACTAATACATACCCTCGTCTTCCAGGACCTAAAACTGCATTTAATAGCCTCTCATCTTCCTTACATCTTTTACCGGTAGCACCGCACATTGGCTGACTACTCCGTAATAAAACGCTCTATAAAAAATTAAATTACGCGAAATGAAATATTTTTACGTTTTTCTTTTTTTTTTAATGACAGTCGAACAGCATCGATCGTATTATTCTTACCCCGCCTTCGTGTCTATAACATAAAATGGGAAATCTACCGCCATCTCGAAAACCAGCAGAAGATATTATAACTTTATCCTCTATATGTCTAGGTACTATAACGGCTGACGGATAAGAATTACAAACTTTGTAATCTATATTCAAATAACTGATTCTCCATTCATCTGCGTACGCAGCCAATAATCTAGACCATTCTGAAACAGGAGTAAATGCTGTCCATCCATCTTCTATTTGTATGACGTTCGTCGCTTTCGGTCTATAGTAAAAGGGATACTGTAATGTTTGTTCTGTAAAAGTATATGACGCATTTTATATAATGACAACGAATGACGTATCATTAAAAATTGTGGATCTAAATATAGCTACCTAACGATGCTAATCTTTCTATAGATAACATGACGCTGATTAAATCGTCAGTAGAATTAATATCCAATTGAAGTACGCGAAAATCTTTACATTTTAATATGATACTACCTCCGGGACTTTGAGTATTTAATTTTTTTTCTATTACATCGATATTCCTATATATAAGCTAAGGAAAGTAGGTAATATTAGTAAAGTTTATAAAATGAATAAAATATAATACTAATATTTATATGATATCTATTAATCTAATTTAATATTATTGATTTAACATAATATTATTATTAAAATCTCACCCAAAGTTCCTGTTCGTCATCTTGTCTCGAAGATAAGATAAGATTGTAGCTACTAATACATAATGTTCCTTCCAAACTTTTATTATTACCATCACTTTTATCAATTAATACAACATTGTCGACCTTCGGAATCAAAATTAAATGTCCACATTCCATTTTATATATGAACTTTAATTTTTATATCTATCGACAAATAATTGAAGCGGAAAGGAACAATTTGACAGATCAACATAACCTAACAACGTTACAATACATTGCTAACAATTAAAAACGCACGTATTCGGTTTAGTCAAAATGACACTTGGAATAAAAAATTGATCGTAATTTTTAAAATTTGTTTATCGTTAATATATACGCATTTTTTTAATTATATTTCTATTATAACTCAAGAATCGGGCATCTGTTAACTTTCTGTTTGTTATCGGTGGGGTCTATAAGCTAACTATATTTATTGAATTTCCACGTTCTCTGAGTGGTGTCACGAAATATCACCGTGTATGTGTGATGCTTATGTATATATGTAGTTTCGCGATAGCATTTAGAATAGTCACGTGACTTAAATTCTTTCACTAACCTCACTTGTCACTTGCCATGTTTACATAGTGTCTTAAATGGCTTACAATATCGAATTAATTCAATACTACTTGTAAGTAAATTACTTTATATGTATATCGATATATATATATATGTACATACAACAAATACACAACGAATTCAATTGTTTATTTTGAGGTTATTTTTATGAATTGTATGTTTCAGAAGTTATACAATCGATTACTTCGTTCCATTACACTGTATTATCCTAAAGAAGTCAACGAAGGATGACAATGAGGAGGACAAAGACAAATATTTATACAACGATAGCATCTTCGATAATTACGAATATGGTATTATAAAATTTCTATAATGTACCAGATCTGACGTGTTTTTAATTTATAAAAAGAACTCTAACCTCATTCACGGGGCGTTGACATCTTTATCGCAATATAATTTTTCTCTGTATGATCTTATAAAAAGTTTGACATTCTTGTTACATGATATTAATAAGAATATTTATTTTTATTGTTTACAGAATTGACAGCTTTCATAATATTTTGTACAATAGTTTATGAAGTATAAGTTTTAACGAAACATCACGTGACCAATTATCAATTCAATATACCGTCGAAAGATGGAACCACTAAAGAGGCAAAGTTGGCATATAGGAAAAGGAAAGAAATCTCTGGGATAAAGTCGTATGAGTTGGTGTTATCGCTTATAATTCACAACTATCCATATTATGTGGTAGGTAATATATTTAATAAAATTTAATTATCAATAATAAATTTATTCTTGGATCGACAAATTACCATTGAAATTTTCTAGAAAGTAACTGCTTTGTCCACATTTTTCATAACAAAGCATTACTTCTATGAGTATTTTTATACACATACATATATGTCTATGATATATATAATAGGTATATATATATATATACATATGTGCGTGCGATAGTATATGTGAACGATTTGCACATTATCAATATATGTACTACTTACCATAGAAATATACGTGGAACATTATTGAGTTTCATCATTTTTACTGTAAGCCACTATTTTTTGTATTTTTACTACGATACAATACTTATTAATGCTTAAATAACTGGTAACATATATCATGTAGCTGGTCTATTTTTTTCTCAAGTATAATTCTATATATATTCCTTTAGCATGATGTTATAATGCTGTCTGTAAATTTATAATATCTACCTTTTCAAAAATCAATACAGTACCAATTAGTATGTAGGAATTAGTGAATATATATGTATATATAACCATGTCAAATATTTTTATATGCATTTATGGATATGATCTAATGATATCAAGTTACACATATGTTTTCCTTTTACACAATGATTTAATTAATTATGTTATTTTATTTAATACTTTATTCTCATAACATTCTGTTACACCATGTTTATGTATTGATAATTTCTATGTTATTACACATAAATGTATTTTTTTAAAGATACATGAATTATATAAGTATTCATTATTGATTGATAATTTATAACATATATAAAATGGTAATGTCTTTTTTATTTTAAATATATGTCTTTTTTTTTTATAAGAAAATAATGAATTTTCATGTATTATTTCATTTAGTAAACCGCAGAAGTAAATATGGATACCTCGACAAAGTTGGGTGATGATACCAAATTGGAGACAATAACCCAATGTTCTGTTTCAAGTGAATCAAAAAATGATTCAACAGAAAATACTTATCAAGTTGACATTACAAATGTTGTTCACATAAAGAAACAAAATGTAGAAGAAATCATTGATATCGACAATATAAAAGATAAAGTTGACACGAACAACATTATTGCAAATATAAGTTGTGTTAAGATAGAAAATGAAAGCGGTTCGGAAGATATTGTTACACCGAGTATTGATAAGCAAAGTAATATCCCAATAAAAGATATAAAAACGGAACAGGAGAGTGAAAATTTAACAGATGATACATCGTCGAATACGGATACCGTGAAAGAAAGTTATGAAGATTCTACAACGGATACAACAGAAATTAATATTAATAATGTAAAAAGAAAGCGTAGGACTTTAAGGTAATTTCTACTTTGTTAAGTCATTTCGATTCTTTTCATTATTTGGATATAAACATTGCTTGTTATAAACTAACGTTGATAATGATTTAACAGTACACAAGAAAGTCCTTCACCTTCAGAAGAAAATGATGATACAAGTAAACGAAAAAAATTGAAAAGTGTAATTGATAAATATTGTTGGAGGTGTCACAAAGAATCAACGGATGCACATTGTAGTGCTTGTCCGCGATCGTGGCATCGTAGATGTATGGGGGGTACACCACCGATTTCTGTTTACAACTGGATTTGCGGCGAATGTGCTGCAATATTGAAGGCAGAAAATGCAGAAACACGTTCTGCAGCAATGGCACTGTTATCGGTTGATCAATTGTGTATGTTACTCAAACACGTAATTCAAAGAATGCGCGAACATCCTGGTGTACGTATGCATTTAATTTCACTAAATTATTTTTAAACCTTATCCTTTATTATTTTTCTTTCGCTAATAAATCAATGCATTTATCTAGTCTGAACCATTTTGGAAGGCCGTAGAACTGAATGAAACTCCAAACTATTTGGATTACGTTATTAAGCCAATGGATTTAAATCTTTTAGAATCCAATGTACGTTTGAAACTTTATGGCAGTACTGATGCATTTATGTCCGATGCAAAATGGATACAGCACAATTGCATCGTATATAATACATGTACGTAAGATAGATTATAATTATATGGACATCGCAATATCGTAGAATAATTCTAATAGCTAAAGTCTTCTACAGGCGGTGGAGTTTATGCGGATACATCTAAATTAACCAATACTGTAAAACAAATAATTAAAGTGGCACGCCAAGAGGTATCAGAAATTGAGGCTTGTCCAGATTGTTATGCACATTCGCGTCACTTACCTAGGACACAACCGGCATGGTTTATCGAGCCATGCCGTCAACCGCATCCTCTTGTATGGGCTAAATTGAAAGGTTTCCCATTTTGGCCCGCCAAAGCTATGTCGAGATTAAATTCTCAAGGCTTTGTAGATGTTCGTTTTTTCGGCGAACACGATCGCGCATGGATACCGCCGCGAGATCTTTATTTATATTCTGAAAATCCACCCGTTCCATTACCTCGGAAAAGAAAAGTAGATATGGATGAATGCGTAAGAGAGATCACCCGACACTGTCGTAAACTCGAGCTCGTATTTGGTAAATTTAAATTTGCACCACCGAAAGTACAATACAATCCGCACGATCCAATGCAGATAAAACTTTTGCTACCAAACTACGATCCTCTTCAACCAAATAATTGTACGTCCTCTGAATTTTTGGTACCCAAAAAGAAGGCTGTTTTTCGAAAACGTAATCTTTCTATCAAGGATAAACCAGAAACCGAAACTTCTGCCGTTGACAACAAACATGACTCTGATGCGAACGCTTCAGACGATGAAAGTAAGTCCCGAAATAAAGCACAGAAGTTAACAACGTCTGGTCAGTCCTCTCCGAGCTCGGACAATAGTATTAATTTGGATATGCTGCGAAGCGAATTTAAGAAGAAATTGGTTAAAGTAGAAAGCAAGATATCTGTGAAAGATGTGTCAGCGGAAGAAAATGAATCTATTAAATCAAATCAAAAGAACATCGAAGAAAATAATACGAAAGCTCATCTACAAAGATCTAACGAATCAAATGAATCTACTTTAAAAATAAAAAATAATTTATATAATGCGCACGACAATGTGGAACCTACTGACAAAGTTTTAAAGCAAAGTGAAACTTTAAAAAAGGATGATGCATCAAAGAAACATTCCATTGTAAAGCCTACTGCCAATAAAAGTAATATTACTGAAATTTCAAAAACATCATCCAAAAGTACATCTAAAAGTACTCTTAGAGTTTATAAACCAAAGGCGAGATTAGTTGACAAGTTAAACGCAGAAAAAGCTTTAAAATCTTTATCTGAAAAGGAACAAAAAAATAAAACGGGATTATCAAGCACGGAATCAATCGTCCCAATTGCTCTACCTTCGTTGCAAAGTAATAAACACTATCTATCGAATAAAACGACACCGAATGCAACTGTCACCTCATCTCTTTCTACATCCGGTACCGTATCACAAAACAGCGTACACTCTCTTGCATCTCGTTCGAAATTAGGTCAAACAACGCTTGCGACAAATAGTAAATTTGCGGATACGATACAACAGTCCAAATTAACGGAGGATAATTCAGCGAGTAAAGAAAGTTGCACTATTACAAGATCAGGTTCAAAAGAACAAAAAAGAGAGAGCAAAGCGAGAAAATCTTTCACCAGGAAATCATCTGTTTATCCACAAATCACACATCATTCGTCATCGAATACATTATCTAGTTCGGAATCTACGATCTATAGTACAACTTCTCAGAAAGGTTATTCTACTGGATATCAATTACTTCCGCCAGAAGCTGGACCCCTTAGTGCTCGTTTGTATCATGGAGCTAAAGAATTAACAAAAAGAATGGCTCAGTTAATGGAGGAAGCATATAGAGAAGCTGCTCATGACAGTCAAAACTGCGAAGATGATACCGTCGATAAGCATCATGCCACTATACACTTCTTGCGATTACAGATCGAACGCATGAGGTGGCAACATCAACAACAATTAGCAGAGTTAAAACACAATACTGGTACCCTATAATTTTTTGTTAACGTTTTAGCATAATATATATGTGCGAGAATAATTTTAATTCAATTTATCATTTTTAGATCGTATGTTACGAGAAATGAAAGCAAGTCTGGAGGCAGAACGACTTCGAGCTATCGAAGAAACTCGTAGAGAGATAGAACAAGAAAAAATAAAATGCATCGAAGAGACGAAACGTAAACAATGGTGTGCCATGTGTCATCGTGAAGCGTTATTTTATTGCTGTTGGAATACAGCTTATTGCGATTATGCGTGTCAGGAATCTCATTGGCCAACACACATAAGAACTTGTGCTCAAAAACCTTCTTTTACTAAGATTGTTACAAATACAGCCGTAGGATCAAGTCAACAACAGGTGATGCCCAAGCTCGTCATGATAAATGTGCAGCATGCATCGTAAAGTGTACAGAGGGCATAGAGTCATTGGTGTAAGTCTGTAATGTTAAAAGCCAAAAATATTAAATAATAAGGTATTACTGTAAAGATACTTTATATAATACCATTTGCTTTTTACAGTATCAAATTTATATTCATATATTTCTACACTGGCTTAACGTATCAATCTGATAAAATGGAATTATTAATATAGGTAACATATACTTTGTGATATAACGAAGAGAAAAAAAAAAATAAAGTATTTTTTACCAAGGTATCACCTAATCCACAATAAGTTATTATAGTATATTCGTTTAAAAAAATAAGATTACTTATAATAATCTTATTAATTCATGAAAATACTTTGACAGTTTTACAATCCAGATATATGCAAGGCTTACACTACATATGCTCTGATCTCTCCAAATTTTCAAGTGTTACTTGTAAATGTTCTCTTTGCGATATTATCTTTATTGTATTAAATTTTTTAATTTATTTTCAGAATAGTAATACGAAAGTATGTAATCCCCCATGCAGAGTTTATTCTTTACCACAAAATAAATCATCTGGATTATCAACGTCTCCTTATGTTTCATGTTCTAAAAATGAAGACAAATAAAATCTTTTATAAATATATATCACATTGAAATTACTTGCAATCAATAATAATATAGTTGAATACACATTGTGTAAACTGATTTTAAATAGCTATTTTAAATAATTTTGTCTACATAGACCTTGTCAATTATGCATTAATATTAGCTATTAGAATAGAATAATCGTAGACATTAACTATTTTGTTGTATATTTGTGATTCATTAAGTCAAATATCTTAAAATTGAAAATAAAAGTAATTTTATAAAAATGTATATGTATGTAAATATTGTTAATTAAACAAGTATTTACTTTGTAAAAATGGATTTAATACATAAAAAATTTATACCACTTAAAATTGAAAGTTGAACACACTTTGAACAAATGTATTAATGCAAAAATTATGTTTACACAACACATAAAGTACGTTAAGCCATCATAACTTCGACCTTTTGGAATACAATTAATTAGTAACAATAAAAAGTAACAGTAATTAAAATATAAATTACCTACTATTATTATGCTTACAAAACACAATATAATAACATGTAAGAACATTTTTCTGTACTATATGATCCAAAAAGGTAATTGGTTTTTACAGAAAAGTAATTTTACACATTTTGTCATCCGGAGATAATTTTATTAACAAAATTACATGCTTACTTAGCTTTCTTGCTCTTAATTTTTCTCATATAGAATTCCAATTCTTTACCTTCTAGAATATAACCATCAGCTCTTCCACATTGACCGGGTCTACTGGCGATACAAGCTGCAATAAAATAAATATCAATTAGATGTATGTGTCAAATATATTTATACAATAATGATAAAAAATTATTAAAAATATAATACCAAGAACACGTCCCGTTGAAAATTGTTCTTCTAAAGCTGGTTCAACTTTGGCAAATCTTTGTCTTGCTTTATATTTAGCTTCCGTTTTCTTCGATCGTTTCTTGTTAAGAACTTCTTCCTCTGCCTCCGTCTGAAATATTTAATTACATTTTATTTCCAGAAACTATTCCAGAAATAGATTCATAAACCAAGCACTCAAATACATTTTAATCACTTGACTTACCAATTTTGCGCCTCTCTTACGTCCCAATGGAAGGGCATAATGGCCTTCGTACCACTGTCTGAATGGCGTGGCATCAATAGTGACGATTGCATTCTTTACAAGAGTTTTCGTACGAACCAATTCATTGTTCGATGCATTGTATACAACATCGATAACGCGAGTTTTTCTTGTCGTACATTCAGATCCCCAGGAAAAATTTCCTGTGTCCAAT
Source organism: Dolichovespula saxonica (assembly GCA_911387935.1). Taxonomy (NCBI): domain Eukaryota; kingdom Metazoa; phylum Arthropoda; class Insecta; order Hymenoptera; family Vespidae; genus Dolichovespula; species Dolichovespula saxonica. Next base: position 940,538 of record OU426994.1, on the reverse strand, counting down.
CGAAGTGCCCTATACTTCTTATTACCACCACGCGTGCGTACCTTATCACAAAAAAATAATACGTGTCAATTATCTGATTGCAAATAAAATGATCAAAATTAAATTGACTATGAATAACTCAGTTCGCTGTGGGAAAGTGTCAACATAACACTCAGAGTAGGTAAGGTGATCATCATTACATAACAAAATAATGAATACAAAATTTAATGGAATTTTAGAAATCTATGAGGTTTAATAAACGAATTATACTTTTATTTGAACGCTAAACTTACTGTGTGAATACGTTGAGGTCCAAGTTTAGTATTTGCAGCTGGACGACCTAACTCGAACTTCCTCTTCTTGCGAATAGGTTTCCTCTTTCCACCAGTCGCTCTCCTCTTATGCCAATGATCCCGTGATATACCTATTCATTCAAAATATTTTCTACATTCGTTTTACTTTGCATACACAAAATCTCATTATAAACTTCTAACTATTCAAATGTTTATGTGATTTAATGTACTGTCATTTCTCATAAATTTTAAAACGTATCTTCAAATGAAACGAGTAAAATCAACAAACAGTACATTTATTTATATTTTTATATATTATAAAATATTGTACAAGAATTTTGAAAATTGGTTATAACCATTAAACGTCGATATGATTTAAAGAAACTTTTCTGACAAATGTTGAAATAATATTATAACGAATCTCTAGATTATCACATTATATACGAATTTTTCATATTTTGGAAGGATGTTTTTCTTGGAAAATGCAGATGTAATTCGATGAAAACAAACTTTCGTAAAACCGAAACACTCACCCATCTTGTCGAATTAAAAAAGAAACATGGAACTACTAAATGTCACTGAGATAGCTTTCCATGTTAATGCTTATGCTTTATTCACATGTACGCTATAAGTATATCTACTTGCAATATGAATCTATTTTTTACTAAATAAACTAAACTCATAAAATTAAATAAGCAATATAAACTTTAAATAGTAAACATTAACAAATTTGTGTATATATATATGTATATACTTTACTTTGATAATTAATTCGTTTACTAATTCAAATTTGTCACTAAATCTCAGCCAATATCTTGCTACTTTCTCTGTTTGAAATTTCATAGAGATTAAAATTATCATTAGAGTGATACCAATAAATGAGTAAATTCTTAATAATTAATTAAATTTAAAAACGATTTTCTAAAGAAAATGTCGAACATCATAGGATTATAAATTATATATGATATTTCCTTTGCGAATACCATTATTTAATCAAGTAAGACTAAATTTTGGGGACTTGGAATTCCTCACTAAAAATAATGCATAGGACATATTTTGATTTGCAGGTTACCTGCACTGCCAAGTCTTATAATTTGGCGGAACTAATGTTTTTATATTAGGTTGGCAAGGGTGAAATTTGTAATTAATAATATTGTCAACTGTAACAGTTTATTATTCGACATTTGCTTAATATTTTATCGTTCTGTTTTTTTTTTTTTTTTTTTTCGTTAGAAAGTTACATATCTCGACTGTTTGAAGAAATAATTGTAAGTTCTAAAAGATATTGAAACCTTTTTTTTTAAATTAATTTTGTTGAAAATGTAACGGTCTGAAATTCGCGCTATTATGGAGCATGAATTTTTACGCGGTACTACGGCATCGCAGACCGCGCGAAACATTAATGGTTTAGTTGGCTTTAATATTATTACGCAGCAGACAGTATCAAATTGGTTCGCCAAATTTCGTAAAGATAATTTTGACCTCGCAAATGGGCCACGCGGTCGCCCAGAATCAAAGGTCAATAATGAGAAACTAAAGGTCACCGTTGAGTCTGATCCATCTCAGAGTGCCTCTGAATTGTCCTTGAAATTTGGTGTTAGCAAACAAACGATATTAACTCATTTAGCTCAAATCGGTAAAGTGAAAAAGTTGGGTAAGTGGGTTCCACGTGAACCGAATGAAAAATAAAGATAAAAGCGTTAGGAAGCTTGATGTTGCTTTCTTGTCAAAAATCCGATCCATTTTTTAATGGAATTGTCCAGAAATGGATCCAATATGATAATAGCAAACGTTTGGCACAGTGATTGGACAAGGATGAATCACCAAAACACCCTCCAAAGCTTAATATTTATCAAAAGAAGCTGATGGTGAGTGTTTGGTGATTTAGCGCAGGTGTGATCCGTTATGATGTCATGAAACTTGGTTCATCGGTTACAGCAGAAATATACTGCAACCAACTGAACGAAATGATGCAAAAACTTAAAGAAAAAGAGTCTAGATTGGTCAACAAATCGACTCCAATCTTATTGCATGATAAAGTTAGAACATACATTGCACAAATGACTGTGGCTAAACTACAGGAATAGGAGTTGGAACTTCTTCATCATCCTTGATACTTCGCAGACCTAGTCTTACCCCACTGATTACCTCTTCTTTCGCTATTTGTTCAATTTTTTAATAGGAAAACGATTTAATTCAGACAATGTTGTAAAACTGGCCTTCCAGAAATTCATTGACTCTTGTCTGCCAGGGTTTAACATCACCGGCCTGAACACAGCCTGCCGTTTAAATGGCAAAAGTATATAGAAAATATAGGTGCATACTTTGATGAATAAAATAATTCATTATATTTTTAAGTTATCAAGCAACTTTGGATTTTTTTTTTCTACAAATTTCATCCTTGATGACCTGATAGTAAAGAGGTGAACAAAAGATAATATTACAAGTAAAGAAAATGAGTACATTTTGAAAGCGTATAAAAATTACAAGAAAACATAACTTCTGAAATTATATCTATAGAATTTTAACACCTCACTAAGAGTTAGTATTATATTGAATTAAAATATATTGAATTTCAACAAGTGCATGTGTCCTACCTTTCTTATACCATAATGATTGAATTTGTATGATTAATTAAAAAATAATATATTGTTTAGACCTTAGATAGGTATTAATACAATGTAGCCGACTTTGTTTTCTTATTCTAATGCTGATTATTTAGAATTTATGATTAATTAATAGTAATTCAAATTTAAATTACGATTTTAGAAAGCAGTATTATAATACGCAAAAACATTTATTTACTACATGATCCAGAAAGGTAATTGGTTTTATACAAAAGTAATTTTACACATTTCGTTATCCGGAGATAATTTTATTTACAAAATTACATGCTTACTTAGCTTTCTTGCTCTTAATTTTTCTCATATAGAATTCTAATTCTTTACCTTCTAGAATATAACCATCAGCTCTTCCACATTGACCAGGTCTACTGGCGATACAAGCTGCAATAGAATAAATATCAATCAGATGTATGTGTCAAATAGATTTATACAATAATGATAAAAAATTATTAAAAATATAATACCAAGAACTCGTCCCGTTGAAAATTGTTCTTCTAAAGCTGGTTCAACTTTGGCAAATCTTTGTCTTGCTTTATATTTAGCTTCCGTTTTCTTCGATCGTTTCTTGTTAAGAACTTCTTCCTCTGCCTCCGTCTGAAATATTTAATTACATTTTATTTCCAAGAAACTACTTCAGAAATGGATTCATAAACCAAGCACGCAAATACATTTAATCACTTGACTTACCAATTTTGCACCTCTCTTACGTCCCAATGGAAGAGCATAATGACCTTCGTACCACTGTCTGAATGGCGTGGCGTCAATAGTGACGATTGCATTCTTTACAAGAGTTTTCGTACGAACCAATTCATTGTTCGATGCATTGTATACAACATCGATAACGCGAGTTTTTCTTGTCGTACATTCAGATCCCCAGGAAAAATTTCCTGTGTCCAATCGAAGTGCCCTATACTTCTTATTACCACCACGCGTGCGTACCTTATCACAAAAAAATAATACGTGTCAATTATCTGATTGCAAATAAAATGATCAAAATTAAATTGACTATGAATAACTCAGTTCGCTGTGGGAAAATGTCAACATAACACTCAGAGTAGGTAAGGTGATCATCATTACATAACAAAATAATGAATACAAAATTTAATGGAATTTTAGAAATCTATGCGGTTTAATAAACGAATTATACTTTTATCCGAACGCCCAACTTACTGTGTGAATACGTTGAGGTCCAAGTTTAGTATTTGCAGCTGGACGACCTAACTCGAACTTCCTCTTCTTGCGAATAGGTTTCCTCTTTCCACCAGTCGCTCTCCTCTTGTGCCAATGATCCCGTGATATACCTATTCATTCAAAATATTTTCTACATTCGTTTTACTTTGCATACACAAAATCTCATTATAAACTTCTAACTATTCAAATGTTTATGTGATTTAATGTACTGTCATTTCTCATAAATTTTAAAACGTATCTTCAAATGAAACGAGTAAAATCAACAAACAGTACATTTATTTATATTTTTATATATTATAAAATATTGTACAAGAATTTTGAAAATTGGTTATAACCATTAAACGTCGATATGATTTAAAGAAACTTTTCTGACAAATGTTGAAATAATATTATAACGAATCTCTAGATTATCACATTATATACGAATTTTTCATATTTTGGAAGGATGTTTTTCATGGAAAATGCAGATGTAATTCGATGAAAACAAACTTTTGTAAAACCGTAACACTCACCCATCTCGTCGGATTAAAAAAGAAACATAGAACTACTAAATGTCACTGAGATAGCTTTCCGTGTTAATGCTTATGCTTTATTCACATGTACGCTATAAGTATATCTACTTGCAATATGAATCTATTTTTTATTAAATAAACTAAACTCATAAAATTAAATAAGCAATATAAACTTTAAATAGTAAACATTAACAAATTTGTGTATATATATATATGTATATACTTTACTTTTATAATTAATTCGTTTACTAATTTAAATTTGCCACTAAATCTCAGCCAATATCTTGCTTCTTCCTCATTTTGTAATCCAATGAGATTAAAGTTATTGCGCTTGTAATTCATATTCTATCCGCATATGTCGCATCTGTCGCATAGTCTACGAGCGATATACGGTTAACATTCTTAAACTCGAAAATTTTTATCTAAGGACGGCGCATAGAGTGATACACATGGATATACAGTTTTGAACAGTTTAGGAGCTATCACGTACACGTGTGCGTCTCTACGATTGAACGGTATATACAAATTTGAAATTTGTTGACAGTAAATAAATATTCGATATTTTTATGACATTATTACATTTATCTGTTAAATAATTTTTAAAGTTTAATATTAATTCAATATTATATATGTATTACTATTAATAATTATATATATAATTAGTATGGTTTTTTGAGGTTAATTTCGCTTCGTACAACTCTTACAAAATTCCGTATTATATTCTAATTATTCACCGATTAGTTGATAAAATTAGTTTACATCAACATTATTTGTATTATTTATTCCTCGTTTTTTCTAAATTTCTATGAAGATGTCGGAAGAAATGGATCATGAAACAATGAATGACGGTGAAGATGAAAATATGGATAATAGTAGCGATGATGCGGAAAGTGAAAAAATGGAAAATGAAGATGAAGATCGGAACGATAGTAAGACAGAATCAAAAGTGTATTTACCTGGACAACCTTTAGGTGCAGAGGAGGAACTTGTTGTCGATAAGTCTACGTATCGTATGTTGCATCACGCGCAATCTGGTGCACCGTGTCTTAGCTTTGACATAATCTTAGATGACCTTGGTAGTGATAGAGAAACTTATCCCCTTAGCATGTACATTGTTGGTGGTACCCAAGCTGCTAAAGCACATGTTAATAATCTTCTTGTTATGAAAATGACAAATTTGCATGGCGTAAATGCTAGAGATTCTGAAGATGAATCAAGTGATTCTGAAGATGAAGACAACGAACGGGTTCCTATTATGACGGTTGCTCCGATTAAACATCAAGGGTGTGTTAATAGAGTAAGGTAAGTGTGTAAATGTATATATATATTCAATGTACGATATATAATTATTACATATTATTATTATTAGAACATTTATATAAAAATGCGACTATAACAATATTCTTAGGTGTACACAAATCGAACATACGACATTGGCAGCAAGTTGGAGTGAATTAGGTCGAGTAAACCTTTGGAATTTGAATGAACAATTGAAACCAGTTGATAATAGTGCCTCGCTTTTTTCATATCATAAAAAATGTGAGAAACCTGATGGTGTAAAACCATTGTATACCTTTAATGGACATCTCACCGAAGGGTATGGTCTTGATTGGTGTCCTACAGAAAAAGGCACATTAGCTTCTGGAGACTGTAAGGGTAATATACACATATGGCGCATCAATGGAAGTAACTCTAGTGCAAGTTGGCAAGTCGATCAAAGGCCTTATAATTCACATGCGCCATATAGCGTAGAAGATATTCAGTGGTCTCCCAATGAAAGAAATGTTTTGGCTTCGTGTTCGGTTGATAAAAGGTTTCTTGTTAATTATATATATATATATATATTACTTAAAAACATCAATACGTGCTTGTAGTTGACAAAAATTTTCTTTCTGTATAGTATAAAGATATGGGATACTAGGGTCAGTCCACAATCCGCGTGTATGCTATCGGTCTCTGGGACGCACACTGCGGATATTAATGTTATTTCTTGGAATCGCATAGAAAATCAATTCCTTGTGTCTGGAGGAGACGACGGATTACTTTGCATATGGGACTTGAGAGAATTTAGTCCAAATGGATCGACTCCCGTTGCAACTTTCAAACAACATACGGCACCCGTAACAACTGTGGAGTGGCATCCCCAAGAAGCCACCGTGTTTGCTTCAGGTGGTGCAGACGATCAAATAGCGCAATGGGATCTGTCGGTAGAGGTAGATCATTCGGAAGAATCCAAAGACAATGAAATAGCTGATTTACCTCCACAGTTATTATTTATACATCAGGGCCAAACAGACATTAAGGAATTACATTGGCATCCACAGTGTCCCGGTACTATAATATCAACGGCACATTCTGGATACAATATATTTCGTACTATTAGTGTCTAATGAATTTATAATTTTAATAATATATTGTCAAAATATTCAAAAGAATATACTGTTTGTAATTTCGTTCGTGCTTTTTAATTAATTTTAAAGTAATTTTTATACTTTTGTAATACGTCGTCGTATGGTATTACAAAATGTTACTTACTCGAGAGTAAAAAATTTATTTCTCGACCGACTTCGTCTATCTTTTTAGGTAAAAACAACTGTTTAATACTATCCATTCATTAAGAATAAAGAAAATAAATGTCGTATCGTAGGTCTACCATGCGGGCAATTCCAAGGATTTTTCATTTGACTCATTTGCGTTATTAATTTCTGCATTTCAGTATTATTTAACGCAGTACCGATCATAACTGCGCTACGGCACGCCCTTGATGCTAACATTTGCCGAACTCTACTTGGACGGGGGATTTCAGAAGATATTTTATTTTCTATGACTCCTTCTTTGATTAAAAAAATTAATTCTTCTATATCCCCTTGTCCAAATTGCCAGCCACCGCTAACCGGCATTCCGATTAATTCTACACGTTTCCCGACGTCATCTGGAAGAAAACAATTATTATTTATTATCGAATCTTACAAATAAAATATCTCTTCTCGTAACGATTAGTATTACCCTCGGTATTTATCTTAAATTCGAAACCATTGTTTTCGAATATTTCTCGTTGTTCTATGAGAACTGTTTCATTTAAAGATGAAAGATTTAAAGGTTTAGGAATGATTAATTTTTGTGTTTTCAGTTTCGTCTCGTTACTCAATTTTTCGAAACGAAATTTTTCATCTGTTGCATGCTGATCGATTATGAAAAGATCATTCTCCAATAGGGCTATTATAAAACCTAAATTGAATTGTCCTATAACTTCCATCTGTAACGTAATGTATCTCTTACAATCTGTATATTGAAAGGAAACAGTTAGAAGGTCAAATTAATATTACAATAACCTTTGTAAATGATTCTTTGGTAAGTTCTCTTTGTAGTTCTTTCTCAGCTTCGTTATTCTGATCCGCTTCTATTCGTACTTTGTACTTCAATTTTCCTTTTTTAACGACGTCATTCTTAGACGCATTCTTTTTCTCATAAAATTTCTCTTTTACTTTTTCTATACTGATTGGTATTTCAACGTTCAACAATTTTTCCACAACTTCATTGTTTTCTTCGTAAACATCGACTGTTTCTATCTGCGCTTCCTTTTCATTTTTTTTTTCAATATTTTGAGATCTCCGAAAAATTTGTATTCGTTTCGTTGGCGGATTCTCATAAGTAGGAGAAGCCACTCTTTTGTATCCAAAATTTAATTCCGTCAATGTTTTCACAGTAAAATTTCCTTGCATGGACTCCCATTTTCTTAACAGATTAAACTTAACAGATGCTAAAATTATTTTTTCCTGCGTGAACAAAATAGTTCTTTTGTCCGGCGTAACATTAATATCAGCGCATTCTTGATTCAATTTTAAATTCAAAAATATAAAAGGATATTGTTTATTGTTGAATTTATGATATATATGATTAATTAGTTTATTTATTTTTGCAAGATCGCAAGGTCGTCCGTTTACATAAAAAAATTGTCTATCGGGAGTAGAACGACCGCAGGTATGATCGCAGCTACTGACGTAACATTCCCAATCAAAGTCTATCTTGGAATTATTCGGCAGATTGTATTCTTCTAGCGTTGTTTCATCGGGCGGTTGTAATTCAATTTGGATCAAACCATCAACAGATTTTTTACCGAAGACAGCAATAATATTTTTAAGAACGCTATCCGCGTTTGCCGTGCTTACAATAAGATTAGAGGACTTTCCTGAGATCGTATTTGTACACGTTATTTTTGCGTTAACGGAAACTAAACAGTAACTGTACAGTATTTGAATAGTACGTGTATATTCCTTTTTTATATTTCTATGAAATTCTTTTGCTCTAACCGGAAGATTTTTAAATATATTTCTTACATGAACCGACGTTCCCTTTTCCCTGGCACATATTTCTTTCTTTTTTAATAAACCATTCCTATCGAATTCCAACTTAAATCCGTGTTCGTTAGTCGAATGCCTGGTTACGATACTCAGATCACCTAATGCACATAACGAACTTAGAGCTTCTCCACGAAATCCAAATGTATTTACCTCTGTTAAGTCCGAAAATTCACGGAGTTTAGATGTATAATGTTTTAATCCTGTTTTGCAAATACGAAAAAAAATTAAAATTCTCTTTGATGTAACATCTCCTTCTGTCGTATGTACTTTAATCGTAAACAAACTTTGTGGAATGACATCGTAGTAAGAAAAAATACTTTTCAGAAAATAATGAATTCTTATTATATATATATATATATATACACATTTTTATTTAATCACTGACCTAATCCTTCAAAATCTTGTTCTTCAACTCCACTTCCATTGTCCGAGACAGTGATACATGTTTTCCCATAATCCGTTAATTTTACATCGACAATTGTAGCCCCACTGTCTAAGCTATTTTCAACTAATTCTTTTACAGCAATTGAGAGATCGATTACTACCTATATAATTACATAGTTCTACGTTAAAAATATTATTAGACTTGATAATAGAAAACAAACTTTCTTTTCAACGGTTAACCTTACCTGTCCAGAACAAATACGATGTATTGTTTCTTTATTTATCGCCTCAATCTTTTGTGATTTTTCTTTTGTTGCAATTGGTTCACACATTATATTTTTCGATGTTTAATAAAAAGAAATTAATTTTGTGGATATATCTTTCAATAAATCTTTAATTTTCAGTACGACTTTTTAACTCGGAAAACGACAGGACGAGAGATGCCGAGAATTTTACCGGGCGAATAATCAGAAACATTATTTCCATCGTATATTTTTTGAAAATCGTCAAAATTTTATATCTCCTTTTTCTTAGTCGGTCTATTGTAATAGATGGGAACTTTATTATCTTTCATTCCAAAAAACAGTGTATTATTTTTATGATATTCAATCTTATAAAAAATTAACATATCAAATGTATGGCTATTTTTCTGTTATCGGAAACTTTATTTATGAATTTTTGGAACATTGCTAAATCATTTACATACATAGCACACTAAATTTGTATTTACATTTTTTCTACAGATCTGACCTGACCCCAAATCCTGGTCCTGGAGGTGGGGTCTTCAAGGATGTCAATCCGCCAGCAGGATCCGCAGCAAACCTAGGTGAATTTTGAGGTCCAGGTGGTGGTCTTTCGCCTTTTCTTAATGCGTTTATTATTTTCTTCGCGCTCTCAGGAGTCAAGTCTTCCTATCGAGGCAAATAAAATCGGACAATAGGATTAAGTTTTTTTAACCGGTAGAATCGGTTACCTATGGAAGAGGACAATTCGTAATCGCTTACATAATAATCGTCGTTGACTTGGAACATTGGTGCATTGGCGCAAGCTCCTAAACATTCTACCTCAGACACTGTAAATAATTTATCTTCAGAAGTGCCGCCAAGTTTGCAACACGCAGCCTCGGTCACAGCATTTACTATGGAATCTGAATCTCGCAACCAGCAAGGAGTACACGTACAGATTTGTATGTGATATTTCCCCATTGGATTTCTATTGAACATCGTGTAAAAGGTAGCGACCTCGTAAACACGCATACGTGGTACATTGAGAATTTCTGCGACTCTATGCATAGCTGAGAGCGGTAGCCAGCCGTGTTGTCTTTGAGCTAAATCTAATAGAGGTATCATCGCACCACGTTTGTGACCTTCCGGATAGATTTTGAGAAGAGCCTCGATACGTTTCTTGTTCGTCTCATTAAACTCGAAGGGTGTATTGGGGTTATTGTATTCGGTATCTTTATGCTACAATTTAAAGATAGCGTTACGTTCGAAATAAAGCAGTCAAGAATTTAATAAAAATATCAGAACATACATTGAACAGTTGTTCGGATGCATGGCTAGAAGACGTTTGTATTCCTCTGCTCTTTGTAGGAGCCTATAGAAAAGTCGGATGATGAGCGTCGAACAAAAACAATAATTATAATACGATTCGAAGGTTACATAAGGTGTGGTTGTATGATATTGAAAAAAAAAAAAAAATGAAAACAAAAAAGAGGAAAAAATAGATTAATAATTTGAAAAAAAGATAAAAAATCCTTTTTTACATATAATTACGTACTAAAAGCGTACGAAGTACACGAACGGACGTTAACATGTTTAGAGAAGTTAAATACATCCAGGAGTATAATAATTTTTCGTTACTTTGTCAATCGATGTTTTTAATAGTTCAGTCAACGTAACCATAACCGGCGACAGATGGCGCAGGTCACGAGTTCATTTTCTATACACGTCTTTCTGTTACGAGTAACGTAAACAAATGGGTAGTCAATACGCAATATCAACACGCTTTAATTATTGTTCGGAAAGACGACGATATTAAATATGTCGAACAAAAAGTCATAGATATAAATAACGACGAGTTTTAATAAGACCAGTCAGTCTCTCGCGGTACTTCGATCGAGCTGCCATCGTCGTCTTTCGTTTTTTTCTTTTCTTTTCTTTTTCTTCTTATTCTTATTCAAAAGTAATTCATTCACATGCAATGTAAAATAGCGTGTTAAAAGTTTAAAAGAGGTTAATATCTATCGTTAGAAATATGCGTTCACGAAGTCACGTGATACCCGTAAATAAACGAACGACCAATCGGATGACGGCCGGTTCGAAACTCTTCTAATTTTCGCGGCAACAAGGCAACGACCATTGTTGCCGATAGAACGAACGGCTGCGTTCCTGATATCCTTCGCTTCTTCATTTTTAAAAACATCAATTTTTCATCTAGATCACGAAGAAAAACGATCCTAGAATAACAGGTATTTTTGTCTAATATTTCTCAAAGGACATCGACGTCTTCCTGACATTTATTCGGCCGTTTACTTGACTCGCGAGAAAATGATCTTTCGATGCTTACGAAGTTGGAATAGAGTTCGAATTTTTGCCTCTTAAATCGCGTCGAAACGAATCATTTAAATCGCAGGAAACATAACCTCGTCTAATCATAGATCGCTTGGAATCGATGATTTAATTCGAAAATAATAATAAAATTTTTTTCGAATTGCATCGAAGCCATTTTTTATTTATTCGAATAGCGTCAAAAAAAAAAAAAACAACTCGGATGATATATTATTTCAACGATTTTAAACCTTGCAGGTAAGTTGGTTTTTTTCCGATGACTCGTCGCCGGTAATGCAGTTCGTGGATCTACTTTATCCGACGGACGATCGATCAACGAGAGACCGACGCAATGCGGTTATCGACAGGGTATGACGGTAATGCAGATTTCTTTCTTTCTTATTAGTTTTGTACACATTAGTTACGGTCGATAAGTTGTTCAACGATCGTTAAACCTCGCTGTCTATCACGCTACGTGGCGTTACCGATATCGAAAGACGTATTTAATTTTTTTTTTTTTTTTTTTTTTTTTTTAATAATCCATTCCGCGAAGATGGAATAATACTCGTAAATTATTGCATTCGGGGGAGTAATATCGTCGAGGAAGAACGAACGTAGTAAAGGGCATTTTATATAGATTTTCTTTCATACGCATTGCATTTTATTTCTCGTACAACTAAGTCACATTTATTACATCACAATACACAACGGTACATCTAATATAATTTAATCGCGTCTAAGTTTCATAATTGTGTGGTACAGTAGTAGCAATCGATATAATAATTTGGAGGTATAAATAGCACACTTAATGTGACGTCGCGTATATTCTACGATATATTGGCATGAATGGGATATCCTTTAACATTCGTTTTCATTTTATTCGCGATGCGCTGGCGATCGTCAATCGAACGAAAATAAATCGTCGAATATTTATGATGGAATTAAACAAAAAAAAAAAAAAAAAAAGAAAAAAAAAGAAGAATCATGGAATATAAATCATAAAATAATATACAGTGTATTATCGTTTTAACGAATGACTCGTCCATTTATAAATAAGATAGAATTGTCTATTTCTCAGGGGGTCGGGGAAGGAGAAAAAAGAAAAAAGGTAAGAAGAATAACGAATTAGCGAAACTAAACGACCCGTTTAACGGGGATGATACGATCCCCTTAGATGGAGAAGGTATTACGGATCGACGATTCAAAATTGAAGGATCGCGCGCGCCTTTTCGAGATCTCTTTTCTCTTAGGTCTCATTCTTTTGTCACTAACTGTCGCCAGCTAAACTGCGAATATACGATATAACTTTTTTTTTCTTTTTTGTAATATTTTTTTTTTTTTTATCCTTGAATCTTAATCTAAATAGCGTTTATCTTAAAGTTGGTACATTTTATACATGTAATTACTAGCGTAGACGACGGAGACGGACAATCGGATCTTGCGCGGTTCTCTTTTTATTTATTTATTTTTTTATTTCTCTCTCTCTCTCTCTCTCTCTCTCTCTCTCTCTTTCTTTCTCTTTGAACGGTCGAATATTTTCATCTCGCGTCGCCTTGCAACCAGTCGCACGTTGTCGCATATCGCATATATTATTATATAGCATTCGAAGCGAATCGCGAGGATAATCGCAAAAATTCTTCGATACGCGATTTTGCCCCTAAACGATATACCTTATATCTCGATCGTCTTTAGAGAGCAAGTAAGTAAAGAAGGTAAGTACGTGTGAGCGTCGCCGATCGAAAGTAGCGTTTCTCAACTCTAGAGTTTCACATTATAAGCGGAGGTACATGTAACACGCTTATGGCCCATTATTCGAAAAAGGGAACACCAACGACGGGGCTTCCCCCTTTCCTTCTTTTTCTGTTCCTGGCACTAACAAAATTATAACGATCGTCGTGCTTAGGAACTTGATTTTATCGATTATCGAGGATCGATATCTTTTTAAATATCGTTCATCGATGATATCCGATCTAAGAAAAGCAGCGCGTCTCTTAACGATATATATGTATATATCAAGAATTTTTCTCTGTTTTTTTTCTCTCTCTCTCTTTTTCCCCTCTCTCCCTCCCTCTCTCCCTCCCCCCACCCCTCAAAAGTCCTGCCAAATTTGCAATATCCTCTTTATAAAACGTAGGCTTAGAAGAATGCATACGATCGATCATGAAACGGGCCGATATTATCTCTCTCTCTCTCTCTCTCTCTCTCTCTCTCTCTCTCTCTCTCTCTCTCTCTCTCTCTCTCTCGTTTCGACGCGTCGATCGATCGATCCGTGTAACGGACGATCGCCGGCAGTGATCGATAAAGGCAGTGTGTAAGTTTATTATTGCGACGCGCTTCTTCGGCTGCTTTTTTCTTCTTTTCTTTTTTTTTTTTTGTTTAGCCTCTCTAACCACATTTCTTCTCTTCATCTACATACATAAGTAAGTCATTAATAATACATAATATCAGCTAGAAAAAGGTTCTTAATAATTTATATAGAAAATGTACAAGAAAATCTACATTCAACGAACGCGTGTAATCATTATTTTTTGTTTATCCTTTTCTTTTTTTCTCTCTCTCTTTTTTTTTCTTTTCTCCTTTTTTATCTTTTTCTTTCGTCTTTGTATTCCTTTTTTTTTTTCTATGTCGCGTGTGTGCGTGCGTGTCGTATGCGCGTGTGTACGCAAATACTTGTACGCCCCTGTCCATCTGTCCGTATCTATGCGTGTATGTATGCATGTATGCATGTATGCATGTATGTATGTATGTATGTATGTATGAATGTGTGCGTGTGGATGTGCGTGCGTGTTGAGCGTAGGATGTTTCGTGTCGTGTCGTGTCGACGCGTTATCGTCGTATACGAGCGAAGAAGAAGAAGAAGAAGAATAATAATAAATAAATTAAAAAAGAAGAGGCGATGTAGGAGACGGAGTAGGAGGAAGGGAGGAAGGAGTTGGAGGGCGGGAGGGCTGGAGGACTCGAGGAAAGGCCTCGGGGCTAACGTATATGGAAGTTTTCGTGCCATTTTACAGTTGCCGGTCGCGCACGGTCTTGCGGAATTCTCTCTCGTTCGTTTTCGCCGCAGCTGCAGCCGCCTGTCGTCCTTTCCGTTCGCATTAACGCGAAACGAAAGGGAGATAGTCGAAAGTTCCAAATTACCTTCGCGAAAGTTTTCAATCAATACCGACAATAGTTAAGTTAAACCTCGATTTATTCGTAACGTTGTTCGTGACATTTATATCGTAACAGGGGGGTGGGGGGTGGGGGGTGGGGTGGGGTGGGGTATGTCACTTTTGCGTGTATATACGTACGTATGCATGTACGCATGTACGCATGTACGCATGTATATACGTACGTGTGTATATATATATATATATATATATATATATATATGTATGTATGTATGTATATACTTACGTATATGTATATACATGTATATACGTGTTTTCTTCAAGGTTTCTTAACTTTTATCGGTCAAAAAAAAATATATATATATATATATATATATATATATATATATGTATGTATATACTTACGTATATGTATGTACATGTATATACGTGTTTTCTTCAAGGTTTCTTAACTTTTATCGGTCAAAAATATATATATATATATATATATATATATATATATATAATGTAATGACGTGTTAAACGCTCAATGATGATAGTCGTGTGTCTTTGGAATCGCGTCGTCGTCGTCGGAGTAGTCGCGACGAGACGACACGAGGAAGAGGATGAGGAGGCAGAGGATGAGGAGGAGGAGGAGGAGGAGGAAGCGATTTTCTGTGGCTGCGAAATGCCAGTGGGCGAGGAGGAGGGAGGTTGGTGGGTGGGTAGAGAGGGCAAGCGGGAAGGGAGGACCGTTTTGCGGGCCCTCTCGTAATCGTGGCTCGTGTCCAACGTGTATATACGTCCAAAGCCGACGGTTCTTCTCGCTCCTTGAGCCGACAGCACGATATGGGCTTTGATGATAATATACGACATCTAAATATATATTCTCTCTGCCTTGCGCTTAACTCTTCTCGTTTCACTAGCTTGTCCACTTGTTTCTCTCTCTCTCTCTCTCTCTCTCTCTCTCTCTCTCTCTCTCTCTCTCTCTCTCGCTCGCATTCATTTACACACGCATTCATTCTCTCGGGTCGCGTGCTCGTTCATGCTGTCTCCCTCTTTTCTCTCTCTCTCTCTCTCTCTCGTTCGCACGCTCGTTTTCGACAGAAGGGTTGAGAACGACTTAAGGCGAGACGACTGCCGCTACTGCTGATGCTGCTGATGCTGCTGATGCTGCTGATGCTGCTGCTGAAGCTGCTGCTGCTGCTGCTGTTGCCGCCGGACATCGCCGCGAGTAAATCAAAATTCGAAGCGTCGAGTACGCACGACGAGCTTTACGCGCTTTCGAAAACCTCTATCCTTAATCTTCGGTAATCGTTAATGTCATCGAATGAATACCGTCACACGAGCGCGAGACATTAAATAATGATTACGGTGGTGAATGGCGATCGGTGGACACATCGAGCACGGAAGACGCACCACGATTATCGATACTCGCGCTGGAGATTATCGAGATGGCGCGCGCGAGTATCGATATTCGCCTTGGGCTTGTTTCATCTCCTTTCTTTCTTTCTTTCTTTCTTTTTTTTTCGAATTTCTCTTATTTCTTTTTCTTTCTTCCTTTCTCTTTTGTTATCGTGGACCGTAAAACGGAATCATCGCGAGGTGCGGACGACCGATCGATACTCGGGCGGGTATTCGCGATTAGAAAAATCAAGGTGGCAGGCTCCTCTATCAAGGCGGGTGGGGCGAATCCTTCGTGATCTTCCTTATAGTTCTTTCTCTCTCTCTCTCTCTCTCTCTCTCTCTCTCTCTCTCTCTCTCTCTCTCTCTTCTCTCTCTCTCTACGTCCTCGTATGTGCCGATGACTTGCTACTCCTTCAATGGCAAGATCTCGCTCTACGTTGGAAGCGACGCATTCGACGATGCCATTCGTCGCGCCACTCGATGACGATCGATCTCTGCGTCACAGTTAGACCACCTTGACCTCCACCGTCGCTCTCTTGGCCGAGGATCAAGTACGATCTATGGGCATGACGAGAGAATCAATGTTTTGTTTTCAAGAATCTTTAACCGTTCATTCCTTACATTTATACGTGTATATACATTATTTATATACGCGATACGTACGTGTATTATTTACAATATACTCGTTAAATAATATTCCGAATAAACTCACTTGTTGGGTTTTATCTTGGGGCATCTGCAGGCCAAATCCGCCGAGTGTATGTAGAGAGGTAAATCGCCACGTCGGATCCTCGAGTTCGGGGTCTTTTTGTATATAAAATCGATGTTCAACGTGAACCGTATCCAAGATGTCCCGGACGCGCTACCGCCGTTTTGCGAACCGTCGCTCTTCTTGTGCCTGTCAGTTATTCTTCCGAGTATAGCTACAAAAATTTAAAAGAGATTTTTTCGTATTAAAAAAAAAAAAAAAAAAAAAATAAAAAAAAAAGATAAAAGAAAACAAACAAGAAACGATATTCGATCTTTCCGAACGTTCGCCTTGTTCGGTAGATTCGATTCTCGAATGAAATATTATACATATATATATATATATATATATATATATAAATATATATGTGCACACATATTTACAATATATATATATATGTGTGTGTGTGTGTGTGTGTCGAGTATTTGGAAGGAGGTCGTGGTATTACCACAGACGAAGGGAAAACGTCTCGGGGAATAGGCTTGTGGTTTGCAAAACATCTTTTGCTTTTATTTCTCCCTCTTTCTTTCTCTCTCTCTCTCTCTCTCTTTCTCTTTCCCTTATTACGATCGTATCCATCGATCCTGTCGTTCGCAGGACAGGGATACCTATTAGCCTTTCGCCAAGGACCAGGGTCATGGCCGGTGTGGTGTGCGCCCTTCGAAACCGATTCCAACGTCGAGCGGTACTTTAGATCGAGAACCATTCATTACTCGATCGAAGAAGAAGAAGATGAAGGAGAATAAAAGAGGAGGAGGAGGAGGAGGATGGTTGTTGACTGAAAGGATCCGACGTTTTACGTCTCGCGTCCTTTCGATAATATAATATAATATAATATATATATATATATATATATATATATATATATATATATATATATATATATAATATTATTATATTATTTTTGTGTTTTTCTTCATATTTTATTTTTACTTTGTTTTACGCGCAATAATGTTAATTATCGAGTCCAGTAACATACTAGTAATTCTCTTCTCGTACGTTCAAAGAAGAAAAACTTTTGTCACTGACCTTCCTTCCCTCTTCTTTGAGAATCGGTTTACGCTATTTTCGTAATGTTCTCGATTGTTCCTTAATCGGATTTGCTTCCGCAAAACGACACGAAAGAGAGAAAGAGAGAAAGAGAAAGAGAAATAGAACGAGAACGAGAAAGAGAGAGAGAGAGAGAAAAAAAGAAAGGAAGAATGATAGTACGTCGTTTGGTCGTTTCGGCTTCTATTCCAAGACGGAGACAGCTAAGTGCAGACCTGTTGAAGATTTATCTGCGCTGAATCAAGCGCAAACGCGTACGAGAGAAGGAAGGAAGGAAGGAAAAGAGAGAGAGAGAGAGAGAGAGAGAGAAAAAGAGTGAAAAAGATGGAGAGGGAGAGGAAGCTTAAAACCGTGGCCCGGGCGTACTGGACCACAGCTCAAAAGCATGCCTTTCTATTATTGAAAGTCTCCTACCCGCTAAAACGGCGAGCCTTTCACTTTTCTTTTTTTTTCTTTTTTCTTTTTTCCTTTTCTTCTTTTTTTTTTTTTTTTTTTTTTAAACCACCACCACCACCATCGTCGCACCACCGAACGACGTACGAACGTGGTAGGGAAGCTCGGGATAGGGCAGAGGGAAGGGGAAGAAGGGTGGGAAGGAAAAGAGAGGAGAGGAGAGGAGAGGAGGGGAGAGGAGAGACGAATAGTCGAGCCTGGACCAATGCGTAGAGATGATCATCATTCGTACTCGGAACGGCGACTTCTTCTATTTTTCCTCTCTTCCCTTTTTCTCTCCTCGAACCTTTTCGAGAGGAACTTTGACCCGAAACCGACGAACCCTTTTCTTTTTTTTTTGTTTTTTTCTCTTTTTTTTTAACCCTTCCTCTCTTTCTATTTCGCGCGGTTCGTACTCCGTTTCAAATTAATTTAGATTTTCTTTTCTTTTCTTTTTCTTCTTCTTTTTTTTTCTCTCTTTGCCAATACACAAACTCACCGTAATCTCTTTTGCAGTATTTGTTGAGATTCAGTCTCTTCGTGCTGGCCCGACACTTTCCGCATTGATCTGCAACAATAAAAAAAGAAAGAAAAACGACGATAAAAATAACGAACGAGAAAAATTTTATCAATTAAAAAATAATAATTATATATTAATTAATAATATATAATTAATAATATAATAATTAATAATATATATATATATATATTAATTAATAATAATAATTAGGGGGAAAACGAAAACGTCGATGTATAGAAATTTGATTCGAGGGAAAAATTTTTCGGACGGGTTTCGTTTATTAGATTTACGTATAATCGATATGGGAACGATTCGAAGACCGTCTCGTCGAACGCATTCACACAACAACGGTGGGGTGTAAAATGTCTCTCCCTACATATAATAACATCCGTCGAAACGATAACCGGCATTAACCAACCAAGGTATTCCTTGGGAGTATACGCAACGAAAGGCTTACGAATGAATAATTTGCATCCTAATGAAACATCCTGTACGTGCGATACTAAAAATAAAAATAAAAAATTTCAAATCGCATATTCATGTTCTTTAGCCGGAGGCACGAAAATTCTCAATACTTTTACCGTGGCGAACGATAATAGTACGACGTTCCTCCTAATACGAGAGACGTTTGTCGTATCTACGAAAGAATAGTTCGAGGAAAACTAGAGAATAATATTTGGGGAATGTTTGTGGGGAAGGTTGACGAAGGGGTTTCTTTTCTTTTTTTTTTTTTTATTTCGTGTCTGTATTTAGATGCATATTTCTATATGTATATACATATAGAATCATTTTTATTATCAACGAAATATTTCATATAAATTCTTGATATCTCAAAACTAAGAATGAGATCTATTAATTTTATCCATTAAATCACTATTATTGACAAATTCCATTTGAAATTAATTTATTTTATAATATAGCAAATTAGTGCATTGATCTATACATATATATAAAATATAATATATATATATATATATATATATATATATATATATACTACATATATATACATTCTATATGTATATGTATATACATATTGAATCATTTTTATTATCAACGAAATATTTTATATAAATTCTTGATATCTCGAAACTAAGAATGAGATCTATTCATTTTATCCATTAAATCACTATTATCGACAAATTCCTTTTGAAATTAATTTATTTTATAATATAGCAAATTAGTGCATTGATCTATACATATATATAAAATATAATATATATATATATATATATATATACTACATATATATACATTCTATATGTATATGTATATACATATTGAATCATTTTTATTATCAACGAAATATTTTATATAAATTCTTTATATCTCCAAACTAAGAACGAAATAATTCCTTTTCTTCATTAAATCACTCATATCGACAAATTCCTTATCCAACTAATTAATTTCATAATATAGCAAATTAGTGCATTGATCTTAAGCATCGTATTAGATATACACACACATCCACACACACACACACACACACACACACACACACACACACACACACACACACACACACACACACACACACACACACACACACACACACACACACACACACACACACACACACACACACACACACACACACACACACACACACACACACACACACACACACACACGCACGCACATATATGCAAGGATAGATGTAAATACGAAGAAGCCGAAAGTGCATCGGCCGTCGTGGTCCGTAGTCGTCGACGTTTAGCTTCTCTCGCAAATTCCCGAGGCATTCGTCTGGTCCGTCGTCGTTCGCCCTTAACCATCGCGTATTATCCACTTCGGTACACTTGGTGCCTCCGAGCAAGGAAGGCCAAACGTAGTTCTAGAGAGGGAAGGAGGAGGAGGAGGAGGAGGAGGAGGAGGAGGATGAACGAGAGGAAGGAAGGGAAGGACAGGTCGACGAGAGTGTGTCTACCGGTTAAAAGCGAGGAAGAGGAGACGGATGGATCTCTCTTCGCGTGGTACCTTGTCACGCGATGTTGGATGCATTATGACGTCACGACAACGACGACGACGACGAGGATGCCGACGACGAGGATGCCGATGACGACGACGAGGAAGAAGCCGGTTAACGTTAATAATCAACCGCGTATCGTGACGAGCGAAATAAATTTTTTCAATCGACTTAAATCCCGACAAAATCTCGATCGAAACGTGAGTGTATCCGAATATCGCGAAAATGAAATATGTTACTTTCTCTCTCTCTCTCTCTCTCTCGAGAGAGAGAGAAAGACATTAAAGAAAATTAAATGAAAAGTTTCATTCGTTTGACGATCGTTTATTAACGCGGCTCGCTTCTACGTTCTCGCATACACGCATGCGCATAGATGATACACCTACACAAACACGGATAAATAATACGTATGTACATATATAAATAAATACATACACACATGCATGCATATATACGCGTACGATGACGATACATCACCGACACTTAGAGATTACTTGCAGCTTGTCTCGTCTCCTCGCACTTGACATCGGCCATTATCATTCTCCCCGGTGGTGCCATATCTATTATCTAGTCTCGGTTATCCATCTATTATCTCGACCGGCACGGTCAGCATATATATATATATATATATATATATATATATATATATATATATAATGTGGACTACGGAGAGCGAGACTCAATTAATTCTACGGGATATATGTTACACGGTACTGAGTTAGCGAGGTTTAGATATATAGAGACGAATAAGAGGGTATGAGGAGAGAGAGAGAGAGAGAGAGAGAGAGAGAGAGAGAGCTAGTATTAGTGATAGAAGAAGAATAAGAAGATGAAGAAGACAATGCTTTCATGTAGGAAACACGAAGAGAGAAAGAGTGACACGTTTTTCCACTTACTTTATGGCTTCTCGAGAGGAAGAGTAACGCGTCACGAGATTATCCTTAGAACGACTTTATCGAAACGATTATATTCGATGTAGTTTCTAGTGTCCTCGACTTTTACATCATAATATTTATCTTTGATACACAGAGAGAGAGAGAGAGAGAGAGATAGAGATAGAGATAGAGAGATAGATAAATAGATAGAAAAAAAGAGAAGAGGCACGAGGTAGGATCGAAAGATTTGTAAAAGTACTCCCAGATCATTCTTCGATAAGAAATCGTATAACAAGCCGCGGGTCTTGCGTCCGGTGAACTTGACAACGTTTTTCGTATATATTTTGATCGGGTAAGAGGAGAAAATAACTCTTTGTAGGTGAGAGTCTTGTGAGACGAACGCGCGAATATGTCATTTACCGAGAAGAATTTTTTTTGTTTTTTAATTGTCAAAGGCGTCGTTACACGCGAGGTGGACCCTCCATTCTTCGTTCCTCTTTATTTTTTAGAATGAGGAGCTTTAACTCGCGACAGCGCGTTATCGTTTCCCGTCGTGGAATCCGTAATAACCGTCGAAGTTACGAGAGAGACATTTTACGCGACTCGCGCTTCGCTCGAAAAGACTCGACGAGGTGAAAGAGAGAGAGAGACAGAGAGAGAGAGAAAGAGAGAGAGAAGACAAGAAAGCACATGCAAGAGGAAAGGACGAAGAGGAGGACCAAACACACAAGGTTCTTCGTGTTCGACTCGAAGTTGCTTGAATAAACCGAGCCGAGGCGTGTACTTACACATATAAATACATACGCAAACCACACACACGTGCGTTCCCCCCCCCTCTCTCTCTCTCTCTCTCTCTCTCTCTCTTTCTCTCACTCTCTTTAAGCTGATAGCGTGCAAAAGCATTTTGCAGAGAATTTCATAATTATCGTTCGACGCTTTCGTGGAAAAGCCAAGTTCTTCCTTCTCTTTGTTCAACTTTCTTTCATTCTCTCTCTTTCTCTCTCTCTCTCTCTCTCTCTCTCTCTCTCTCTCTCTCTCTCTCTCTCTCTCTCATTGGCTCTCCTCTTCCTCGTTCTCTTTCATTGCTTTTACCGCCTATCGTTTGGAACCACGGTCTCGATGGTTTAGCGAGTTTATAAACGAGTCGTACAATTTAGAGAAGACCGAGGCGAGAGAAAGGAAGCGCACGCACTTACTTACTTTTCTTTTCTTTCTGTTTTTTCTGTTTCTTTTTTTTTTTTCGTTCGTTCGTTCGTTCGTAGCTATTTATTTCCATCCGCCAATTCGAACTCACTAGTATAGTTCTCTAGCCGTACGTAATAGGCAGCCTATAATTTTGGGCTCCCCGACCGCGAGTAACGAAGAACATCATCTCTCTCTCGTGGGAAAGCGCATACATACATACATACATACATAAATACATAAATATACACATAAATACGTACGTACGTAGATATATACGTACGTATATATGTACGTATGTAAGTCTTGACGAGACCGTGATCCTTGGCTTGGAAGCTCGTTTCTAACCTAATAATTATCACACGTTTTCGAATATAATAATTGATCGTACCATCGAAATCACGTGCGAGTCGATGAAAAGGATTGTTTATCTCTCTCTCTCTCTCTCTCTCTCTCAGTCGTTCTCCGTTAATTTAGAATTTCTAATTCCTCGTATAAGTTCCGCGAGGTACAAAAAGGAACGACTTTTGAACAAGAGATAACCTCGAGCGAGAAATTCCGAGTGAAAGATTATTAATTTTTATTTTGTTTTTCTTTCATTCTTCCTTTAGCCTTTTACGTCGCTCGAAAGCAAATCTGTGGTAAAAAAAAAAAAAAAAAAGAAAAAAAGGAAGGAAAAAAAAATATACCAACGAATTCGAAGACCGATACATTTTACGATGGTCTACCGGCGATACAATAGGGAATTACGACTTCCTACTTAACTGGACTTCATAGTAACGGAGTTAGGATGAAAATCGTTCGTTTATTCGTACGTACGGGATCGTCATTTCCTGCATGAGCGTGCGTGCGTGCGTGCGTGCGTACGCATGCATCGTACAACCGAGCCGTATTCATTCACGAGGTGCTTCTTTGGGCGAGCCGCCATTCATAGTACTTTTCATTCATTCATTCATTCGTTCGTACGTTCTTTCGTTCGTTCGTTCATTCATTCGTTCATTCGTTCGTTCGCCTTCGTCGAGTTTATAGCACGTTTAAAAGATTTACAACGAACGTGTATCCACATATTTTAATTGCAGCGCGTTATAAACTCGCACCTTAGGAGGGATGGAGTGGGGTGGGGTGGGTGGGTGGGGTGGGGGTTGTTACGTATATTCGCAATTTGATCTATCGTGCGAAGTAGCGAAATATTCGCCACGAATAATAGTATCGTTTCGTAATAAAACGTGACGTTTAGAAATCAATGGAAACAAGCATTTTATGATTCGTCTCGTCTTTTTCTCTCTTTTATTTTCTATCTTCTCTATCGTAAGATCGTGGATATTTTTTGAAAAATTGCGTCGTTCGTCTCGGTCCTCGAATTTCAAGGCTTCTACGGCGAAGAAGCAGGAGGAAGAAGGAGGAAAGAGGAGAGAGGAGGAGCTTTGGGCCAACACGGCGTACGTGGAGATTAATCGCGCGTGGTTGCGACGGTGTTTTCCTTGGCAAGATACCCACCCCTACCCCTACTCCACTCCACCCCCCCTAACCCCGTTAATATCGTCTACCAAAACTTTACGTAGCGCTTAACGAGAATTTCCCGTTAAAATTCCCCGTTAAAACTGGCCCCCTCCCCCCCCTCTCTCTCTCTATCTTTTTAGCTCGCAAAGAAAACACGGAGTGTAAATCTCCGGAGATAACTCGAAGGCCGCGCATGGTTTAGTCATAAAAAAATTTGTCGATCGACAATTGGTACAAATAAATATATATTCACGTCGTAGCGTTTATCGTATTATCATTACAACCCGTATGTATAATAACGCTTCGTTCTCATTCGTTGAAAATATCGTTGAAAATTCTATTCGAGCATTCATAGTTCCGTTTAAATTCGACTACGACGACGATTAATTCATTTTATTTTTAATTCTCTCGATCGATCGATTCTTCCTCGTCGAATTAGCAAACGAAACTGTTCAAACGTTCATTCGTTCAACGAAATAAACCTTACGTAAAATCCAAAGAGATTCGTATCGTCGACCATTCCTCCCCATTTACTATCTGCTCGAAAACGGACCGCGGAGATGAATTACGATAGAAAGTAAAGCGATTTCAAAGCAATCTCCTCTTCTACTTCCTGCGCTCGGAAATAGTAGAAGATATATACTCATGATAACGGATTTTAACCGAACGGATTTTAATCGACTCTGCGAAGCTATATTCTTCGTCCCGTCTCTCGAATTCCTTTTCTATTTTTCTTTTTCTTCCTCTTCTTCTTCTTCTTCTTCATTTTAGTTTCTTTGCCTAGTGGCACGGAGGAACACGTAGTTTTGGTGTAAGGACGATGAAAATTTTTCTGTATACTCGCGCGTTTCAACTCTCCCGATTTTTTTTCTCTCTCTTTCTATCTCGTCAACGTCGTGTTAATCCTCTTCGGTATTCATAAATATAATCCCTTTTTATTCCAGGAACGCGTGGAGGAAGAAGGGAGAGGAGAAAAAAATAAAAAACAGAAATATACGAAAACGGAGGGGAGTCTCAATCTCTCGCCTTGTATACATACATACATACATACATACATACATACATACATACATACATACATACATACATACATACATACATACATACATACATACATACATAGATACATAGATACATAGATACATAGATACATATATACATCCACGAACCATCGAGCGCGAGTGTTTCTTCCACGTCTCCCTAGCTTCTCGGAAATCTTTCATGACACTGCTTTTTGGATTTAACCGGTGAACCGTCGCAACGCACCTTGTTCGAGAAACGTCTCTCTCCTTCACTCTATCCCTGAACGGCATTCATGCGTAAATGAACATAAGAGATTTCGCATTTCCATTTTTCTTTTTATTCCCTCACTCTTTCACTCTCTCTCTCTCTCTCTCTCTATCTCTCTCTATCTCTCCTTTTCTGTATCCATATTGACGCATGCGCATACCCCTATAACAGCAACGAGGTATTTGCTACCTCCTGTCCGTTCTACGACCCTCGTACAGGATCCCTACATCTCTCCCTTCAGCGAGGCCGATTACCTTCAAATTCTTTTTCCCAAATACTCCGTCCCATTTCCTTACGCGTATTTCAAAACGAAATATCGATTGAAACGAAATTGACAAATTTTGTTCGTCGTTAAAGCGATTCTTTCGTACGAGGCGTTCCTTTTTTTTTTTTTTTGAATACGTACGACGAACGAAACGTTAAAGGGGCGGGTGAAGGGTGTGTAGGTGTGGTGGGGTGTGGTGGGGTGGGATGGGGTGGGGGGTAGCGATATATCGATGATGGCGGAAGAACGTGTTCTCGTCGATACGTACGTAACACGGAATACGTTCTCTCGCTTACGCAACGATCGAATTTGTCGCGTTTGTCACGCTCGTAGATACGTCGAACTTCTTTCGGATCGTCTGCGGTGTAGAATCCCTGATTTTCGGAGCGTAACGCATCGGATTTACGTGGGGGTGGGTGGAAGGGGTGGGTGGGTTGCTCGATCTCGCTGATTGGAATGTCCCGAAGCGCGCGATCCGACAACAACAGAATCGAAAAACAGTTTCGCGTGTGTACGAGAGCTTTGCTATCAACGTATAATATACGTTGGTGTGTACGTACGTTCGTACGCGTATCGATCGATAGGAGGAGATTCGTTCGATCGGAAAACGTCGACCTTATATACTGGCTTTACCACTGGATCGATCATCCCGTTCAGTGTTCAGTGTTCAGCGTTCATCGTTTCAGGTTCGCGTTACGAGCCGGACGCGAATTGGTACGGGTTAATCGACACAAAGGGCGTCTCGTTAGCTGGGAATTAAACGGATTATGGTCTCGGTTTTCTCTCTCTCTCTCTCTCTCTCTCTATTCTCTATTCTCTACTCTTTACCATACCCGTTCATCCCTTTCGCGATCGATTCGCGTTTACGACGAGCCATGCTGCTGTTCTCGTTGCCACATCCGCCCTGGATTTACCTGTCACTTTCGTCTCTCTCTCCGTTTATGTACACGTACGTACGCTTCAACCCTCTCTCTCTCTCTCTCTCTCTTTATATATATCTATATCTATCTCTCTCTCTCTCTCGATCTCTCGTCGTTATCCACCTATTCGTATTTTTCGAGCTTATCCATAGGAATTAATACGTTTTGAAACCACAGGTTGAAGGAAAAGCGGTTAAAAAGCATCTTCGGGTTTAAAGTTCGTATGAATCGATAACGGAACAATCGCGTAACGTTGTTTGTCTTTCGACCATTTTCCCCACGAAATCCGGGATAACGTTATCGCCGAAGAGCACGGGACGTGGGTGGGTGGGGGGGGGAGAGAGGATGGAGTAGATAAACGCGGAGCTTCCGGGTTTGAGGAGAAATCGAGTAGCGGTTTGATAGGAGTTACCTACTACGGGGTAGTAGTCAGTCTCTCTCTCTCTCTCTCTCTCTCTCTCTCCATCTATCTATCTCTCTTTCACACACACTCTGATTTTCCGGTATCCGGAATTGGCGAAATTCCGCGCGGATAGAGTTCCGCTGGTCGGTCGTTCTCTCGATCGGTCGGTCGGTCGGTCGGACGAACGTGACCGTCGGTTGCGGTTCCACGGGCCGCGGAATTTTAGACATTTTTTTATTCGATAACTCGTACTAGTTTCGTGCGGTCGTAGAATCGGCCCCCGGGGGTGGGGAGTGGGAGTGGGAGGGGGAGGGGGTGGGAAGCATCGATTGAATTTCAAACGAAATTCAAATTACGTTTAATTCGGTTAGCCGCTCACCGTCGAAGCGGAACTCGTGAGATAGAGATAGAGATAGGGATAGGAAGAGAGAGAGAGAGAGAGAGAGAGAGAGAGAGAGAGAGAGAGAGAGAGAGAGAGATCCATGCCACCGCTACCACTCGTTGACGCTCCTATTCCTACGGCTTGCGTGCAGTTCCGGTCTCTCTCTCTCTCTCTCTCTCTCTCTCTCTCTCTCTCTCACTCTCTATCCTTTTGAGGGTGAATTGTAGGGATTCCATTATCGACCTGCATTCAGAGTTCATTAAAGCGTTACGAAATTTACAAACAATACGGCTAATATTGTTAGAATTCGCGCGATCAAAACAGAGATAATAATATTTGCTCGCAAACGCGATTTTCTCTCGTTACGGGATATTTTAATCGGGAAGGATAGTAACGGGTACATGGCTCTGTACGCACATAAAGCGTTTGCGAGCGAGAAAGAAAGAAAAGACACACGGACAAAAAAAAAAAACAAATCTTTCGAACATTTTTTTTAATCGCACGAAATAAAAAAAAAAAAAATGGCCCGTCGTACGGGGAAGTAGAAAAAATACGAAACGAAGCGTTTCGTTAATTTTTTTGTTCCCGTTAACAAACGCGAAATGAATTCATTCGAAAGATAATTCTCTTTCGTTTTTATACGGCAGACCCTCGATAAAAGGGATAATTAATCTTTTAATTTGTTTTTTTTTTTTTTTTTTTTTTTTTTTTTTATTATTATTATTTCCTATCTCTCGATTCCGAGTTCCGACATACATATATGTATATGTATGTATATGTATGTATATGTGTATATAATATAATATAATCCGACGATCTTGGGAGTCGTGTTTTAACTACTACAACCATCACCATCACCATCACCAACGAAAGTACGTACGTACGTACGTATATGCGTCTTGAAATAATTTATGTCTCTTCTTCATTACCCGATAACGTTGCTCTAACGCGTTATCAGCGTGTTCGCTTCTAGCTGTCGTAGAATAGCCAGGAGCGCTCGTTAGGAGAAATCAGAAGCGACTGTCGCGAAATAAAACGCCGTAGACGACGACGAAACATGGTGTTGGTGTTGGTGTTGGTTTTGACGGTATTGGTGTTGGTGTAGTGGCTGCTGCTGGGAAACCATTTCTCGTTTATTACTCCGTTAAGGGCTGTCCGGAAACGAGGAGCGCCAGGGTTGCGTCAGTTTTCGTCGTTGAGAAAAATACGGTTAGATCGTGAGTGTGAGAGAAAAAGAGAGAAAGAAAGATAGAGATAGAGATAGAAAGAAAGAGAGAGAGAGAGAGAGAGAGAGAGAGAGAGTCTGTCCGACAGTTTCTCGTCTACCGAAAAGGAAGTACGGGGACAAAGGAAGTTGGCGGACAATCGACCGACTCGAACGGAATTACTTTTTTCTTTTTTCCTTTTTCCCCTGTCCCTTTTATTTTTATTTTATTTCCCCTTTTTTCTTTTGTTCGAACTTTTCGCTTCACCTTACCCGCGATTTTAAACGATATCAGACACTATCTCGAACGTTCCTTTTTCTTCCTTTTTCATTTCATAAGGAAATAAACGCGGAATGAAATATTTATCTCGGGTACGATTTCCCGAGACGTCACTCGTGTTCCAGCTTGTTCATCCTTTTCTTTTCTTTTCTTTCTATTTTCTTTTTTTTTTTTTTCCCCCATCGAAAGAAAATTTCCGGGGTGTTACACGTGCACGAACGGCGTGTAGGTGGGGGGTGGTGCGAGGTGGGAGGCGGGAGGGTAAAGCAAAGATCCGAAAGCGAGCGAGAGTGGTTGCGACGTGGTAGCGAGAAATACGAATCCTTATCTTGACTGGACCCGCCATTACTACGGTTAGTCGTGTAACAGAGTAGTAGGTGCTACTACTGTCACGGTCACTATCGAACCCTAACGTTGCTCCTACCTATCGACACGGAACGATCGTACGCGCTATCGACCTTAGAGAACGTTAGTAATAGAACAACGATACAGTTTCGTGTATTTCGATGGTATAGTAGTTCGATATGTCGACGAGACAACGATATCGATATTATACAACACACACGTATATATAGCAAATACGTACGTAAGTGTTTACACGTGTACGTATAATAAAAACATTCGACTCATTTCGCAATACGAAAAGGGTAAAAACATATTCGTAAACGAGCTTTTTTTTTCGAGAACGAACGAACTAACTCTATTTTGAGGTGTTATTTGGAGAAAGAGCGAGAACGTGAGAAGAGAAGAGGAGGATATTATGATTCCACGGACGTCTAGTTTCGTTGCCAGAAGCCAAGGGGTCGTCGTCCCCTCCCCCCCCTCCTCCTCCTCCACCACCATCCCCGCACCCCACTTTGTATACTTCATTTGTCGAAGTAATTAAATTCCTGTAAAACTTCCCGAAGATGTTTACCGAGGACGAAACTTTTGGTTCGTAGTGTATGCACGAGGCGACGTTAGGTGGCTGTGTAAATAGTTATATATATATATATATATACATATATATATATATATATACACATTCAAGCTGCCTTCGCGTTATTAGAACGTCACGCCTCTGGCTGTCTCATTAAAATCCACCTTGAGGATCTATGGACAGGGCTTGCCGGGAAACAGGCTCTCGTAGAGAGAGAGAGAGAGAGAGAGAGAGCAACCGAAGAAGAGAGATAGAACGAGAGAACGAGAGAGAATGAGAGAGAGTGAGAGAGAGAGAGAGAGAGAGAAAGCTCCGATATTTCATGCTCCTATCCCGTCAACGATTAACACAATCTTTCGTAATCCTTAACGCGTTAGTTTCGCGACGAATGGACGGACGGATGGATGGACGAGATACGCGCATATCTTCCTTGTCTTTGCACTACGACGCATAGCAGACGGTAATGAAGATAAGGTTTATATTTTAATTTATTACTATGCCCATTTTTAACGACGTCCCCATGAAAAAATGTTCGTATATTAGAAATATTTCCAAGATTTCCCTGACGATATACGAAATGATTTCTCGTTTGCGTGAAAACTTTAATGGCACGGGTTTGACGTAGTATAGATTGTCGGATGAAACGAGGATGAAATTTTTGATAGAAATTTTGGAGATACATTGAGATACCAATGTCACGAATGGAAACTACGAAAACGTCGTTTTCATGGGTACATATATGTATGTATATATATATTTATGTATAGATTCACGGAATGTAAACTTTAGGAGTTTCTCTCTCTCTCTCTCTCTCTCTCTCTATCTCTCTGTGTGTTTTTCTCTGTTCGGTAATACCAAGACGGTCCCTTGGGATCTTCCCGATGGCGGGTAGAACGAAGAAGATTTAAGCCCGTTCTCTCCGGAATCCCTCTGGTCCGAGACAAATAGCTCGAAATAAGGATACGAATGTAAATCGAAGAAGAAGAAGAAGAAGGAGGAGGAGGAGGAGGAGGAGGAGGAGGAGGGAGAGGTCTCGATTTATCGTTTTCGGTGTGTACCATCGACATCGAGATAAATTCGTAACTCTATTGGAAACTTGGTGTCGTAGCTCTCGACTACGACGAATCGTTTTGTCCTTGTCGTCCTCCTCGGTGTCGTCCGACGATCGATTCAAGACAAAAGTGGTGAAAAAATTAACGTTCCTCCTTAGATTAGCAGATTTTAAACCTATTTCGATACGAACGCCGGATATATCCGGCGTATCCATCTGATTATCCGTGTGTACGAGTGCCGGATATATACGGCGTATCCATCCGATGACCCATCGAAAAAATATGCAAACTATAATTGTTCTAACGTAATTTACATGATTAATAGAAGATCATATAAATGTATTTTAACGTTAAAACTATAAAGGGACACTTCTCGTTAGAAGAAAACGTCGTTTTATCGATCACGTTTCTTATTTAACGCTCGGAAAAAATCATTGTATAGAAAAGAGTACGACTGACCACGCGCTAAGTGTTTGCGTTTTCGGTGGACGGAGCTCTCCTATCGAAAGGGTTCAAACGAATGCATAAAGGGACCGAACGGGAGTAAGGTTGAAAGTTGGTAAACGTAAAAAAGGTTTTTATAGAGATAGAGATAGAGAGAGAGAGAGAGAGAGAGAGAGATAGAGATAGAGCTTTACGTCATGCAACGGTTCCATTAAAATATCCGAGCGATAACCGTATTTTTCAGGCTTTAATCCAGCATCCACCACCCGATGCATATATCCCTTTGTCTCTCGTCTCGTCTCGTCTTGTCTCGTCTCGTCTGGTCTCATCCTTCTCTTTCCTTTTAGCGGGGGGGGGGGGGGAATACGTATAGGAGGCATGCAACTCTCTTGCGACACCACGCTGCCACGGTCGTAAAATAACGTCTTAATTATAAAAGGGGTCTCTCGGTACTACGGTGTATTGCGTGCGTGTGTCTTACGAGGCATCTTAAGTATCTTATAGAGAGAGAGAGAGAGAGAGAGAGAGAGAGAGAGAGAGAGGTAGGTACCTTAATGGGCGCGTGGGTGCTTGCCAGCCGTGACAGCGTAGAGAATCTACGGTTTTTCGTGCGACTGCCCTTGAGACTACTACACTTTTTCTCTCTCTCTCTCTCTGTCTTGCTCTCGCTCTCTCGTTCATTTTTCTCACCCTCTCTACGCTCCAACCATCCCACCCTTCTCTTTCTCTCGAGGGAGGAAAACGACGGTGCTGCTCTTAACTTAAGACACTTTTACGAGAAAATTAAACGGTTCCACTTAAATTCCCTAACTTCGATTTTCGCTCTTTCATTGAAATAAGAAATGGGGGGAGAGAAAGTTCTCGTTCCATTTCCTTAAACGTGCCCTTAAACGAGCCTATCTCGTTTTATTTCCATACGGATATATATACATACATACATATATATATATATATATATATATATATATATATATATATATATATATATATATATAGAGTTTAGATAAAAAAAAAAAAAAAAAAAGAAAAATCTCGAGAGAGATGCGAAGAGTTCACCGATTTGTATTTATTTCCTTTTTTTTTATATATAGATTTTAGATAAAAAAAAAAAAAAATCTCGAGAGAGATGCGAGGAGTTCACCGATTTGTTTTTAATTTCGTTTTTATCTCGTTTTTTCTTCATATTTATATATATATATATATATATATATATATATATATATATTTATATTTATTTATATATATTATTTATGCGTGCGTATATATATGTGCAGAAGACAATCGAACGTTGTCGACAGCAGCACCCAACCTCGCCAAAAAGGGATCACGACGGAGGATAATACTTGAGAACCACTGAGTCGGTGGGTCATTAACGTAGAATACTTGTAAGCCGGAGGGCTCGACAGGGACTCTCAAAGACAAATTTTATGTCGTTATCCGTCATTTTTTTTCTTCTTTTTTTTTTCTGGTGTTTCTTTTTCTTTTTTTATTTTTATTTTCTCTTTTCTACTCCTTAAAAGACAAGTCCGAGACGATCGTTCGTTCGGTCGCAAATTTCAAGAGAACGCTCGCGCTCGCTCAAACATGGACTCTCCTCTACGATCGTATATGTGATATGGGCGTCATTGTTGCCTCCCCCTCCCCTCCCCGTCCCATCAAACCCTCCCCCTTATCCTTTATATCTCGTAGAAGAGGCCAGTAAATACCTACGACGATAGGGATATCTTTCGAAATGAAACTCTCCTTTATAAAGCGTCGAAGGTATGAAAGTAAGTGGTGTATATCAAGATCGTCAAACGTTTCGTGCGAGTATAAAAGAGCTCCTCGAAGTTTGCCACGTAGTATAAACTCAACTTCGATGGAACTTTCGTAATACGAGAGGACAAGGTATGAGAGCGTGCACGTGTAATGTTAGCGAGAAAGCAGCGTGTGAGAGGGAGAAGGAGAGGGAGAGAGAGAGAGAGAACGGGGTGGAGACGACGGAGGATTGGGAGTAAGGGAGGGAGAGCGAGGTCAATTAGTCTTGATTTAAATTAGCCTCGGCGGCTGGTAATTAACTTTGGTTTAGTCTCTCCTCCTCCTCCTCCTCCTCCTCCTCTCCTCCACCTCCCTCTCCCGACCGGTAACCCACTGCTGGTAATAATGACGATAATTATTATTGTAGCGAGGACCTGGTATATCCAACGGGTTGGCAGGAACTTTCGGAGTAACTTGTAAACTTAGGTAGCTCCTCGATCTTTAGGACGTTCGGAAAATTGGATCGCGTTAATGGATAGCTTCAAAGTATGCACGCACGTGCGTGCGTGCGTATGCATCAGTGTGTGTGTGTGAGAGAGAGAGAGAGAGAGGAGATATCTAGACGAATCCAATAAAAAGGACAAGGGAGATTTAATCGAATCGAGAAAAAATAGCAATGTATTTGAATAATAAACGACGAAGACGCGAGGCAAGAATGTAAACCAAAGTTAATCGACTCGTGACCATAAGATAATCGTTCCTACCGATCGAAATAGAAAAAGAGAGAGAGAGACAGATATATATCTGTGTGCGTGTGTGTGTGTGTGTGTGTGTATAGAGAGAGAGAAGCACGTAAAACTATCGGTGTCACGCGATCGTCGCGGAAGTATAGACGCGAAAGAGAATAAAGTCGGTGGTTGCTTGTAGGGATCGTCCTCGCTGTAGGAATTGGAATCACCACGGCGAGTTGTAGTAGGACGTAGAGTATATAAGCGCGCTAATTAAGCGTCGCGTGATTGAGAATCTCACAGTGCGGTGACGGCGACTCGTTCGAAGGTCGTTAAAGCGTGTCATCCAACCTCCATCCTCCATCCTCCATCCTCCATCCACCATTCTCCATCCTCCATCCTCCATCCTCAATCCTACTCTTTCTCCGTGGACCGTCGGCTCGATCCACGCCCGACATTTTCAACGATTTCACAGTATCGTTGGTGGTTCAATTACGGACAATTTACGCGATTACGATCACTCGTGGAGTTTCCTCGAACATCATTGTTTCAAAGTTATCTATTAATGTCGTAGATCGATCGAATAAATAATCTTCGATTTGTTAATTATAATTTGTTAATTATAATTTGTTAAATTAATTATAATTAACAAATCGAAGATTATTTATTCGATCGATCTACGATATTAATTGATTTAAAAAGGAAAAATATAATGGGAAATTATTCGTGACTACTCGCAAATAGTACTTCGTATCGTTTATCCCATATCTAACAATAGCATATATATATATATATGTATACAGTAAACGCCATATGGCATAGCTCGATAAAGCCGCTAATATTGTCTTACCGGTTTAGCGATAGGAGGAGCTTATCGTCGTAGGACCTAAGGGACTTGTAAACAATCGTAGATCGAACATCTCTATGAACACACATATATACGTACGTACGTACGTAAATACATACATACATACAATAGATACACATAAGATGTAACTCAGGTAAAAGCGTTCGGCTTTAATAACCCGTGAAAAACAGATCGATCGTCGGGTTTCCCCACGCGTGCACACATGGTTTCGCCGAAGCGAAAGGTCATTTCCTGGAAAACTTTTCGCCCCCCCAACCCCCTCATCCCTCCATCACCATCACCACCATTACCTCCCCTCCATCCCTCTAATTTCTTATTCAGTAGCGACGAAGAGAATCGACGAAGAGACCTATACGATCGAATTCGTACGTGGTTACACACGCGAAAGGGGGGAGGGGGTTGACGCGAGCTCGACGATAATTATCCCTCCCCCCCACCAACCCCAAAACAAAAAAAATTATTACCACATACGTTTATATATATATATATATATATATATATATATATATATATATATATATATATATATATATATATATACGTGGTGGTCTTTAAGTAAAACGAATGACAATTCGAGTTCTTTACGATTACGTACGAAGAGTTTTTCGGCTTCGATCGACGATCTTCGGTTTCGATCGACGATCTTCGGCTTCCATCGACGATATTCGGCTTTGAAATTCACCTTGGGCGAGATGGAAGGAAGGAGGGGGAGGAAGAAAGAAAGAAGAAGGTTAGAAGGATACAAAAAAAAAAAAAAATACGAGGAGTTTTCGGGTAACGAAATAAAGGGGAGGATAAAAAAAAAAAAAAGAAATCGAATCGATGGCATGGAGCAAAACGGGAATAATGTTCTTCGAAACGGAAGGACCGAAAGGGCCGATCAGGGTCGGGGTCGAAGGGTGTGTGGGGCGAGGGATGAGGGATGAGGGGCGAGGGGTGAGGGTGGGGGGAATGAGAGACCCTATGGCGATGGGCGTGTAGTTTCCGAGCGCGCATACGTGCGCGCAAAATACGCTTTACCATCGCGACGACGAGCACGCGCGTTTGTACAGCGAACTAGGTATATACTTCTCCTATTCTCTTGGTATAAAGCCTCTCTCTCTCTCTCTCTCTCTCTCTCTCTCTCGTTCAAAGCTGCACGTCGACGCGCGTTAGTCCAACGTCCAGCTAAATCGCCATTCAGATATTGCGGAGGCTTATTGGCTAACGAGACCCGACACGTTCTCGATCCCACGTTTCTTGTCTCTCTCTCTCTCTCTCTCTCCTCTCTCTCCTCTCTCTCTCTCTCTTTCTCTCTCTAGGACATTGATCGGCAAATGTTAGTGTTCCCGAGTTTAGAGTCTAAAGTACGATCGATTGGAGTGCTCTAAACGTCGACCGAACATAATCGATAAATGCGAGTCCCGTATGTGCTCACGAAGAAACCGACATACATACTTACATACATACTTACATACATACATACATACACACATATGCCGGATAAGTACTGGAGGAACGCGCGCGCGCCTCGTTATTATTCTTACGAGTCGTATTACATACACGTGTACCTCGTTCGTATATATTATTTACGATTTTTGAAATTCTACGGTTTTGGGCGGAGATATCGTTATAGATATTGTTAGATGTATCGAGAAGATGATTTTTTTTTCTTTCTTTCTTTACTTTTTCTTCTTTTTCTTCTCGATCGAACGTCGGTTTAAGATCGCAGGCCAAGCGCGTGTGTAAGTCTCTCGTAGGTTTCTTTTTAAAATACCGGTTAATAAAACGCGTGCGTGCTATCCTTAGCGGTTTAGAGTTTTAACTGCATCGACCATTACCGATACTCCTGCTTGATGTTCGAATATATCAATGGAAGTTATTGCGGGGTAAACGTAATAAAAAAAAAAAGAAAAAAAAAAGAAACAGTTGGACGTCGATACTCGTAGACGTTCGCCTATTCGCGCTATGATTCCATCATATCGTAGAGATAATAATTACTTTCTAACGCGTTTTGCTACGGTGAAAGGACGAATTGGATTAACGCGAAGAATTTTTTTTTTTGCGTCTCTTTTCTTACTTTATTTTATTTTATTTTATTTTTTTCGTTTCTCGCTAAACGTCGAATTGTCACTGTTAAACTAGCAAGTTTCTACGTAGAGATATTATTATTCATTAATAATAATAATTATATATTTTATATATAATTTTATATTTATTAATAATAATAATTATCTCGTTGTAAAATGCTTTCTCTCCTTTTTTACCCTCCACCAATTACCTTATTCCACTTACGCGTTGTTCGTTGTAATAGCGCCTTTTTGTAAGAGCGTAGTCATTTCGAACGTAACTACTGCTATCGATAAAGAAATAAAAAAAAAAAAAAAATAAAATAAAACTAAAGAAAGAAGAAAGAACGAGATACCCGGTCTTGTATTGTCTTCGACGTACACGGGACCGAGTCCTTTTTCGTGAACGATTTCGAAACGTTCTCGTTGCAATTTTACGATCGCCGAATAAATTCTATCGAGCATCGTCGGGGACGTTGTTACGATCGTTCGATTCCATATACCACACATACACGCACACACACATACATACAACGATATTTCAAATTCGTTCTTCTAAACTCGTTTCGGATAATTTACGGGAATAAAGTCGTTATCCGTGAATTTATATCTCATATCTCGTTCGTTTGTTCCTTTTTATTGTTCTTTTTTTTTTTTCTTTATTTCTTTATCGTTTTCCTCTTTGGATCGACTAGATCGAATTAGATTATAGATCGGAGATTTGGATTTTTTCCACTGATCCTCGTCGTCTTTAGGATTGTAACATGGTCGATGATGACGCGTATCGTCCTATGATCGGTGTGCGTTTATACGGGAAATGCAGGACGCAGGATATAAGGAGGAGGAAGAGGAGGAGGAGGAAGAGGAGGAGGAGGAAGAGGAGGAGGAGGAGGAGGAGGAAACGGAAACATTAAAACCGTAGGAAGAAGCACTTAGAGACCAATGCGCGTTAAACGCTCGCGCTCGCGACGACTCCCCCTTTTTTATTCGTCCTTACCCTCTCCCTTTCTTTTCCTTTTTTTTTTTTTTTTTTAACGTTAACGCTTTCTCTTTCCTTTCCCCTTTTCTCGCTTACGGTCCTTCCCTCCCTCCCTCCTACAATCCTCCCACCCTCCCTTTCCTGCTTTACTTACTTTCAGAATGGAAGGAGAGAAAGAGAAAGGGATGGAGGGATGTAGGGATGGAGGGATGGAGGGATGGAGGTCCAGAGGGATCGTTCTCTCTCTCTCTTTCTCTCTCTTTCTCTCTCTTTCTCTCTTGGTTGTTATTATTATTATTATTTTGCCTCGTATATATACCTACATTCATGCCTATTCGTTTTAATAGTCCCGACGTTTAATTCGTCGTCCAAAACGCGCGTGTATTCTCGCGCGCGCGCGAGATATTTTCTTCCCCCCCCTTTTTTTTTTTCCTTTTCTTTTTTCTTTTTTTCTCTTTCTTTCTTTCTAGGGTTAAGGGTGCCTTTCTCGACCCGAGTTAGCGGCAGCCCTCTCTCCCTCCCTCCCTCCCTCCCTCCTCCGATCTCCAAAATTCCCACTACTACTCGATATCGTTTCTCGTGTGCTCCCCTTCTTCCTCTCCTTTTTTCTCCCCTCCTCCTCCTCCCCCTCGTCCACCGTTCATGTTTTTGAATCATAATGCTTCGAGATATTGATGTACACAGACAGACAGACAGACAGACAGATATATAAGAATCATTGCCTCCGTGATAATGCGAAACTATTTGTTATACCAGTTTCTCTCGAGAAAATGATAAATAAGGAAAAAAAAAAAAGAAATATCATATTATCAATATATATAAATTTCCAAACAATCCAACATCCAAATAACGATATATAAATTAATATCTTGAAATCAAATCCAAAGATAATATCTAAATTTCAAAGCTAATAAAAAAAGAAATATCTAAATTTCGAACAATCCAACATACAAATAACGATATATAAATTAATATCTTGAAATCAAATCCAAAGATAATATTTAAATTTCAAAACAAAAAAAGAAAATATATATATATAAATATATATAAACATACAAAAAATGTATCTATCATAGAAGTCCTCTCCCCTCTCCGCCCCATCCCCCATCCCTCGATGGATTATCTCTCTATACTCTTATTGGCAGGTCGTGAACCGTACGTCGCGAAGTCGTAAAGTGAATTATGTTATACTCTTTATTTTCTTTTTTTTCCACGAGAGCGAGAGAGAGAGAGAGAGAGAGAGAGAGGGAGAGAGAGAGCAGATATCCAGCAATTCATGACGGAGTTACGACGGGGATGTATTTAGCAATGGTTACACGCGATCGTTACAAGTGTAATGCGAGCGTGCGCTGGCTCGTTCGCTCGCTCGATCGCTCGATCCGTGTGCTTCATGGATCCGAAAGATCGAGGAGAGAGAATACAACATTCGAGCGATTACATCGAACTTGGTATAGTAACGCGGCCGTTTAAAACCGAATGCTGCCGCCGCCTCTCTGTACAGGTATGCGGCAACTCTCTTTTCTCTCTCTCTCTCTATCTCTCTCTTTCTGATGTGTATACCATTATAAACGCGTAACGACTACATAGTTTACGTTGTTACTCGAAAATGGTTTCCCACGTTTCGCTTTGGCGAGATCTCTCTCTCTCTCTCTCTCTCTCTCGACCTCCTCCACTGGGTTATTCGTTCGTCGTTGCATATATGCATATATACGTATAAATAAATATATATATATATGCATGTATGTATGTACCTATGTATGTATGTATATGCATTTATGTATCAAGGACAAATTTTGTTGTATTGGCAAACAACGCGTTTGCCAAAGCGAAAAGAATATCCTATATAGTTCGTATTCTTAATAGTTCGTTCAAGAGAATTGAGTGAGATGGAGAAATGTTTTTCGATTCATCTGATAGACAACGACGGATATAGAGGAGGAAAGAGAGAGAGAGAGAGAGAGAGAGAGAGAGAGAGAGAAAGGAGAGAAAGAAATAAAAGATCGAATGTCTTGCAGCGGATTCATGAAAGTTTCATCCCGTCCGTCCGTCCGTCCGTCCGTCCGTGTATCGTCCCGCGTTTGAGATAATTCCGGACTGCATAATTTATTAGGATAATCGATCTTATAATTTTCATCGAGCAGCACCCACGTATGGATGTCAAGGAGGATACAGAACTCGTATACAGGTTGCGCGACTTTTCGCGATATCCTTTCTCTCTCTCTCTCTCTCTCTCTCTCTCTCTGGCTCATATCTCGTCCGTTTCTATATTTCTCTATCTCTTCATCTCTCTCTCTCTCTCTCTCTATCTCTTCATCTCTCTCTCTCTCTCTCTCTCTCTCTTAACTCGGTCTTCCTTTCGTGATCTTTCCCCGCGTGTTTGCGTGGGTGCGTGCACGAGTAGAATTACGCGCGCAGTTGCGTTCCGCATTAACATATAGATGCGATTCGTGACGCGAAATGCAC
Source organism: Dolichovespula saxonica (assembly GCA_911387935.1). NCBI lineage: Eukaryota > Metazoa > Arthropoda > Insecta > Hymenoptera > Vespidae > Dolichovespula > Dolichovespula saxonica. The sequence goes on along the minus strand of OU426994.1, from coordinate 899,894 downwards.
GCGTTGCATACGTGCCACAACGTTAGACAGAACGTAGATATACTTACGTACGTACAAGAACGTACGTACCGACGTGCATGCACAACACACTTCGAATAGCTTTTCCTCGCGCAGCTTCACTTGGCTGAGAGAGAGAGAGAGACTGAGAGAGAGAGAGAGAGAGAGAGAGAGAGAGAGAGAGAGAGAGAGAGAGAACACGAGAGACCGAGAGATAGTATAACATCGTTCCACGTTCCTTCGCTTTTATCTATTCCTATTATAGTAAGTCGGTCTTGAAGAGGGGGAGGAGGGCAGGAGATGGAGAGATTACGGTGACTCGCAAAAATGATCGTCTGTGTTCTTTCAAAATTAACAATTAATTGTAAAAAAAAACAAATTAATTGTAATTAATTGTAATATATATATATATATATATATATATATGCATGTATATATACATGTATATTATAATTGTGATATAATATAATTGCGTAGGAATTAGAAAATTTGATTGAAGAAAAATGGAAAACGTTGAGAAAACGAGAGGAACGAAAGGATAAAGATTAGAAAAGAAAAGGAATGAAAAAAAAAAAAAAATAAATAAATAAATAAAAAAAAGAAGAAGAAAGATTGAAACCAAACGATAGTTAGAACGTTATGATGTCGTCGCAAACGTTTCTCATCGGTTGATCGCGAGGAAAAATATCTTCGTACTCGTTTGGAAATATAAAACGTAAGATCGTATTTTGAGAGTCGCTGTATAGCGCTGGTACGTACGTACGTGGTGTACCGTTTCTCTGTCGTTAGGTAGGTCGATGCCTACATTCGGAATAAGTCAGCGACCAACGGAGAAGGTTGGCCGTGTGTTTTTCCGTCCCATTCGGGTGGCACATTGTCTACGGGCCTTGAAAAATTTTACGAGCGTAATTACGAGCGAACGAGCGAGCGAGTAACGACGACAACGATCACTAGGGTCGGTAGGATCGAAGGAATCCTCGTTTAATTTTATTATTTCCTTCTTCTTTGGACTCCTTTTCAATTCTATTCTATTCTTTTCTTTTCATTCGGGTTAAATTTCGTACGTGGAGAAAAATGGCGAACGTCGTCCCCGCGGCCAAGTTTTACGCGCTAAGGGGATTCCTAGGATTTACGGATTGTATTTGATATCCAAGCGCAATCAGGTTTGCTAGATCTACGATCGAAAGTTTTATAATATTTCTAGAAAGCTCGCACGGTACGGCAAGGCTCGCCCGTTATTTTTTCTTTTTTTTTCCTTTCTTTCTTTCTTTCCGATTAACGAGGAATCTTAAATCTCGGCTCTTCGCGATTGTTTCTTCGAAGTACGAGCCAGCCGAACACGCGCGCGCGCGTGTGTGTGTGTGTGTGTGTGTGCTGTTTCGCGAGAAAGAATGAGAGAATGAGAGAGAAAGAGCGTAGAGAACGGATGGATTCGAAATTAGCAAAAGTTGCTTTTACTCTCGCCTGGTATTTACGAGGGAGGGAGGGAGGGACGATCGAGAGAAACGCGCTCTTGTTCGGGGGTTTTAAATTCGATTACGATATCCGACCCCCTTCCCCTTCCCCTTCCCCTTTTGCCTCTCGATATATTTCACAGGAGCACGTGAAATCGTTGGTGGATGTCGCAACGCGATCCGTTTGAACGAGGCGCGCTTTGAAATTTTCTATTTGGATTCTCGTCTCGTTTCGGTTCGAATATCGAATGGACGATATAACCGAGTGACGAGAGAAAAAAAGAGAAAGAGAGAGAGAGAGAGAGAAAAAAATAATGTCACTAAAAAATGATTCTATTGTAACTTTCGCGCACGTTGAGAGTGTTCTTTTACGTAGCGTCGTTTGGGTCAAAAAAAAAAAAAAAAAAAAAAAAAAAAAGAAAAGTTCGTAAAGGGGACCAAGCTCGCCCTATAAACGATGAAAACACGATTGCTAGAACGAAAAGGTATCAGTGCGATTACGTACGCGTAATATACTTTCTGTATATGTGTGTGTGTGTGTGTGTGTGTGTGTCTGTGTATTTAAATCTAACCACGCAATATCGCGTAATCGAACGTATTACATGTATAGTATAGTGGAAAGCATCGTGTAAAAGAGAGAGAGAGAGAGAGAGAGAGAGAGAGAGACGTTTTGATCGCTACGTTAACGAAAATAATTTCTATATATATATATATATATTTATAATGATATTTTCGTTGTGATCGGACGACACAATCAATTAAAACAGAATTAGAGTTTCTCCGTAAAAAGAGTTTTATTTTGTCAACCTCACACGATTTACGTGAAGAAAAGAATCCAATAACAATGCATTACCTTTAAGGAGAGAAACGACATTTAACGTTGTTGATTTTAATGTCGATTCCTTAATCACGATCGCGATGATAATTTCTATTCAATTATTGAAATTAATCTTATCGATTTTTATCGTCAAAGCTCATAGATTATTTTAACCATATTTTTAATTATCCGTAGATCGTATAATATCGAGTCGACGATAGTCTATGGTACATACAGCCGCAACGACGAGTCAAACGTGGCATTGTTTTGAATTAAAGATTATATTTTTTTATATATATAATTAAAGATTATATTTTTTATATAAAGGTTATATTTTTAGAATTATATTTTTCTTTACACATATATATTATATATATATATATATTTATATCGGTAAATGCAATTTGCCTCGAGAATCGCGTTTTCGCCATCGAATTCCTCGCTCGGTGTAAATAAAAACACGGAAACTCTTGCGCTCTCGCGAAAGAGTGAGAGAGAGAGAGAGAGAGAGAGAGAGAGAGAGAGACGCCCTCCGTCGTAGGTAAACGGAGGACGGGTCGCGCGCAAACCGAGGGGTGGTTTTAATTAAGCCATTAGGGGTGGCTGAGAGGCTGCGAGCGACCTACCGGCTGCCTGGCTAGACGTTCCAACCACCCTCCTCCGTTTTCCCTTCCCCCAACTCTTTCCCTCTCATTTTCTCTCTAACTTCTCCTTTCCCCCTCTTCGCTCTACCTTTTTGTCTTCGTTCTATTCCGTCTGCTAAATTAATATCCCGCTTACATTCCATTCCGCGTGACGCGGTTTGTTGTATCTCTAGATCGACTTCCTTCCTTCCTTCCTTCCTTCTGTTTTACGAGACGACCCGGTATAAATTTGACTCCATTGTTTAAATTACTCTTCTCGTTGTATCAACGTTTCTTCTTCCGTGATATTAAAGGGGGAAGAGGCAAGACCTTTTTTCACGGACGATACGATCGTCACGTTCGAATGGTAAATTTGTTGGCGTACGTTAACCAGTTAGATTTCACAAGTATGGAGAGAAAGAGAAAGATAAAGAGAGAGAAAAATAGAGAGAGAGAGAGAGAAAGAGAGAGAGAGAGAGAGAAATACGTTACTTTACTTGACATTTACTCACCGGTTTACGACATTACGGAAAAATTATATTAACTCTGACAAATTTTTTTTTTCTTCTACCGTACGTACACACACACACACACACGCGCACACACACATAGTCTTCGCCCACGGCTCGTAAAACACATTTATGATAGCCCGTATCGATCCTAAAGCTCTCTCTCTCTCTCTCTCTCTCTCTCTCGTGCTTTATGTCCGTATCTAATTTCTCGATTTCGCGGCTTAAAAATTTCTTAGATCGGATTATTCCCGGGGAAAGTCATTGGATGGGAATAAAATATGAAACGGATAGAGGATATGTGTTTTTTTTTCTTTCTTTCTTTTCAGTTTAAATGGGTGAAAGAGATAGATAGATAGATAGATGAAGAAAGATAGAGAGAGAGAGAGAGAGTCCTCGAGACAGATGCGATACTCTATTCTATTCTAACCGAGTAAGGTTCACTACGCAACGTGTAAAGAAACCGCGTTATATCTCGTTGGTTTCGTACGAGTTTCTCTACTCGCCTGTCGTTCGTTTAAACTTACTATAATTGGCGTCAACGAAGAAACCATTTTGTCGGCGTTATTGCATAGTTCGTTTGCCCGGTCAGACTTAAGTTTATTCGATTTGAGTTCATCTCAATTTTGTTCTCCGTATATATCGTATCGAGACAGGGAACAATGTCATCGACGTTAGACGAGAAGGGATGTAGGAGGGGGTGGGGTAGGGGGCAACGGTCGGGATTGAGGTTTTAGAGGGTTTAAGGTTATGGTTGGGAGCGGATAATTTCGTAATACTTCCGTCGTACGAACACACTCTCGAGAGTTAAGACGCGAACGTCTTAGGTACTTAAGTAATCTTACTTTACTTTTGCTTTACATTAGTACGTCGAGTAATAACGTCGTGCGGTTGGATGCGCACGTCGAAACGAAAGAAACGAATGAGTGGAAGATAGAGAGAGGAAAAAAAAAAAGAAAAAAGAAAAAAGAAAAAAGAAAAAAAAACAACACCGCCGGTTTTACTTGGCACTTACTTACCGGCTCTCCCGTCGTATCCACGCTCGTCGTCTTCGTCCTCGTGTTCCCCGCTCTCCTCGCCCGCCGTGCCCTGCGTTTGAACGACCCTCGGTATTTCTGTGAACAGAATAACAGAGCGTCTGTACGTTTAAAGATACTCGAACGGGATATTGCGTTAAAAAAAAAGAA